>OX596205.1:15302214-15574058 GCA_951394215.1 Glyphodes perspectalis | reverse complement strand
GACAAGGAATGAAAGCCGCCACCTAAAGTAGTACTCTAAGCTGGATAGACTGTGGTTTCGTCGATTCCGCGGTCACGACAAGCAAGGGATCTTTGATGTGTCATTGAGGGTCATGACCCCATACCCCCCTGCCTGAGTTATTTCTGAAGCCGAATTGATTTATTTGATTAACGCTGCCCAGAATTCGACTACATGACCTTGACTCAGAAGTTCTATATCGAATCGATAACCAGTGGTGTTCCGTCCGTGGTCAATGCACAAACCGCGCAGAGCCAATAAAAAAAAAGGAAAAAACCAGTGATGTTCGCTCACCCTTGGGCATGGCGGCGAGCTCCCGGTGCAGGCGCTGCTCCAGGTCGTCGACGGCGGCGGCGGCGGCGGCGTCCAGGCGCTGCGGCGACAGGTCGGGCGCGGCGGCGGACGACGCGGACGAGGCGGACGAGCCGGACGACCAGTCCGCCGCCGCCTCGCCCGCGCCGCCGCCGCCCCCGCACCCGCCCGCGCCCTCCTCGCCGCCCGGCGCGCCGCTCTGCCGCTTGCGGTACTCCGTGATAGAGAGCTGCGGGGACGCCACATGTTACACTTCCGTCTCGATTTCTCTCGACGAAGGATTCCCGATAAAATCTCCGCTAGACGGCAAAACTTTGGTGTAAAAAAGTAACCCAATTGAAAAGTGCAATTTGTGGACAATGAACTAAAACATACTTAAAATTACAGGAATTTTGTTAGATGTATTAGACTTTCAATCTAGGGACGCGAATAATGGATTCGTTTAATCCCGAACGAACGAATCATTACAAATAACAGTCTGTCAATTGTCACAGTTTTGCCATACAGTAGATATTTTAATCAGAATCCCTCATTGTTGTGGAAACAAGTAGCAAATGTATGCTTTTAAATCTCCTACACATTTATTGTACTACAGTGATATTGTTTCCATAAATAATGTTCTAACAACTGAAGCAAAAATTATGACACATTGCAGAAATACATACTGATGTGATGGAAGGCAAGCCAGAACCGTTAAACTACTGTACTACACCTAACAAATATTTTAATGATCTTGACTTATGTCATATGAAGTAATTTAACAATTTACTAAGTAAAATAACATCTCTTTTTTTTTATAAAAATATTATCTCATTATGCTCCAAAATAAACTCCAAAATGTACAACTGCAGTTATGTTAAAATTAAAACACACGCATATTGACATACAAGATATATAATATTTTAGTGTGTAGTGCCAATCAGAGCATTAGCTTACTCTTTTAGCTTTAAATCAAGTGCATAATGACCCAAGAGTCTAAAAGAACCTAAGAGTCAAGTTCCTATTCGAACCAAAGAAATCAAAGCAATGTAGCGGCGAAAAAAAAAACACGACAAAACAACGACTTTATGAATTAAAAGTAGTACTTAATTACAAAAATTACATTCGCATCAGCTCAACGTAAATACAAGTCATCAATACGAAATTTTATCATATGAATATAACAAACTGTCTGTTATATAAGAAAACATATCCATTAAAACATAACAGGCAGACTATTCAGATGTTGATAATGTTATCTAATCAAAACCTTGATCTCAATGACATTAAGTTTTTGTAATTTTAAATGCATACTTATATTTATTTGCCAGGCGCTAATTATTATCTTCAAGATAAAACATTTCCTGAATGCAGCAAGTTAATAAAATATTCATGAGAATAATGAGTATACTAAACTATTTATACAACCACACAAAAAGTTAAAGATCATTGTCAATATTTTACTAGAAAAAATGTCTAAGATCAGTAATGACTACAAAGGACTTTTCTGCACTGAATTTTATGATAAATTAAATTAGCTATGCAAAGATATGTTGAAAGAGGTATCTTAACATATTGAAATTAATTTAAGAAAGTGCAAAAGTCAAAGTGTGAAAGGAAATTCAAGGGTTTAGTAGTTAGCTCCTTAGCTAAGACAACATATACTGTTGAGATATCAAAACTTATTGGAATATATAATTTCAGAAACGAACGAAATTCAATAGGCTAGTTAACTCAAGAATTTTTTATTGTCCATTATCGAGATTACAAAAATATTTTGCTTACGTATTTTTTCTTCGGTTCAGCAAACCAAAAATGTTGAAGATACCGCGCGTCAAAGTACCGCGTGACGTCACTAGGTGCGTAAAAATTTTACCGTCCAAGTGACGTAAAGCGCCCGATTCAGATCTTTGAAGCGATGTATCTTTGTAATTTTCGAGTATTAGACAAAGCAAAAAATACGTACTCAATATTTTTTGATAATCTAATTTACAGAGTATAAACATTTTTTGAGTAAACTAGCCCCTATTGTTTATCAATCAGGTGATGTGGACTCACCTTTCTTCTGACAGGCTTGGGCTTCTCGACGGGCGGCGGGTTGAGGCGCGGGTCGTTGGCGCGCGGGCAGTACTTGGGCTTGGGAGACGGCGTCGGCAGCAGGCTCTTGTTCGAGCTCTTCAGCACTCCTGACAGGATCACACTATTCTTAGAGTCCATATTGTTCACACGCGTCAGTATCTCCTGAACGCTTTTCAACTCGTCCACTGGGGTAATACTATCCTTGTCAAATATACTACTATCTAAACTTGTAGTCCTATCTATTGCACTCTTTATTATAGACATATTGGGGACGTTTTCGTTGATGGGGTTCGGGTCCATGTTGAACGACTGGGACATGTTGCTGAATATCCCGGAGAAGAGCCCCGTCGAGCTGAATCGCGCCGAGAACGGCAGCGTCGAGTTCTCGAGGACGGACGGCCGTTCGATGGTTTGATTGAACTGTTTCTCTTCGACTTTCTCGACGACCGGCGACGCTGGTCTGATGACAGGTTTGATGGGTATCATGGGCTCCTCTGGCAGAGGTATCGTTTCAGGCGGAGGTATTAAGGGCATGGGGCTGGGTTCCTCGGGTAAAGGTATGTTCTCAGGCGCCGGCAGAGGTATCGACTCAACTGGCGGTAGCGGTATATTCTCTGGTGACACATGCAGCTTGTCATCGTGGACTGAGTTACTCATGTCGTCATGAATATCGCCATTGATCTCCGGCGACTTCGAACTCGTGTCGTTCTCTGTCCGCAATTGTATACTGATCTGATCGTCCACCATATTGAGATCAAAATTCAAGTTCACCTTCTTCCGCTTCTCTTTGGGCTTTTTATTTCGGCTTTTTAGTATGAGTATGTTTTCTGTGTGAAATGAGTGGATTTTCTTCTGTATATCGTCCATCTCGTCTCGCTGCGGTGACGAGTTGCCGCTCGTGTCCGCCGACTGACAACTGTTGGGTTTGTCGTTAGGACTCTCGATCCCTTTAACATCACAATTGTCTGTAGATTCTTGTATTTTGAGCTGTGCAGGTACGGTTGTGTCTATTTCCATGGGGACTACTTTATTATAGTTTGTGTCTTCGATTTCGACGTTATTGTTATTGCTTTTGAAATCGTCGGGCTTTGGAATTTCAGGAGGCACCTCATCCTCGGGCGTGGGCACACCAATTATCCTCCTGATGTGCTCACTGTCATGTGGACCTTTGATGTTCACGTTGAGCACGTCATTGTCCATATTGCACTGGTCGTCGGAGCCCTGCCCGCTATCGGAGCGCGTCCGATCCCTTCCGTAAATGCCATCCATTATAATTCTCCGTCGATGTAACGGATCCTCTTTAACGGGAGAATCTTCGGACGTCAGCATCGGCGAAGTCTCTTCATTACACTGCGCAAAAAACTATAATTCAATAAATATAAAATCTACATAAAAAAAATCAATGCTCTATTGAAAACTTACAGGCACGATAGTGTTCTGTTCGCAAGATAACGATTCCCTTGCTAATCTTCTCTTTTTCAATGGCGTTACCATTTCATTGGGCGGCGATTCTGAAACAAAAACTTCTAAACTTCAACATAGCGCCACTATTCTACACCAAAAAATATATTATTAGTCAATTAGTCAATTCACAACAATACCTACCGGTAGAGGGCGAGTCACTCTCCTCGCTGATGGCTTGTCTGAGCCACCTTTTCTTGGCACTGTGTTGCGGTATGATGGTCGGCGTGACTTCCACGACCTCTGCAGGCGGCGTACTCCGTGTAATTCTTTTCGCCTTCTTGGGTGGTCTGTTTCTTTCCCTTCCAGGTGTTGTAGGCGGTGATAAGTGTGCGTTGTTGTCCTCTTCGATGTCATGTCCGGCGCTTAAGTCCCCAATCATGGTGGATGCGACCTGAACGAGGCTCTCTAGCGACGGGGCGGAGACTAAAGACGGTCTGTACGGCGAGCGATAGGGGGACGGCGTGCGCTCCGGCGACCGGCCTATCCACTCGGTCGCCATCGTTTTCTTCGTTTTGGGTAGTTTGAAGGCGGATTCGACGGAACCAACGGCGGCCTCCACCAGTAAACAGGCGGAACTTAAACCTAGGTCCTGTAAAGAAGAATTAAATCATCAGAAAAGAAGTTCACAATATTTTTGTCCGCCTATATAACAGGAGAATATAATTTAAATTCAGATTACAAAGGAAATGGCGTCGACTGCCATTTGAACTAGGTTAAATTTAGATGGTAATCGTAGTTTTAACGCAAAAAACGTCCGCGCGAGCAAAAACCAGGCGAAAGGTGCAAGGGAATTTGAGTGTAAAGATGGGTAGATTCGCTTACCTCGGCGACGTGTTCGGGGCGGGCGCGGGTGTCGCGCGGCGCGTCGGCGGGCCCGGCGGGGTCGGCGGGCGGCGCGCTGTCGCGGCGCGGCGGCGAGGCGGGCGCGTCGTCGCCCGACGTCACCAGGTCGCTGTCGGCCGAGTTGAGCCGCCGCCGCGTCGACTGCGACGTCGTGCGCGCGCGCCCCTTGCGTCTGCGCCAGAGGGAATCGTTACGATGCTGTCGCGACACGTGAGCTCATTGCCACGGGCCGAGCTACCACAAGGCCCGTAGCAAATCATTTTAAGAACGAATCTACTTAGAAGCTCGTTACAGCCTTCAAACTCTTACGTGGGCTAAAATAACTAAGTGGGATGGACAGTTGCAGAAAGATATTACAGTTCAGGTAGGAGTTTAAGTTTTTTTTATATTGATGGAACTTTTTAAAATGGTCTAAACCAAAATTATTGTAATTTAATAATACATATTGTTAGCATGTTCAAAATGTTGTCCTGCGATGCTACGAATTTTGGACACATTGAAGTGACCTAGAGACATGTTAAGTATAACGTGCACGCTTAAATAAAACCTACTTTCTCCTCTTTTTCGTGGCGCAGTGAATGTCGTCGTCGTCGTCCTTGTCGTTGCCATTCGGATGGGGGTCCGACTCCCGCCGCTTCTGACGCTCCTTCACCTCCTGCTTGCGCTGTTCCGCCTTCTCCATGCGCTCAAACGCTTTCATTATTGCTTCCATTTTACGCTCCTCCCGCGTCTGAAATAATGAAAATAAGAAGTCAGCACATTACAATATAAATTATACCAAGGAAATTGCAAAGGAAAACAATATGTAATCTTACCATCTTCTTCTTATCTTTTTCCTTATTGACAGTTGGGATTTTATCCTGAGAATCATCTGTTTTGTCGTCCAAAGAGTCTTGATTGACGCACGTCCTACTTGATCTGGAAGACCTGTCGTGGCAAGCAGACTTCGCAGCCAACTCTCTCGTCATAGGCCTGTCTTCTTCTATTTTTGGTTCCTCTTTAGGTTTCTTCTCTTTTTCTTCAATAACCTTCTCCGGTTTTTCTTCATCTGAGAATATTGCTTCCATTTCCTGTTTCAATGGTTCAGGCGGTATCTCTGGTTTAAGCTCAACTTCCGGTTTCGGTTCTTCAATTATTGGCTCCGGTTCTGGTATCTCCTCCTTCGGTACCGGTTTTATTTCAGGCTCTTCTATTGGTTTTTCTTCAATTATCGGTTCAGGTTTTTCATAGTCTGGTTCATCGATCTCCGGTTTTAATTCCTCTTTGGCCGTCAAGTCAATTTCTGGCTTGATCTCCTCAACTTCTGGTTCAGGTTTGACAGGCTCATCGAAATTGAGGGCTGCTACTGCTGTTTTGACTGGAGACATTGGTGGGTATTCATGTTTTATGGGAGATTTCTTTTCCGACTTAATAGGTACCGTGGGCGGGAACTCTTTAACAGGAGCTGTTGTTATTGGCTCTAGCGGCGGTGACAGCAAAGACGACGAGCTAAGGCACCTGTTTCTGCTCCTCTTCTCGCGCGGCGGATAGTCCACGCTCTTCCTCGTCATCATGGGACTGAGACCGTTCACCTTGCAATGCTTAGGATTACCACATGCACACGGTTGTTTACTACCATCCATATCATGTCCCACTGTAATTTCTGTATTGGATTGAATAATTCCTATCGTAACCAAATACACATGCAAAGTGCCTTTGACAATACAATGTTGTAATTCCGCGTTAGGTTTACATGACCTTCTAACGAACCTAGCCTCATTACCATACGTCCTTGTGTCAATACAAATCTGTGTGTTATCTTTAGGTAATCTGTAGAAGAAGACAAATGGACCAGGCTTTTGGCTTCCGGCCCTAGCCGAGTTCTGCAACTGCGGCCTGTGCTGGTTCGACAACATGTACTTGCCCCGTAACTCTATTATGGGAGTGTTTTCCTTTAGATCTTTAGTGGCAATCAGGATTTTACCGCCAGCGTGTGGAACCGTCGTACATAAATGCGCAGTGATGGCGGACGCCATATTTGGAGTATTGCCGAGTCGACTACTATATTTCATTATCTTAGCACGAAGCTCTGGACTGTAATGATTCGTCATGGCTAGTTCATAAGAATCTTGCCAGTGAGATTGGTTCGACATACTCGAGTTATACTTATTTCTATTCAATAACATTTCCTTTTTTCTTTTCACTCGCTTTTCGACCAGTTTCCTCTTCGTACCCTTTCGGACGACATCAGCCTTCTTCGGCCTTTTAGGCCCTCGTTTCGGCAATGCTAACGTCGGTTGAGGGAGAGGCGGTAGAGCTGGGAGGCTCGAATTGTATGTCGTCACACAGGATCCACTTGTGTTTGTGTAAGTTGTTACTGTGAGTAATCGCTTTCTTCTCTGTCCGGGCATGCGACTGTTCTCTGAGGAGTCAGAATCGGATGCACCTAAGGCGCTTAATTCTTCTCGTTTTCTCATTTGGATGGCACGTGCGTGCCGTCGGTCTATCGCCCGCGGCTGACACAATTCGCACATATACGCATCTGGTATGTTCTGTCTGTCGATACCCATACAATCGACGTGCTGCCATTCGCCGCACCTATCACAGCAAATCATATAACCGTCGTCGTGTGTGAAATCGCAAATGCATCTGGTTTTTCCTTCGTCCTCGCCTTCGGGCGCAGTCTCGGTGTCACTGCCGCCTTGGTTCGCTTGCCTGCGGTCTCCGTCGATGGACGATATGACTGAGGCCGCGTCGTCATCCGGCGGCGGCGCCGGCTGTGGTTTATACGTCAAAGCGTTCATTGCTATAGTGGTTACAGGTGTCGGAGTTCCGACTACGCTACTTGGGACGGTTACTGGCAAATCGTAAGACG
The DNA here is from genome assembly GCA_951394215.1 of Glyphodes perspectalis. Taxonomy (NCBI): domain Eukaryota; kingdom Metazoa; phylum Arthropoda; class Insecta; order Lepidoptera; family Crambidae; genus Glyphodes; species Glyphodes perspectalis. The sequence continues at coordinate 15,566,509 of OX596205.1, read as the reverse complement.
CTGTCGACATAATAACTGGCGACGTTCTCTTTAACGGGCTGACCGGCGCCGTCGTTTGAGGGGGAGACGCGATGACGGGCGGCACCGCAGCCACCGTCGTCGGGGGAGGTGAAGATACAGTGGGTTGTTTTTGAGCCGGATGGGCGTAAGTATGATCCAGCATAATAAATGCTAAGGCCTGGAATGAATACCGACGCAACTCTTCAGTTAGGTTAGGTCTTTCTTCCATGCCGATAATGTCGTCAGCAGTTAGCAACGTAGATTTATCCCCACTGAAACAATAATTAACATAAATAATTAGTAAAAAGGATGTTAAGTTTTTATATAAAAAATAAATATAATAATAACGAAAGATGCTACTTACAATACTATCCTCTTTTGGTTATTTGTATTGTTCAATTTCAATTCAACTGGATCCTCTGGAATAATATTTGAGACTGGTGGCGAGTTATTATTGATTGTTGTTGGACTTGTCTGCAGCATAATTTTGGGCTGCGATAAAGACTGCAATATCTGAGCAGTAAGTTGTTGATTTGCTGAAACTTGGGACACCGTGGAAAGTTGATTATCAGCAGTGCCATATGTTTGTACAAAGCGCAGGTTAGGTGTAGATCCAGACTGGACATAGTGAGGAGCTTTCGCTAAGCTTGTGCTTATGGGAGCAGTAGAAATTATCACTGGACCACAGGGTGACTGTAGCACCAATCTCTCTCCTTTAGCGGGAAACTTTTGTAAAGACATGGGCTGTGGGTTTTTATGAGTTGGGCTACCAACTTTCTGGATGATCTTAGATGCATTGGATTCCACAACTCCATAAGACGGCTGCTGGCTCTTATATGTGACACTGGCAACTGGCCAAGTTTTAGTCTCGGACTTGTTGACAGTACCAGTTTGCTGTATTATTTTGATTGCTCTAGACTGATTTTTCTGAGCATTCATTTGACTTGAATTTTTAGAATTCTTGAATGTATTAACAGATTTCCTCCCCGAATGTACAGACATTTTATTTGGACCGGAAACGACACGCGATAGAATATGGCACTGCGTGTTTCCAGACGACGCAGCCACCATGGCGTTCACATTAGCACCATTATTAACTTTATTCAGGGTCTTATTTAGATTTGTGCTTTTTGTGAAAGTGTGACTATATGAAACATTTTTTACAGGGCTGCTATTTAGTACATTAGGCGAGAGAGTAGAACAGCCAATTAATGACTGGTTTTTTGGAGGCTTTGTACAAAGTACTGAGTTGTTCATGTGTTTCTGCGGCACCACATTTGGGCCCAACTTGTAAATATGATTCTGTGTACCATAAACTGGTGTTGTAATCTCTTTTCCTTGAATATATTGTTGAGAATAATTTGCGCTCTTCGGTAATGATATATTGCTTAAAATCTGGACTTTTGAAGTCTTAGGTCTGCCAATATAACTGGTTTCTGTTACTATATTTGCTCTTCGGCTAGTCTGGTTCGCATCATTGACATAACCATCACTGATGATAATTTGCGAAACACCTGCCTGTGGCCGATCTTCATCATTCTTATTGTCAGTGGTAGTTGCACTGGTAGCAAGGATAGTAGGCAGCCAAAGAGTTTGGGCACCAGAAACATCTTGAGAAACATTGTGAATTGCTGTGATGTTGCCAACTGCTGGATCAACATTTATTGTGAAATTCTGCGGCAGCTTAGCTACATTATGTACAATAGCAGTAGTATTCAAGGGTGCTTGAATAAGAGTTGCAGAATTTTCTACATAACTACCATCATTTGAGTCATCTGCTTCTTGAATGATGGGGTAAGCAATGTGCCCCACATTGTCAATAGTCTCCTCAATTCTAACAATTCCAGAAAGGGAGTCTACAGACATCTCTGTATCACACCTTTTTTCTGCAATGTGATATTCTACTTCTTTATCTACTTTGTGTACAGACTGTATAATGCTTTCAGGGTTAGTAGAGTCAGGTTCAGGATCACCCTCATTATGAGATAAGGGCACAGCCCTTAATACAGGAGGTCTAACATTTGGTACATTCATAGTATCTGTTAGTTTATGTTCCAATACATGATCATACACATTTTCACTGGAGGTGGGCGGCCCGTAATCCTAAAACAATAGAAAGAAAAAATATTAGCCAACAGCTTTAACAGTAATCACATTATGTAGGTATTTAAATGACACAAGAGACAGTGTTATAATTTCAAAACCATGCAAGAATTTAAAAGTTATTTATCAATATCCTAAAATCATTATATTAAATTGGAATTAATAGATGGTTAACACTTTTAAAACAATACAATAACATCAATAGCAGTTTTTGTCCCTCATCCAATGAATTTATTATCATATAATCAACATATATTGCATCGCTACTACAAGCTTGAATAATGGAGTGACAATCATATCAAATGCCCTCATTCTGGGCCAGTCATGATAGTAGCCGGCCCATTAAATATACATAAAAAGTGTTAACACTACTCACCAAACACTACATTAATCTGAAAATAACTCAAGTTAAATACTGGAAAGGATATCAATGAATACACTTTGGTTTTTAAATATTTATTTAATACAGTTTGAAATTCAACAACACAACTATAATGCATGAAACAGTTATCTATAGAATAAAAGTAAAAAGAAGGCTGAAGGTGTAATCTCCTTCTTTAGTTTATTTTTATTTATTTACTACAAAACTAAATGGATACTGTAACAATATATACCTACTTAAAATAGAAACAAATAAGAATCTCACTGAAATGGGATTAAGTTATGATCATCTAAAATGCACTTTTTATGGATACAAACAAGACACTGAGTTTATGGATTGAGCAAAAAAACCCTTGAAAATAATCAGATTACCACTATAGATGCCTGTGCAATGGAGAGAGTATTGTCAAGTTTTAGACGGTGCAAAATGTTCAAATAGTGAAAAATATATAATGTACTCACTTGCCGGACCACTGGTTCATTGTCTGATGTTGTGGACATACTGTAAAATCTATCATCTTGGGTCAACCCCGAGATGACGCCGTGGAGAGCACCTCGGTCTCCAATTTATTTCATGTAACTGCAATTGAAAATTGACTCCTTAACCACATATCTTCGAATTCATCACGTTTACGAGCGACGCAGACCATAATGCACTTGGTAAAATATTTTTAGTACACTACAACGATATAGGCGACCCTCGAGGTCATCGTTCTAGAAACATGTCAGAAGTCATTTTATTTTGTTCCTCGAAAGAAATCATTATGAATATCACAAAACTTATCGCCTACAACGCAACAGCAGCGGAATAAATCCACTAAATATGTGAATAGGTTAATCTACTGCCGCCATTATTGTCGCACGGAAACTGAAATGTCTCGGTAATAAACATCAAAAAAAGTAAACACTAACCTAAAATGAAACTGAACATGAAAATATCTGACTAGAATTGTGAACAAAACACAATTATAAAGGAATTTAAGGCAATCAAGCCCGCATAGTAACAAAGAGATGAAAAATATAAGTACGTACGAAAATGAGGTTTGTATATTTATAACATTTCAATAAAATAATAATGACTTAACAACACTAATTTCACACTCAATTACGTATTAGAACAATAAAATTACTAAATATTTATCATATATGACAGCATCACAATAGCTAGGAACTACGAAATCCAGATGTAAACACTTTTAGAGAAAATACGTAAAGAAATCATTACTAACCTGTGCGCAAAAGAGTTAATATCACTTACAACGTAGCGAAACAAATTCCATCAAATAATTGCATAGCACAAATGAAATAGGCCTCAAAGTTCGTAACTACGACCAAAACATTCACAAGAGTCGAAGATGGCGGCCATTGCATTTTCTTGATACAAAACAACGGGGTCTCACGAAACATGTCGAAGTACTTCTTACATCCGGTCAAAAATGATACTGTTTATTAAAAATAGCTTATTTTTGTCACTAAAATAGGGACAAATTTTCTTTAAAAAATTTAAAATATTTTTATTGAAAAAGTAATAACAATATTTTTTTATTTTATTTCTAATTTATTTTAAACTAATTAAAAAGAAGTTAATTGGTATCCAAATGTGTTTATGGCTAGAGAGCTCAATATTTTTTTTTCTGTACGTCACAGACAGAGACAATATACAACTTTTTCACAAGTTTCTCTATGGTCAATGCAAAGATATTTATTTTAAAAATCATAATTCATTTATGGTATAGATTGTATAAATACAAAAAATTCTAAATCTATGATAAATACCGAGGAAAGCGTAGAAAAATAGTTCCAGTATCCACCCATCTAAATAAAGATGAATTAATACTATGTAATTTATAATATAATTTAATATTATAAAACATTTATTTTAAGCCAAGATCCTTTTGTCAGGCGGCTTACTGCCACTTAAATGGGAACTGCGCGTTTTCCGGGCAGTTTTAAAACAGGCCTGCTAAAATTAATTAAAATCGTACCGTGAGTCACGGTATTTATGTTGACAGATTCTTAAAGTCACGGTCCGTGACTTTAGGAATCGGTCAACATCTCTGAGTACTGAAACATATGGAGACGACCTAATGTTCTATACGAACAATCTGCTTTACAAATATGATTAATATCGATATTATATTCATAAACCTCTATCTATCTCTTTTTAACAAGTCTACAATACTGCACGTAAAAAGAGACAACAATATATTTGACTTAACTATTTTCGGTAACATCATCAAGTGACGTCATAGAAATACCTAAGTGAAGCCGGCTTACCATTTTGGTTTCTTACTTTAAGTTGTCAATGTCAGTGGAATTTGTGGTATATTGTGCCAATATTGATAAAATTTGTGATTATAACATAATCTAACTTGTAACATTTAAAACATCGTCATAAATAAATTGTTTAGAGACTTTTAGTATTTAAATAAGTAAAGTAGAATAACACTACACAAAGGCGCCATATTTGTTTCTCATTCAAGATTGGGCTTCACTGTTTCGTAGTTAAGTCATCATCATCTCTCATAGTTTCAGTACTCAGAGGTCAACGTAAATATTCTTGCCGGTGCACGATTATATTGTCGCTGGTCTGCTGTGACGTCATAATGCTTGTGTGGAAGAGCGAGATGGTGTTTTATAGACAGACAGATTCATTCAGTCAGCAGTTCTCTTTCGTAATCTAGCATTTAAATAAATAAAGAGATTCGGATTTTTAGTATTACTAAAATGTTAGCAAATAGAATTAAAATCTATTAAATTAGCAAATTAAAGTTATTTGTGTTTTCCAAATCGAGAAATGATTATATTTAATAACAAATACATAATATATTACTGAAATTAACAGTTTAAAAATCTTTACTTTGAAAATATTCATTGAAAAGAATGTATGAGGGAATTTGGAATGCGCTTTGTTTAAAGTTTTGAAAATTCTCACAAATATTTCAAAGGGACAAGAATGGGACAAGAATAAAATATAAATGTAAACTGACATGATAAATAACGACGACTATTTTTTATAAGAAAACCGAAAATGTTTTATTGGAAATAAAAAAAAAAACCGAAACACACCTAAGCAGTATCAAACAATTTTTCTAAAATCGAAATCCACTTTTTCAAGTTATGCTTACAAGACGTTATTAAGAGGGTTTGATGCTGTTACATTCACGCAAAAACTAGGTATTGAATGAATTTAATGAAACTTTTTTTCTGGGAGAGGACTACGGTAGTTTTCCAAAGGCGGCCTTTACTACCTACCGGGCTGGCGGGGGAACGGGAAGCTCTCACCCCTAAGTTAATGAAACTCAGCACCATAGCTCACATAGACTCTGCCTTATCAATGTACCACGCTAGCAAAGCCGCGGACAAAAGCTATATAGTGTAAGTCTTCATAAACTATGGGACATATTAAAATATGGGATTCCTTCCTTATGTTTATTGATGAAAAAAAATATTAAAATATTTTTTTAAATAATAATTATTTTATAGATTTTTTAAGTTAGTTTTTTTTTTAGTTTTTGTTATCTGCTGTAACCCCCGTGTAAATAAGACTATGTTTTTTTTAACTAATTAATTTATAATTATAAACCATAAATATATCTGGTCGACTGTAAAAGTAACGTGGTTGCAAAAGTTATATATTACCAGTAATTTTAGTATATTTCTTTGTGAGAAAGGGACAAATCATTGTCTGTCTTGTCTTGTATTTACGTTCCGACTCAAAGGTTTATCCGATGAAGAATCCGATTACCATAGACAATCTTACTTTTATAGTTTTCCTTTTTCTTTGCTTCATTCAGTTAAAAAAATATATGTCAAATACACGTTTTGATTTTGAGCACAGACGAGTAATTTTGAGGTTATGTTTTGAGATGCGGCTGTAGTTTTTACTCGTCTGTGTAGTTTTCTAAAATCTCAGTCTAACTATTAAAGAAAACAGATTTGACAATGAGTGACTTTGTTTTGAACGATAGTGACACGGAAGTTGATTCTGATGAAGAGGTTCGTAAAAATATGGATGTTGAGAAAATATTGCCATTGGTTTGAACTTAATGATGATCACATGTTATATTTTACAGTTACAAGAAGCCTTTGCCAAAGGATTATTGAAACCAGGCCTGCACGAAGTAGTGGAAAAGGTGGAAAAAAACTACATTAACAATGTAGCTGACCTTAAGACTAAATTGAAACAATTTAAGCTAAAATTACCATGGGTAGAAACTTTAGACTTGGTCACAAGCGTAGCGCCCATGGCGCCTGATGTAGCATTACAAATTCAGGAAACAGCTCAAAGGAGGAAGTGAGTAATTTATTTTTATATTTATTTGGCTCGTTTACAGTTTACACTAAATCCATATGGTTATAATTAGACAATGAGCATAGAACCAGCCCCTTAACATATTTTTTATTTTAGCTGCTTAAATACTTACAAGTTCTTTTTCAAAAGGTACTCCTGTGAAGCCTAAACATAAACTGGTGAACTAAAATCTGTAGAGCAATTTGTATTGTATGTATGTTTTTAGCAAGGAATACAACATTTGCTAACTATATGTTGTACTTTATTTATTTTTTAGGAATGTCAAAGAGAATAGTAAAGGCTTTAAAGAGTATGACTCTTCTCAAGATCCAGTCCTGAATGAGTTCAAACGCGAGAACTTAATTCACCGACAAGCTCAAGCTGCTGTTGTGGAAGGCATCAAGAAATTAAAAGAATTAGGAATCCCCACAAGAAGGTGAGTTTCTTTAATTCTTGGAACAACATGATATGTATTGTTTTTTAGGAGATTATTAAGAGTTTGAATGGAAATTGAAATAAGCAGAATAAATGGAATATGTTGCAAGACTAATATAATGTATCCGTAAGTCATTAGTTACTTTTCTTAATTTCTAGACAATTTCAAGGATAGATTGTAAATTTTTTAAATTGGTGTACCTGTCTGTAACAAAAATAGTCTAACGATGTTATTTGCTTATTGAATTCTAGTTTCCAGATATTCATGATATGTATATTATTTGAAACAATATAATACATGTCTCGTACATGTTATATTTTTTTTAATAGCATAATTTTAAGGATTCTCATGTGTTCATTTATTCATTGTGTTTATTGTCTTTTGTACTTATTTTATAGTCCACATCACCTAAGAAGAGTTCCGTGACACTGTAAATTTGTTAACAGTTATGCATCCATATGACAGCCATTAAATATTTTTATCCAATTCCTTGAGTATGCAATCCATACAATATTTTGTCTAAATTGAAATTAGTAATAAATTTATGAAGAAAATTTATAAACAATATAATAAATGGAGATTATTATTTATTTTCAACAAAGATGTTAGCATATAAAGTCAAATATGTTTAAAACCGATTAATTTGTAATAAGTATGATACATGAAAAGGAGTATTGCCATGTGTCATGGGAATCTTCTTAGGTAAAACAGACTATAGTTATTGTTTATTTTTATAGTACAAAATATCCATTCCTTATTGGGGCATTAGATTTAGTGAGTCTGATTATTAGATTCAAATAAATGCCTCCTCACCTTTTTACCGTTGTTTTGTGATTGATGTGATTTGTAAAATTATTAATTTATAACTTTAGACCTGATGACTATTTTGCGGAGATGGCCAAGACTGACGAGCACATGCAGAAGGTTCGCAAGAACTTGATGGCTAAACAGGCGGCACAAGCGCGCACAGAGAAAGTACGCCAGCTGCGGGACCAGAAGAAGATTGCTAAACGGGTACAGGTATGTATCGCTTTTTACAGATAGCAGATTCACACAAAGTATAAATGCCTTTATGAAACCTATTGGTATAACTCTTGCATTGCAGTCAGTATATCATTTCACGTCTTAGCGTGCAATACTGCGTCAGTAGCTTTTATTATTAGTTATTAGTCATTAATATATAGGTACTTAAATAATATTGAAAATTATAAACCTTATGATCAAGTGTAGTTAGTGGTATTGCATGTTAATGTTGTGACAATTTGTAGTTTTACTTGATGTCTTTAAGTAATATTTAAACAATATTACTCTGATTTTTCAGATTGATGCAAAATTAAAACAAGCTGCAGAGAAAAAACACATGTTAGAACAATTAAAACGAGTAAGGAAAGGAAAGTCGGCTGACCTTGATTTCTTAGAAGACAACAAAGGCAAAAATAATAACAAAGGAAAAGGTTCAATGAATAATAAGGTTGCCAGGAAACGAGCTGCAAAAGATAAGAAATTTGGCTTTGGTGGTAAAAAGAAGGGATCAAAATTGAATACAAGAGATTCCTCTAACCAAATGGATGGATTTAACAGTTCAGCTAAGAAGAGACCTACTAATTTCAAAAATAAGAACTTTAAGCCCAATAACAAGAAGAACAATCAAAGGCCTGGAAAATCTAAGAGGAAGAATGCTAAGAGATAATGATTTAATTTAGTGATAAGTTTAAAATAAATATATTCAGACAACACTATATTATATTTTTTCTAAATACACATATGGTATCCCTTTTTTTAAATACGCTTAAAGAAGAGACTCGAGTGAACTCTAAAGTTACATTTAGTATGGCCAAATAGGCCAGTTTATAGGGTTGCCAACTGTACTTTAATATAAAGTATTGTATGTTATTTAGGGTATATACTCTATACACTTACACTTTATAAAAAAATAAAGTAATTTATTTCGCACAATTTAGTTTTAGTTTGATTTCTTTTCTTTAGGGATTCACTAAACTAACTAACTAACTACTACATATACTTTATTTGTACAAAAAAAAGGTGGCATCCCTACTACTTTACTCTAATACTTTTTTCAATCCGTAGGTTAGATTATCCAAAAATCATATTTTTTGCTATAACTAACACCAGAAAAACTACAAGATAAAAAAACGCTTCAAAGATTTGGAGGAGGGCTTTTACGTCAATTGCTTCTGAAAGTAACGTCACACAGAACAATTTACTTTGGTGGTCATGTTTTGGAGCACTTGGACCAAAATTATTCAACATAGACTATTGTCTTATAACATTTTATTCTTGAATTATTTTTATAGTCCACTATTGAGTTAACAAAAAATTTTGCTTACGTATTTTTTCTTTTGTTCAACTAAAAATGATGAAGCGGTACTTTAACGTGCTGTATACGTTAAAGTACCGCGTGACGTCACTAGGTGTGTAAAATTATACCGTCTAAGTGACGTAAAGCATGAATTTCACATTTTTACAATGGATGGATTATGGATTAAATTAGTAGCTATATATTATTTTTAATGCAGTACATCCTGATTGCGGACTAGTAAAAAAAGGACTCGCGCGCTGTCATACTGAGTGTGAAGCCACCCCTATGCACGTGAGTGAGATTTATATGGATATTAGATCCCCTTATGTCAATGTGTGACGTAAGTTGCGTGTCTAGTTGGAGCACCTGCGGAGCTTCAACATCTAGATGGTGGTGCTTTCTTATTTTACTAGACCTGACTGACGAGTTTTTTTTTTATTGGATTTCAAGGATAGGAAGTAGGCATTAAATAAAAAGTTTATTTATTATACAAATCGATATATTGTTTGCCGTCTACCACTTGCGGCCCTTGCCCTTCTTCTTCTGCTGCTGCTTGCGCTGCCACGCGCTGTCGGGCTGCTTGGCCTCCACGCGCGGGCTCTTGGCCGCCGCCGCCGCGACCGTCGACGGTTGCTGCTTGCTCATGTCGCTGTAAAAATAGTTAAGCTTTAGATACTTAAACTTTGTTTAAGCGTAATCTTTCACGTTTCCGACAGTAGAAAGTCTTGACACGCTATCGAAGATCCATTGGTTCTTGAGGGACCGATACAATAAGATGAGGGATAAGAAAGGTTCCGGGAAATAAAATTACATATGAGTAATATTATCAGAAAAATAAATCATGGGTCATATTGTATGAAAAGTTGCGCGAACAAATAGGGTCTTGAAAATCCGAGAACGGGCGTTACGAAGTGCGCCGCGTCAGCTAGTAGTAATATGTAAATATCATTACATGATAGAGTACAGTTTAAAAATAACCATTTCTGACTTAGGATTAATTATATACTCTTTTATCCACTGATACTAAGTTTTTCGTCTAACCCAGCCCAGTTTTATTTTAGGCTGAATGTGGTTAAAGGGGCTTACTGCCTCTTTGACTTCGCCTACCCCTTAGGGGGGTTACGGGCGTGATGTTATGAAATACCAAGTGCTATCGGTGTATACTAACTATTGGTCGGTGGCCGTGGTGGACATGCCCTGGCTGCCCTTAATGACGTCGCGCCGCACGCCGCGCCGCTTGCGGTACGCGGTGCGCTCGTAGCGAGGCAGCCATCTGCAACGTACGTAAAGGTGTTGAGGAAATGTCTTATTTAATCATATTGTTCTTAGATTCCTCTCAGACACTCATACTCTAATCATCTCATCACACACACACACCCACACACCCATACATATATGCACACGCATATTATTATTTGAATATTTTTAGCTGCATTGTATGACTGACTCCCCCCACGTGACAGGCATCGCCTAGTGTGGGAGTCACTGTAATTGTCAATGTAATTATTTTTCTGGTAAATAAACAAATTATTATTATTATTATAAATGTATACATACATATTATATACAATTCTTAAAGACGTTTACTCCAATAAAACAAAAAAAAAATGCAACTTTAAATACAATGAGACACTAAGTAATAATGTTCTCCTAACCGATATCGGTCATGGCGGCCAATCTCAACGAGGATAAGTTAATATTATTTGATGTTAAAGCATACCTCTCTGGATCCGGGGGCTTCGACAAGTCAGCGTTGGGCGGCAGTTTCGTCTTGCGTTTGCGCGTTTGTTTCTTCTTTGAGCCAAGCTCTGAACCAGGTGTACTGAAAAAAAACCGAGAATTCGTTATTTTATTCGTATTCAAGCGCATTTTACGTTAGGTGCACCTCAGGGGAGCAGCATTGGACCATAATTATATATTTAGTATGATTTGGTTACTGGGGGCTGATAATTACCCAGGTGATTGTTCCTGCTTGCTTACAGTTTTCTTGACAACCTTGGCTCCCATCATCCACTTCGAGGACTCCAGGGCGTCTATATCGATCTTAGTCTGGAAAAGGTTTGTAAATATTAGTACCTGCTATATTACGCCCTAAAAAAATACAACAGTGATCGTCGTTATTGTTACTGAGGGCGCAAGGGCGTGAGTCACCTCGAGGTCCTCCAGGCGCGGCAGGTCGGCGGCCAGGCGGCGCGCGCGCGCCGGCTCGAGCGCGGCGAGCGCCTTGACGAGGCGCGCGCGCGAGCGCTGGTCGCCCGGCGCCGCGCGCGCCAGCGCCTCCAGCGCGGCGGCGGCCGCGCCCGCCGACCCCGCGCGCGCGTGCGCCGCCGCAGTGATCGTCGTTATTGTTACTGAGGGCGCAAGGGCGTGAGTCACCTCGAGGTCCTCCAGGCGCGGCAGGTCGGCGGCCAGGCGGCGCGCGCGCGCCGGCTCGAGCGCGGCGAGCGCCTTGACGAGGCGCGCGCGCGAGCGCTGGTCGCCCGGCGCCGCGCGCGCCAGCGCCTCCAGCGCGGCGGCGGCCGCGCCCGCCGACCCCGCGCGCGCGTGCGCCGCCGCAGTGATCGTCGTTATTGTTACTGAGGGCGCAAGGGCGTGAGTCACCTCGAGGTCCTCCAGGCGCGGCAGGTCGGCGGCCAGGCGGCGCGCGCGCGCCGGCTCGAGCGCGGCGAGCGCCTTGACGAGGCGCGCGCGCGAGCGCTGGTCGCCCGGCGCCGCGCGCGCCAGCGCCTCCAGCGCGGCGGCGGCCGCGCCCGCCGACCCCGCGCGCGCGTGCGCCGCCGCAGTGATCGTCGTTATTGTTACTGAGGGCGCAAGGGCGTGAGTCACCTCGAGGTCCTCCAGGCGCGGCAGGTCGGCGGCCAGGCGGCGCGCGCGCGCCGGCTCGAGCGCGGCGAGCGCCTTGACGAGGCGCGCGCGCGAGCGCTGGTCGCCCGGCGCCGCGCGCGCCAGCGCCTCCAGCGCGGCGGCGGCCGCGCCCGCCGACCCCGCGCGCGCGTGCGCCGCCGCAGTGATCGTCGTTATTGTTACTGAGGGCGCAAGGGCGTGAGTCACCTCGAGGTCCTCCAGGCGCGGCAGGTCGGCGGCCAGGCGGCGCGCGCGCGCCGGCTCGAGCGCGGCGAGCGCCTTGACGAGGCGCGCGCGCGAGCGCTGGTCGCCCGGCGCCGCGCGCGCCAGCGCCTCCAGCGCGGCGGCGGCCGCGCCCGCCGACCCCGCGCGCGCGTGCGCCGCCGCAGTGATCGTCGTTATTGTTACTGAGGGCGCAAGGGCGTGAGTCACCTCGAGGTCCTCCAGGCGCGGCAGGTCGGCGGCCAGGCGGCGCGCGCGCGCCGGCTCGAGCGCGGCGAGCGCCTTGACGAGGCGCGCGCGCGAGCGCTGGTCGCCCGGCGCCGCGCGCGCCAGCGCCTCCAGCGCGGCGGCGGCCGCGCCCGCCGACCCCGCGCGCGCGTGCGCCGCCGCAGTGATCGTCGTTATTGTTACTGAGGGCGCAAGGGCGTGAGTCACCTCGAGGTCCTCCAGGCGCGGCAGGTCGGCGGCCAGGCGGCGCGCGCGCGCCGGCTCGAGCGCGGCGAGCGCCTTGACGAGGCGCGCGCGCGAGCGCTGGTCGCCCGGCGCCGCGCGCGCCAGCGCCTCCAGCGCGGCGGCGGCCGCGCCCGCCGACCCCGCGCGCGCGTGCGCCGCCGCAGTGATCGTCGTTATTGTTACTGAGGGCGCAAGGGCGTGAGTCACCTCGAGGTCCTCCAGGCGCGGCAGGTCGGCGGCCAGGCGGCGCGCGCGCGCCGGCTCGAGCGCGGCGAGCGCCTTGACGAGGCGCGCGCGCGAGCGCTGGTCGCCCGGCGCCGCGCGCGCCAGCGCCTCCAGCGCGGCGGCGGCCGCGCCCGCCGACCCCGCGCGCGCGTGCGCCGCCGCAGTGATCGTCGTTATTGTTACTGAGGGCGCAAGGGCGTGAGTCACCTCGAGGTCCTCCAGGCGCGGCAGGTCGGCGGCCAGGCGGCGCGCGCGCGCCGGCTCGAGCGCGGCGAGCGCCTTGACGAGGCGCGCGCGCGAGCGCTGGTCGCCCGGCGCCGCGCGCGCCAGCGCCTCCAGCGCGGCGGCGGCCGCGCCCGCCGACCCCGCGCGCGCGTGCGCCGCCGCAGTGATCGTCGTTATTGTTACTGAGGGCGCAAGGGCGTGAGTCACCTCGAGGTCCTCCAGGCGCGGCAGGTCGGCGGCCAGGCGGCGCGCGCGCGCCGGCTCGAGCGCGGCGAGCGCCTTGACGAGGCGCGCGCGCGAGCGCTGGTCGCCCGGCGCCGCGCGCGCCAGCGCCTCCAGCGCGGCGGCGGCCGCGCCCGCCGACCCCGCGCGCGCGTGCGCCGCCGCAGTGATCGTCGTTATTGTTACTGAGGGCGCAAGGGCGTGAGTCACCTCGAGGTCCTCCAGGCGCGGCAGGTCGGCGGCCAGGCGGCGCGCGCGCGCCGGCTCGAGCGCGGCGAGCGCCTTGACGAGGCGCGCGCGCGAGCGCTGGTCGCCCGGCGCCGCGCGCGCCAGCGCCTCCAGCGCGGCGGCGGCCGCGCCCGCCGACCCCGCGCGCGCGTGCGCCGCCGCAGTGATCGTCGTTATTGTTACTGAGGGCGCAAGGGCGTGAGTCACCTCGAGGTCCTCCAGGCGCGGCAGGTCGGCGGCCAGGCGGCGCGCGCGCGCCGGCTCGAGCGCGGCGAGCGCCTTGACGAGGCGCGCGCGCGAGCGCTGGTCGCCCGGCGCCGCGCGCGCCAGCGCCTCCAGCGCGGCGGCGGCCGCGCCCGCCGACCCCGCGCGCGCGTGCGCCGCCGCAGTGATCGTCGTTATTGTTACTGAGGGCGCAAGGGCGTGAGTCACCTCGAGGTCCTCCAGGCGCGGCAGGTCGGCGGCCAGGCGGCGCGCGCGCGCCGGCTCGAGCGCGGCGAGCGCCTTGACGAGGCGCGCGCGCGAGCGCTGGTCGCCCGGCGCCGCGCGCGCCAGCGCCTCCAGCGCGGCGGCGGCCGCGCCCGCCGACCCCGCGCGCGCGTGCGCCGCCGCCGCTGCGCGCCACACCGCGCGGAGCGATGACACTTTCTGTACAATAAAGTATTAATGTTACTAGTGTATCCACTAGCACTTCTTTTATATTAACATAGTCAAGCAGTAAATGCTATTTTTCATCAAGTAGACACTATATACAACAGTTCGCTCGATCAACATTTTGGATTTTTTTAATTACAGACAAAAAAATAATATTGTTTTAAATGTAGCTGTATTAAAATTGTTGTTTAAATAAAACAAAAAAAAATTACAAAAATACTTTTGTAATATAAAAAAAAAAAAATTGTAAATATACATTTACAATTTTTTTTTTAATTACTTACATAATTTCCAAAATCAACAACTGAAATGTTGCAAAAATATTTAAACAAAAAAAAATTACTAGCAATTGACCCATACTCCACCTAGATTGTATGCAAAAAATTAAATAAATACTAAAAACCAGCCCAATCGTTTGACTACACAAATACACACGAACCTCATTGTCGCTCTTATAGTGCTGGTACACGTCGTGGAACAGCTGCGACGCCTTGCCGTAGTCGCCGTCGGCGGAGAGCAGCGTGCACAGCGCGCCCACCACGCCCGCGCGGTACTTGTACTCGCTCTCCTCCAGCAGCTTCACCGCCGCTTTGCGATCGCCCTATTATAAACATTTGTTTTATTCTACCACTAGCTGTGCCAGCGGTGTCACCCGCGTTTATGGTTAATATTATAAAGACTATTTCCCTCATACATGATTTCTATGTAACTTTTACCATTAAGGCTGCACACGCGACGGAAGCTTAAAAAATGGAATAACTTCTCCCGTTTTCCCAACATTTCCCTTCACTACTCTGCTCCTATTGATTGTAGCGTGATGAAAAGTATACTATAACCTGCCCAGGAGTATGAAGAATAATTGTACCAAGTTTCGTTAAAATCCGTCGAGTAGTTTTTGTTTCTATAAGGAACATACAGACAGACAGACAGACAAACAAAAATTTTACTGATTGCATTT
Source organism: Glyphodes perspectalis (assembly GCA_951394215.1). Lineage (NCBI taxonomy): Eukaryota > Metazoa > Arthropoda > Insecta > Lepidoptera > Crambidae > Glyphodes > Glyphodes perspectalis. Next base: position 15,550,944 of record OX596205.1, on the reverse strand, counting down.
TTGGCATCAGTATCGATCACTAATCACCCCCTAATAGTTATTTTGAAAATATAGTTCATGTAGAGAATTGACCTCTACATATTTATTATAAGTATAGATAAAGTACATAGTCCAGGACGAGAGGACAATCGGGGACACACCCGCACATCGCCATAGCATTTACGATACGCGAGTCCGCATCGACCGCGTTCATCGATTTCGATCTCGCTAATATTGTTTTAAGTTGTGTATAACCGGCTTAATTTTTTTTATTACGTGATGTAAAAATAATAATGGCTAAGTGCACTTCTTATTTTTAAATTTAGAACTCTATATGAAAAAAAATTGATAGAAAAAATTATTGTTACTATTAGCTATTTTTTTTTCTTACAAAATAACAGCCCTTGAATTCCATGCCAGTTTTGCACGTTGCAAGGTCTCCCGCCGTGACGAAATTGCGAACCGATGGCGTAGCTTCTTTGACATTATAATTTCTCGTAACAGCTTAAACTGAATATTCTCCCTTATCATGTAAAATAATTTATGGATGTACTCGGATCAGCACAGCTTACCTTAGCCAATTGCACTTGCGCGGCTGCTAAAGTGAGGTCTCCTCCATGCTTCAGGAGCAAGGCGACGGCTTGTGGCTGCTTGCCCTCCTTGGCGAGCGAGGAGGCCTCCACCAGCGCCGCCAATCGCTCCTGGTTGAACTCCCGGACTAACTTCACGCAGCACTGCTTGCAGAAATCCGGCTGAGGGCAAATTGATATGTTGAGAAGTTACTAACAGCAATTATTGTCTCGCTAAAACTCGAGAATGGCTGGACCAATTTGGCTAATTTTGGTTTTAAAATATTTGTAATCTTCCAGAAAAGAGTTATACGGTAAGAAAATATGGCAACATTGCAAAGAAAATAATAAAATAAAATCCGAGAACAGGGCGTTAGGAAGTGTAGCCGAGTCGGCTATTTAAATAATAAAAAAATAATAATATAAAGAGTCGGTACAGATTTTAATTGTGTATTTTAGTATAAAATTTTATTTTTTAGGAATAATATATGACATACTGAACTGCAACACGACTTTGTTTAATAAGCTGTGGCGTAACTATTCCATCGCTGGCCAAATTACGCTCGGTTAGTTTCCTTGTAGCTTATAACAGACCTATCTAGGAAGACCATGTCTTGTTTATGGGTTGTGGTTGTGTAATTTTTTTTTAAACTATACTAGATGACCCGTTTGGATACACAAAAAGTGATACATTATGTTTAATGTAACATACATATTTATCCATCGCTTTATTAATTAAAAAAATAGGAAGTGTAATGCAACATTAAATTAGCTTAGCTTACGTTCCCATGTTACAAGTATTAATACAAAAAAACAAAACATATCATCACGCCCATAATCCCCGAAGGGGTAGGCAGAGTCAAAGGGGCAGCACACCCTTTAACCACATTCCGCCAAAAACAAAACTGGGCTGGGTTAGGTGGAAAACTGTGAAAAAGTAGTGACAAGTGGCTAGCTCGTCGCCTACACAATCACATACCCAAAACCCCATATACCAATAGTCGCCCTTTACACACATTTTGGCACATTTTTTTTAAGTCCCAGACTAACATGAGATAAAACAATGATCGATCATACAACTACAAGTATTTATATAGAGCGATGTATCACCTGGTTGGAGTATATGCAGAGTATGGCCTGGTTGTATGTGATGGCGGCGCGCTGGCGCGAGTTCAGCTTGTGCTCCAGGCCGTCCGCGGTCGCCGCCTTCATGCGCTTGCGCGAGTCGAACACGTTGCCGTCCCTGCGCGAACACACACACTTATATTTCAAGTTTTTTTTTTGGGTATTAATTTAACAAATTAAACTAAATGATGAACGTGGTTTATCTATCGTTGTGTTTCTAAATATAATTCAGACAGTTCAACTTAGACGCAGCCCGTGGCGGCCTTCATGCGCTCGCGCAAGTCGAACACGTTGCCGTCCCTGTGCAATCACACTTAGATGCAGTAGTGTGCGGTGCACACAGGAATCAGGCCGAAAGGCGGGCCGCGTAACATGCTAGCACTTTTTGGATTAGCGCGGCCGGCTTGATGACGATGGCCGTTGCTCGAATTGGCAAAAAGTCGTATATCCTGTGTATATGACTCTTCTTTTTTTCACGCGAGGAATGCTTTATACACCGTCGTGCCGTCCGAAGGGAAGCGGCGTGGTGTGTGAAACTCTCAGGAGCCTCCGAGTCAGAGGCTCCTGCTGCCGCTCCCGGGTATACCCACTAGACCCGCGGCGCTCCTACCTCGCCTGGGTGGCGGCTACCACGGGCATCCAGCAAAGCCTTGGACCGCAGCACCACCGGCGACAACACGCCCTATACAGCAGGCTCCACACCGCGTATATACTTAGGTGGGGTAGGATTATATTTAGGAAGGTTTATATCTTATACAATCAAAACATTCTAATACAGCTCTTTGAATATTTCTTAAAGAAAGCCTTGATAAATAGCAATTCTATTTATGAAAATATTTCAGTGAAAAGAACGTAATTATGAGGTTTTATATACTTGTTAATAACGACTAGATTGTTGCTGGCGATGGCCACCAGCGCCTGGTCGGAGGGTTTGTCCTTCAGCACATTCTGGTAGATGCTGGCCGCTTCTTTCTCTTTGCCCATCATTTGGAGGCAGTATGCTTGCTGAACCCTGGAATAAATATTTGGTACAGCAGAATTAGTTTTATTTTATTACTGTTATTAACAACCTGAAAGTTGTTAGATGCGAGTGAGCTTACAAAGGGTTCTGTACCACTATATAATATTTTAGATAAAGCAAAAAATTAATTACAAAAGCACTGTGTAATTGAGTAGGCGACAAGTTAGCCGTTTGTCACTGCTTTTTCACAATTTTCCATCTAACCCAGCCTGGCTTTATTTTTGGCTGAATGTGGTTGAAGGGGCATGCTGCCTCTTTGACTCTGCCTAACCCTTCGGGGATTATAGGCGTGATGTTATGTATGTATATACAAAAGCACTTTTTTATAATGAGGACTTTAACCGCCTCAAATTGTTTATTTTATTGAATTTTTAATTACTTAAAATTTAATTATTCATTGACATAGCAATATAATAGAAATACACACAGAGGGATCTATAATTTATTAAGGGGTAAAAAGCATCCCAAGTCTTCTCTTAGGGTTGTAATAGTTGAACTGTGAAAATGCAACAGAAAGGCTGCATTACTTCCACATTTATAATATTAATAAAAATATGACACTGACCTAATGATGGCAGCTTCCTCTTTCGCCTCCTCCTCAGTGCCTCCATCGTCAATAACACTTTCCTGGCAAGCATGCTCCGCTCTCTTCAGCACAGGCAAGGCCTCGTTGTACTTGCCACGCATGGCCAAGGTACTCCCACTGTTGTAAGACAGCTCATATGTTGTCTCCTCAAATTGAGGTAAATCGGTGGACTAGTGAAAAATAAGAAATGCCATTTAAGTTTGGGATTATACTTTACAAATCCTAGCCTACTTGTACTATGAGACTAATTGAAACCTAATTGTTTTGCAATCATAGAAGAGGTACTGGGCCAACATATATAATGTTGTATTCATAGATCAACAATTTCATTTATTATTTATAGGGGCCATTCATTTATTATGTAAGACTAATTATGCTAGTTTTTTACCCTTTCCCCCCTGTGTAAGAAAAAATAAGAGATAGGCCAGGCCCCTTCCCCCTTTTACTATATTATTACTTAAGAATCTAAAAAAAATAATACATATTTGGTTTGTAATGATATTTTTTAAAGTAAAAAATTTTACTTCTATTTGGTTATTCCGGACTATGACGTCATCGACGTCTACCCATCCCAGATCCCCGATGCGGCACAAAATGTCTTTGCCTCACTTTGATTATATTTTAACTTTAGGCATTTTTGTGATCTTACATAAGACTATCAAAACTCCCCCTACTCCAATATAAGATAAAATAAGACATGGTCGACCCTCCCCACCCCCTTGATTCGTCTTACGTAATAAATTAATGGACCATATAATATAATAATAATAAATATTTATTATTTTTTTATGCTACTTCTTTTTATATGGGTTTAAAATTATAAATGTACCCAGTTTACAGTATATAAATAATCTATTGGTTTTGGCTATGTTTAATAACTTAAACAGTTTGTTTTTATCTCAATCAAGTCAATACTCACTGGATTGATGGCGGCCAGATTGGCAACCACCGCAGCCATATTGGCTTTTCTCTCATCTTCATACTCATCTGTGGTGTTCTTGACCACATCACGGTACAAGTTATAACAATCTTGGTATTGTTCTAAACGGTATAAAATTTGAGCCCTGAAACAAAATTAGAAAAGGTTGTCTTGAAATACTTTGAAATATTTCACAATAATTTCATACTATTCTTTCTTAAATTATGTAAATTATAAATTAGATTTTTGTCAAGTCAGATCAGATTAAAATATTGGATATTAAAAACATAAAATAAAAAAATTATATTTCCAATGTTATGTTGATCTCTTACAATCAATTTCTTAAGTATTCATTTCAAATCCCATTTTGAAACAAAGAACTGAAAAGTTTAAAGTTTAAAGTACTTTTTTAAATGTTTGTAGAAAACAATGTACAAAATAGTATAGTTAGTGCATATTTAAGTAAACAACCTTAATTCCTTCAGTGCTGGTGTCAATTCAGGAGCATTATCAACAGTCTGCAGTGCTTCTTTGGGACAGTTCAGCCGGTACTGTGCATATGCCTTCTCGAAGTGCAGGTCTGCGGCAAGCGCAGCATTCTTGCCGTTGGTGAGGACGGCCAGAGCCTCTTTGAAGTTGTGCAGTTGAATGAAGCATACTACTTTGCAGTGAAATGCTTTTTGCTCATTTGGAGCTATCTGCAGGACTGGAATGAAAATATTTAATCAGTGTTCCATTGACATTGTAGATGGTGTGCCAAAAGAACTGAGCAGATGTTTTCTATATCCACCTAACATCTTCCATGTAAGCCACTTAACAGTTTTCTAAATACATTAAGTGATAGTTGATAGGACAAAAAATATTATTGCCTGATTTGCAATACCCCCACTTTTTAATTAACAGCATTATTAATCCAATGCCATAATTCAACATAGATATTAATAGAAAATAAGCAGGGAGTGATGAATATGATTCATAAATATAAATTGAGCACTTATTTAAAAAAGTTCTATCACTTCTTTCAAATATCTTTTTGATATTGAAATGTTATGATTTTTTATATAATTAGGGATGTTAGATACAAAGTCAATAATGATACAGCCAGCAAAAGGAAACATTGAAAGATACTACACTTTATTATGTACTGGAGTATGGTAAATAAGTTTCACTTTCATTAACTGCTGAAATGTGCATATAAACTATATATAAATATAGAGGCGCTATGCTGCATCAACATATTGTTAAATTATGTGAAAAATGTGAAATATTATCAGGATAATTAATGAAATATGGGTCAGAAAGTCGACTATATCCTGTGACAGTTTTATGATCAAGTTCCAATACGATTAGATTTTAATATAAATGTGATAGTGGCTTACCTTTTCCTGTGGCTTTTAACGCTCTTTCATAGTCACCACTTTGGCAGAATTTATTTAATTCAACATATGCCTGAACAAGGTTATTTTCCTTGTTGGCTGACATTTTTTTGACAACTCGGCAGAATGTGTCAAGTCAACGTCATTGGACTTGTGTGCTTGCGTTTCGTTTCTGCAATGTATTTTGTCATCAAATATATTTAAAAACAATTTGTAATAGACAATTGTCATTTCTTAAGTTTATAGACATAATAATTTATTCAGATATTAAATAAATCCCTTAATAAATGTCCCATGTAGGTCTAGGACTAAAAAAAAAAGAATGTGCCAACTGTGTTTCTTGGCTAATGGTTTAAGGGGTTTTGGGTATGTGATTGTTTATGTGACGAGCTAGCCACTTGTCACTACTTTTTTACAATTTTCCATCTAACCCAGGCCATTCCCCATGTTGGTCTGCGGCTTAAAAATAATTTTCCAACTGTGGTTCTTGCCTAGCATGTCGTAAAAAGCGACAAATGGTATATCGGGTTTTGCGTATGTCATTGTGTAGGCGACAAGCTAGCCACTTGCCACTACTTTTTAACAATTTTCCATCTAACCTAGCCCAGTTTTATTTTTGGCTGAATGTGGTTAAAGGGGCTAGCTGCCCTGCTGCTGCCTTTGGCGCTACCTACCCTTTCGGGGATTATGGGCGTGATGTTATGTTAATATAATGTTATTAAATAATTACCTAAGCAAATAGTTTAATGGTTTGTAAAATAGTGGTGAAATTTTAATTAAATGTACCTAAATATTTTTTTTGAGATTATTGGTTAATTTTTCATTTAGGGAATTACTGCTTCGGGCGAGTAATGGCACCTGTTATTGTGAGTTGGCACTAGGCTGGCTAGCACATTCAACAGAAGAAAGTATAATAAGTACTATTCGGAAGAACACAGAAATACCTAATTAGCTCTTGCCAAAAAGCGTCCTACCAATTTGGGAATGTGAGTAGGTAATATTGAAATAGGGCCGTTGTTATAGTTAATCGTTTTTGAGTACTTAGGTAATATAATTTAATGTTAGTTTTGAAATACATGTTAAAAATACAGATAATGATACAATTAGGGTTTTAGATAGAATTGCCTAAATGTTATATCTTAAACTATGAGATGGTGTTTTAATGATCGTGTGTAACAATATCCTCCTCACAGCACAGTAGATACCTAATTAGGTACCTACACCACATAACAGAAATTATTATTATTATTATTCAGAATATGCTCTATAAAGCCACGCAGTAGATTAGCTAACTTCTCTGTTTAATAAACTTACAAAGAATATCTTTATTAGTTAAATTGAGATGGCAACATCCCTTATGTGTAACTACCCGCAACATTGACTGACTGACTTGAACCTCATCAATTGACTCTGGAAATAAAAATAAAACCAAAATAGTGTACAGAGTCAGGCTCAAAGCAAAGGGCACAATGAACACAACAAACGAAGGAATTTCCGAGTTGCACCGACAAGAATGCGCACCATTGTGCAGCGGTCATTCGTTTGTCCGCCGCGCGCCGGACTCATCGAACTTTGTGAGCCGAGTGCGAGCTGTTGCACGACTTCGCAGTTTGCTTCAATATCGAACTATCTATTTGCGACGTAAGTTTAACGGGCCAACGGCAGACGAATGGTCCTAATAAAGGTAGTTGCGGTAAACATTGGTGAATAAGTTTACCAAACCGTAGGTAGGTACTTTGGCAAAACGGCTGGTTGTCATATGATTACCCTATTTGGCATTTGTAACGAAAGGCGAAATTGAAAAAAATACTTTTATTAAGGGCGGTATAGACATATAAATAAGTAGCCCAAAAGAAGCTATTGCAAGTTTCACAGCAAGTAGCCCAAAAGAAGCAGTTGCAAGGTTCTACCTGACTAGGATAGTTAAAAAATCTCTTATACTTATATAAATAATATGACCCGAGGTCGTCACAAAAATATCATAACTAACTAAATTAGAAAGTCCAATGTATGTGAGGAACCAAAGATCTCCACATTAAAAAGTAATTTTTTTTTAAGTAAGTACCATTGACCGCTTTATGCTAATGGTTGTACCTTTTACCCAAAAAACGCAAGTACCTATGTAGGCCGTAAAAGCTCCAAAAGCAGAATAGCTAATTAAAAAATAAAATAAATTGTCCAGAAACCCGCGCATAAATAACGGGCTTCGGCTTAAAATTACTTCCGCACGATTTGTTGGAAAAAAAATGTCCCATGCTAAAACGAACGAACACCTTCCGTAGACAAACGGATATTCTAATCTGTTATCCCGCTTAATATATAGCTATTAAAAAGTATAAATTTATTAGGACATTAAGTATATACTTTTACTTAACTACTTACTTACTAGTATTTCTGTGGTCTGTGTTACTTACTCATTTACTTAAGGATGATTTTTCAACAATCAGATATGAGATAACAATCGAATAAATCACAATCCGGATGATTATAAAATGTCATTGCCTGTTTCATAATATATGTAGCAGCGCCCCGCGGTTTTACCCGCATAGTTCCTGTTCCTGTAGGAATATGGGGATAAAATATAGCTTATATTACCTACTTCCGAATAATGTAGCTTTCAAATGGTGAAATATTTTTTTTAATTAGCACATTAGTTTTTGAGTTTATTCATTACAAACATACACACACAGAAAAATACATAAATACAAATCTTTCCCCCTGATAATATTAATATAAACTAGTATAGTATAGATAAGTCGGTTAATTCTTAAAAGACCATTAAAAGATTGCTTCATAACCACTTATTTGCTAGCTTCCATACGCGGATAATCTACATACGTATTAATAAATTATAATAGCAATTATATAATAAAATGTATAGCCACCTTGTTATACATTAACTAAATTCACGCCAATAGACTTTTAGATTTTCTTAAATTATATACATAATAAATATATATTACTTTGATCTTGTCTAGTATTTACAGTAGGTAATTGGTATAACAGTCAAATTAAGAAGATATATCTACCTACTATAACTAACGTCTTTCAGACAACCTTCAGATAACTACAACAAATATCGACGGTCCCGTAGAACATAATTGTATGGTAAAATACGTCAAAATCACTTTTATTTCACATTTGAACTGCACCCAATATAAGCTACATGACCATGTTATTATTATATTTTTAATCATTATACTTTCCAAGATAAAGAATTGAACATAATCATATCTACACAAGGCTCCAATGAACAAAGTATGAAGAGCATGTGCGAACATGTACGCGCCAAGCGGAGACGCGAGCGCTGCGTCGGTTCATTAATTGAGACGATGTTCGGCGCGGAACGGACGTGTTCACCATCAGTATCGTTTATTCGCGTATTTTATGAAAGAGTGTTTTGTTTTATTTAAAGTAGATGGGATATTTTTTATATATACAATGACGTCACGAAGTCGGAAGATTTTAAACAAAATTATTAAAAATAACGATAATCAAGATTAATTAAAGTCGTTAATTTACATATACATACATATCTTTGATCCAAATATCCCTAGAACATTGTCGTTTGTGTTTATAGGCCCCCCTCTATTACATAGAACAACATCGTAAAGTTAAATAAAACACACTTTTTCTTTAAATAAGTAAAAACAATTGTGAAAATCACTAAATAAACAAGAAAAAAACATTATCTAAAGGGTTTAGTAAAAATTTTGAACCTAAGGTGTGAAAATAGCACTAAATCGCACATGTACACAAACTTTGACTTTCAAATCGCTCTACTGAAAAGCTAACATTTTGCATATACGACTTTATTCTATGGGACCGTCGATATAATCGTTCTTATGAAAATCGGGTGCCTTCTAAGTTAGCAAAGGTTTTTTATAAGAAGGATACGTGACCACGTTTAGTTTTTTATAAAAACGATAATGAATAAGACTATTTTATCAATAAACAATTGTTTTAATGAAAAATAAGTACCTACCTACTGCATGTTGTGATTGCATAACTTGGTTTCTAAGCACCATCATTAACTTATTATAGTGTCCAATGGTTGATTTATTATTAGCCATATGAAAATTACAAGATCAGTTCAGTAAAAAAATACCTAAGTATCTAATTGAAATTATATTTTTTTTTACAAAACAAGTAATTTACGAATTCACGAATGTATTGTTATTTCTAGGACAGTTAAGTATATTTTAATTTAATTCTGTAGCTGTTGAGAAATCTATACTTATAATAAATCTGTAGAGAGGTCAATTCTGTACATGAAATATATTTTCAAAATAACTATCAGGGGGTGATTAGTGATCGATACTGATGCCAAAAATGCAATCAGTAACATTTTTGTCTGTCTGTCTGTCTGTATGTTCCATATAGAAACAAAAACTACTCGACGGATTTTAACGAAACTTGGTACAATTATTCTTCATACTCCTGGGCAGGTTATAGTATACTTTTCATCACGCTACAATTAATAGGAACAGAGTAGTGAAGGGAAATGTTGGGGAAACGAGAGAAGTTACTCCATTTTTAAGCTTCCGTCGCGTGTGCAGCCTTAATGGTTAAAGTTACATAGAAATCATGTATGACGGAAATAGTCTTTATAATATTAATTATAAACGCGGGTGACACCGCTGGCACAGCTAGTTGAAAATAATTGTAAAGTTTATCCCAAATACCCAAATCATAAGTTTATTATCATAAATCTTACTTACGGCAGCCTGAGATATGTATGAAAAAAAAAAAAATTCAGTCGAACTGAGAACCCCCTCTTTTTTTTTAAGTCGGTTAAAAGTTTATTACCCAAATCATAAGTTTTATGACATAAATCTTACATCTGGCAGCCTGAGATATATCTATGAAATAGGTTTATTTTTACCTCCTACGCCTGTCTATTTCACATTGCCCTCACGGCAGTCGTCCATATGGCGTTTCCATAAAGCCCGAATAACTCACAGGTCTCATCCCTCCCATAAACCTACCAAGAGTACCTCTGGCAGACTACCTAATCGAATGCTTTACGATGTTATTAAAGGAACCACGCAGTTTTTACGGGTAACGACAGGTTGCGTACTATCGGTTCGAGTTGAAGATGTTTTTACGATCGTGATATGCGTACCTACTCGCCTTTAGGTGCTTTCTGTATATATAAAGTATAAATGTAGTCAGAAAATATACGGGCTTTAAGCTTATTTGTCATCTTTATTTGTGTACACGGCCCGCTGTTGTTTAAGTGTAGATCGGTGACTAAAACGAGGCTATTCGTCGACACCCTTATTTCAAGAGGAGTTAAAATTTGTTTCCAAGTTCCTTAAGAAAATATGTAGTTGTAATAGCTCGGATTCACGAATGAACATAGACTAAATAATAGGCTAGATGACTAAAAAATACTGTTTAGTCCGTCAGTTAGATTATAAAAAAATATTGAACACGTGTTTTTTTACTTATTTGTCAAACATTGACGAAGATACAATGCATCCAAGTTGCGCGTGACGTCACGCTTTCGTAAAAATTTTACAAAATTGTGACGTAATGCAGTCATCATCCCTATTCTCCACAAAACATCTCTCTCCACAAAACCTTTCTATCTACGCCTGTTCATATTAACCCGTATCAAGTCAAAGTATATTTATCTAAGTTTGAAATAAACAACTTACCTATAAATCGTCAATCAGAATATCAACCAATAATATGAATCAACCACCGGCATGACATGCCAGCAGTAGTCTTAACCTTTTACAGCTAATCGGCTGAAAACCCCAATCATTATTCATACTCTTTTCAAACTAAACCCATGAAATAATTTGGCTTGTTCACAACGTGTTCTCAAGACACTCGTTCCCAAGCACATTTCCACCACTTCGAAGACCGTTAGTAGCCAAACGGCCAATATTTTTATGGGGGGAAAGTATGTGAAGGCACGATATTTCAATTGTTCAGTGGGCCGAGTCAGTTTATAGCGGGCGTCGAGTGACGATGTTATAGGGACACAAACATTACCCTTTTAAATTGAATTTCAAGCAATTTATCAGGTGGAGCCCTGATAAAATACGGTGCTACCCCCCTTAAACAATTTAATCCGTTGGGGTGTGTTCAGTTATTTATTATATGACGTTTGCGAGATTTAAAGTGGATTGGGCGGAATAGATTTTATGTAAGGCTTGATTGAATAAACAGGTCGTCGAGTGGTAAACGAATTGAGGTGCTTTTTGTGAATTTCTTTTACTTTAATTTATCATATAAAATTAGTTAATATGTGTTTATACCTACCTACTGTTTGTTTTAGAAAATATTTAATGTTAGGCACAGAAGGGACTTTGAATTGATACATTGACAATGGATTCTTTTTTTGTAAAGCTTGTAGTTACCTCCGCCATTATGTAAAATTAAGTTAGAGAAAGTACTTAAGTAGGCGCATGTTATTTATATCAGACCAGACAGAACTTCATTACCTGTCTATATCATACTAATCTACCTACTTAGATATACAACGTATTACAAAATACACCGTAAAAAAATATAATTATTTATCAAAGCCATAAATTTTGTCCACCCTAGTAAGCTGTCATGTCAGGGAACCAGATTATTTAACAGAAAGGTCTACGTACCTGTTTTACCTAATAATTGTCTACTTTAAAAGTTTTTCTATTTTTCATTCATAAATGTTTGCTACCTTAATACAAGGATGTCACTATACTCAAATACTGGCTTCAAAAAATGTCAAGTTGAAAAAAAAAATGTATTTTCATTAGAAGAACATTTTGCGCCCTACTAGTTTTGTTTCTTACGGCTACATTACCTGGTGATACCGCGGCAACCAATAGCCAGCATACTTGATTGGTTATTCTTGTGCCACCAACAGAAGCTGTGGAATATAGAACTAATCAGATGTTACATCAGAAGCGCGAGTGCAACAAACAACGTTAAAGTAACATCTATTGTCCGCGGACGCGCACCTATTAATCGCGTTACGGCGTAACTTCGCGCGAGTTAGGGCTTAACTTCAACGCCGTCGGCACCTCGCCCGCAGGCATCTCCATATTTTATTTAGTTATTGCAACTGCTTTAAAAATGTCCTTCGTTATTTGAGTACTAGAAATTATAAATTCAACTGAAATCAAACTATAGAACTAAAATATTTAATGGTTAGGTCTTCTCAAATTTCCTGATTCTGTCCAGATATCTGGTGAGAATGATGGTCATGTTTTTGGCTACTTGAGTATTTATAATTTGGACAGAACTAGAGTAGATCGATAGTTAGTTAGATTAGGCTTCATCAAGTGTTCCAATGACATTGGAGATGAAAAAGCAGGAGTAAAAAACTAAGATAAAACATGAACTTATACTTCTTCGACGAAATCAACGATAAAAAGCATTAAAATCAGTATAATATCAGTAGCCATGTTGAGAAAACATATTGATTTGTAAAAGCTGGCCGGTAAAACGTTGTAGGAACCAATCAGCTGTTACGTCACGAGGCGCGGGTGCAACAAACAACGTTAAAGTAACATCTATTGTCCGCGGACGCGCAACTTTTAATCGCATTACGTCGCAACTTCGCGCGAGTTAGGGCTTAACTTCGACGCCGTCGGCACCTCGCCCGCAGCCATCTCCATGTTTTATTTAGTTATTGCAACTGCTTACAAATTATCGAGTTATTTACACAAATATTGAAAAGCCTTCGCTTTCATAAACTGTTTCACTTATACAGTAGGAAGTTTTTAATCAACTGATAAATAATTAAAAAATTGTGGGCATTTGTAGAAAGATGGCATAAAGATTTCTACAAATTTAAGCCTTACCCAGCCCATTGTCCCATGTTGGTCTGGGACTAAAAAAGAATGTGCCATCTGTGGTTCTTGCCTAGCATGTCGTAGAAGACGACTAATGGTAAAAAGGGTATGTGATTGTGTGCGCGACAGGCTAGCCACTTGTCACCACTTTTTCACAATTTTCCATCTAACACAGCCCAGTTTTGTTTCTGGCTGAATGTGGTTGAAGGCCTGCCTCTTTGACTCTGCCTACCCCTGCGGGGATTATGGGCGTGATGTTGTGTATGTATGTACAAATTCAAGCAGGTATCGATGTAAGTAGCGACATAGATGGATGGTTTTTCAACAGATCAAAGCGATGCAATTTCTGACGTCTCCAAGTCTCTAGAGTAATTGTTAAGTACCTACATCAAAGCTAATTCTGGTGCTTCATAGGACAAGACAATTAACTTAAATAATGTGAACGCCTATTTATTTAAAGTTTTAGTTATCATTACAGTAATTTTTACAGTAAACAATTTATAGACATGAATAATTCGATATTTTAGTAATATCTAATTACTGAAGGGTGAAAACTAGGTAAACGATAAATAGTTGTCATTAGAACAATACATAAAGTTATTTAATTCGTTATCTCCTACATTATCTTCAGTCAAGTATAAGCTTCATTAATTAATTTCTCGGAATCTATTCACTCGTAACGAATATCTCTTGTAATCACGCATTTTAATCAAATAATACCCTTAATTATACAAAGCCCAAAGTGAATCCATCTAAGTAAACGCTCGTCTGCGCGAATAATATTCCGAGTTTTCGCTCCGGCATTCGGGATCAGCCCCGATCTTCATTTAATTCGATTTCGAGTTTTCGGTGTAGCCTCATTATCGCGAATTAAACGAGATCGAATGCAGGTGGATGAGGATTTGACGCAAATTGGACAGGTGTCACGGAGGATGCCGAGACGGCTTCGTCGTTAGTGGTGTACTAGACTTAACGAGTTTGGCTCTTGAGGGTAGGGCTGTGGAAGCGTTTAGATCTTTTAGCTCGATTATATATTTAGTTTTAGCTTTGTTGTCCACGCTTCTTCTAGGCCGAAATGGTTTTCATATTAAACTCTTAAAAAAATTGAGCTTGCAGCTTGAGTTTTAGCGAGGTCCCATTTGTGTCCTGTAGTTAAACGCGTCGTATTGTTACTGTCGACTTTGAAGCTTAAAACATTTAAAGCTGCCATGTCTCTTTACAAATCAAAACTAATGCAATAAAGAATATCTATCTATATAACTAAAGCTAGGTAATAACATTTAGGAACTACTGTTTAGGGGGGCGCCATAGATTTAGCGTAGTCAAAAAATCTAAATCTATGGAGGCGCATAACGAGCTCTTCTCTCTCGGGGACAGAAAAAATGGTGAGAATACGAGACAGAATGGCTTTTGTCAGTGGCGTAGCGTGGGTTCTTGTCGCCAGGGGCGGTTCTCTATTTTTCCGCCCCCGGGACGACGACAGACATGATTATCCAGGACAGATTTACTAAATAAATCTTTAAAAGTTATTTAAAATTTCCGGCCCCCAACAAGTGCCGCCCGGGGCGGACCGGCCTCGCCACGCTACGCCACTGGCTTTTGTCGAAGTGGATTTTCACAGACGTGAGACGTCACAAGCCATTCAGCCAATCACAACCGTTTACGGTCACGTGGCTCCTACTCAAAATAAATTAATTTTATTTTGGGATTTTTGGTGAAAATATTCATCATTTTTTATATTTATTAATGGAAATCGTTGTAAAAATTCGTAAGGAACGCGGATTGAAAAGAATAAGTCATTATTTTTCATACTGTCAAATAGCCTATTGTTCTTAATATACTTAGTTTATTTCCTAGATGCAAATAGTGGCATCCCTGCGTCAGGAGGGTCGGCGGCTCGTCTCCAGCATCTCGACAGCGATCGTTTGCTGCCTAATAAAGACTTACCTACCATATGAGTTTTCAATTTTGTGCCTCGAATGCGCTATGACTAGTTTACGGCTACTTAAACTAGATTGAAGTAATTATGTTTAATTTAACGGTTAAACCGTTTGAATATGGGACGAGTATTAATAGTAGCTTTTGCATTTGTTATGACAAATTGTTATCGATGTTCATACATAATCATGGTATAATCTTAGACTAAAAATAGACGATTATAATCGTCTATTGATAATTATCAATTTGGTATGGAGACATGTTATTTTTTACGATTAAAGGCTTGGTGAAAAATGAAGCACATGTATGGCAAAAGCTCATTTTTCAGACAAAATAACAGCATTTGTTATATTATATCCTATAGGTAGATATACATTTACTATTATTTTCAACAGATGTAGATCTGTACTTATGGCTGTGATTGCTTAGTTAGTTTACTTTTTATTGCATTTCAAAATTAATTCGTCCCATGTTGTTCTGGGACTGTCCCATGTTGTTCTGTTGGACTTAAAAATAATGTGCCAACTGTGTTTCTTACCTAGCATGTCGTAAAATGTGACTAATGGTATATCGGGTTTTGGATAATATGTGATTGTATAGGCGACAGGCTATGGGTAGGATAGGCACTTGTCACTCATTTTTCACAGTTTTCCATCCAGCCGAGCCCAGTTTAATTTTTTGCCTAAAGTGGCTAAATGGTCATGCTGCCCCTTTGACTCTGCCTACCCCTTCAGGGTTTGTGGGCGTGATGTTATGTAAAATTACCTTAGGCAAATCCCGGGTAAAAAACCAAACCACTAGATCACAACATAAATTTCCCTTGTATATCTAACCTAGATTGCCTGAGCCGGCTTAGCCCACTCCAATCCATCAATCTTGGATGAACTTCCAATCACATTACCATACAGGAGCCTATAAATATTTTGGCACGCAATTTCTCATTGCTGTAACCGAAGGCGTTGGTAGCGTTATGGAGAAAGAAGCATCCTCACAAGTAAGAAGTGTGAATTCAAATCTGAGCAATAATTAATAAATAAATATCTGAATACATCACATACATTGATCTGACTCCGAGGTAAGTAGCTTGAGCACTTGTGTTACGGATATCAGAAACAACATTTTTTTTGTGGAATTACAAATATATACTTAAATATTCGATATTAACAGAACAAACACAAGTATTCATCATACGAATATTTGTCCTGGGTGGAGATGGAACCCACAACTCTTGGCGCATGGGGCAGGGCCACTACCGAATGCGTCATCGAGCTTGTTAATTCAGGAGTTTATAGCTAAGGGCTCTTTCGAATTAGACGTTTTGTGCCGTCCCGCAGCCGCACGTTTACAGTGCCCCTACTATATTCGGCAGCAGAAGACCTGCTGCCGAATATGCAGGCTGCGGGACGGTACAAAACGTCTAATTTGAAAGAGCCCTTAATGCAATGGAAAACAGAGTCCAAGGAGTAATAAGCTCCTTTTATCACATTTACCCCAATAAAATTCAGCGACTTTAGATGAACAATTGTGAAAATAGGGTATTATAAAGCTAGTTAAATTATATTTAACTAAAAACTAGTAATCGCCCACTGGTCAAAATTCTACCGTTTATTAGTTTGTTTTTTTTATTATTTTTTTATATTTATTGCTTCACGTATTTATTAACCTATACTGATATTATAAAGAGGAAAGATTTGTATTTTTGTGTGTGTGTGTATGTTTGTAATGAATCAACTCAAAAACTACTGTGCGGATTTCAAAAATTGTTTCACCATTGAAGCTACATTACCCGGAAGTAACTTAGGCTATATTTTGTTCCCATATTCCTACAGGAACGGGAACTATGCGGGTTAAAACCGCGGGACGCTGCTAGTGTAAAGGTAAAATTGAGTTGCGTTAGTTGGAAAGTTGTAATAAAAGTGATGGGAAGGGAAACATCGTGAAAAATGGAGCATATTAATCGATAACTATAGATTTGCAACTATGATCTATTTATCTGGTTTGCATAAGTTCCTAAGTCTACATATAATATAGCAAGTCTTATATTCCTTCATTATAAGACTCGCTTCTTATAGTAGACCTACCAAGAACGGAACGCTAATACGAAAAAGACTTTATCGAAGGGTGCAATGTAACCTTCCAAATCCAGTAGGTTTATCGCGCACAGCCTCAATCCTCAATCTAAAAAGCCGAGTCTCATTGGAACCGCGCCTAACAGTTCAATTATAGTGCCTAGACCTACCTAGACTCTCGATCGCCTACATCTAGATTTGATTCGTTCTAACTAGACATCACAATCCGTTTACCGCATCGCGTGTGAGTATTGAAAAATGCTCTACAGTGGTGTCAAGGTGGGCCGGATTTTTAAGTAAACCAAATTCTTATTTTATATGTGACGTGATTCATAATAATTGCGCTTGTATACCTCCAAGGAGCAATAACCTTTTTCTACCACGTTTAGCCAAAAAATAAAGTCTGGCGACAAGCTAGCCACTTGTCACTACTTTTTCACAATTTTCCAGCCCAGTTTTGTTTTTGGCTGAATGTGGTTAAAGAGGCCTGCCGCCTCTTTGACTCTGCCTACTCCTTCGGGAATTGTAGGCGTGATATTATTTAAAAGGCTACTTAATTATATATTATAAAGTTGGGTAAAATTATAATTTAGACATTTTAAACTGAAGTAGTTTGAAGTAGTGACTGCTGTATAATTTTGTTAGCTTTAAAGGTTTTTTTAAAGGATTATTTTTAGTAAGAAATTTATAAATAGTAGTAGGTACTAGTACTTTATAATGATTGTACTTTTTTTGCTTACTAGCTTCTACTCGCGGCTTTGCTCGCGGGGTACATCGATAAAACATAGACTATATGTATTATATCGGATATTATATATTCTCTTTATACCCGATATAGTATAACCTAAATTATTCTAAAGTTTCATTAAAATCCATACAGTAGTTTTTGCGTGAAAGAATAACAAATGTCTATACATCCATACAAGCATTCGTGTTTATAATATTAGTAGGTAGTAGGATGTTGTCAGGTCTAGAGGCCAGAGTCGGAGGGACCAGACATGAGTCGGACGTTCTAGCGATTTTCATATTAGAATGAATAGTACAGAAACTGAATACAATATGCGCCGTATTTATCATCTCTCACAAAATCGTGGTTAGTCAATGTAAAATTCTAATAAAATCCGGAACGGGTCGGTCGGCAGAGTCCGAGCCCCTTAAACTTAATTTAACCTTTTACCTTACCAAAGCAATAAGAACAAGACTAAAGTAAAAAGGCTAACCTGTCCAGGACTTTCCAAACGCAGTGCAACAGTGTATAATCCCCGCAGATTGCTAATGCGCCTGGCCGCCATATTGGTGACGTAATCGTGACGTATCGAACACTCAGAATCGTTCGCAAAACTGACCACCTTACCGCCAATACTCGATTGCGGGTGACGTCACGTGGGTGTTAATTAGACAAGGTTCCAGCGCATTAGCAATCTGCGGGGATTATATTTCTTGGCCCACTGTGGAGATCCCACAGCGGGTTAATTTGCCCGATATCGCTCGGTGCTCCCAGTCGTGGATCGCGGCGCGCTCGCACGGAAAATTGGTCTTATTCGCCATTTGATTACGTACCAAGATCCCCTGCGCTCCCCGGTGACGGCTGGCGAAAAGTGAATTGGACAATACTGGCTCACAAATAAATCATTGTGAAATTGATTCGGGTGCTTGCAGCGTATTGGTTGATGCTGACGGTACTCCTGCAAAGATGACTTCACTTATCGGGACTTTTTTAAAACTACTCCTATTCAGTCCTGGGTTAGCTATATGGCAGGAGTAACTATACACCCATCACACACCAAAAAAAAATTTTATGCTAGGGCCTTTTGGTAAGCATTTTATAAAGGTACTATTAATTAGCAGCTTTTTAAAAAAAATAATAAAATCGTAAATGTGTGACCAGGCATTTATATATCTACCTACTTTTACTGGCATTTGTAAGTCATAAATACTTGAAGTATTACATAAATAGATATTGTTTCGATTTCGGATGTTTTAACCTCGTTTCCTCTTAATTCTTCGTTTTTTTGCGAATTCTTTTAGTATCTCTTGCTGACGTAATAACGTTCAGTCTTCCCCGGTTATAATTTTATCAAAAGTACAAAAACAAACCAACGTCTTTATCGAACGGAACGAATATTCATTGAAACACACATATTCGTGTAAATTATGTATGTAATACACATATAGATTATATAGATCTAATGAAACATACAGGATAACTTCTACCTATCCTATTTCTTATTGTGTTTCTGTTAGATAATATCTGAGGTGATGACATACCATTTTTGGCTTAATTATGAAGACCTCATCCATTTTATTAACTAAACATTTTTTTCTGATATTACTTTATAAAAATTATGCTTAAAAATGCGAAAAAAACAACAATGGGACGAATCGCAGAACGAATTATAATATATTTTTTGAATTCAGTGATTTGTTCCATTGGGACGAAAGTGTTGTGGGACGAAACACTGAACGACCCACGGATAGAATCCCACCCACAAGTTAGTTAGTTTCATTACAATATGTTGATGATTTATTTTTGTACCTAAATCCATTGTCATTAGAATTCCGGCATAACCTTTATTTAGCAAATTAGCATTAAAATAAAAAAAAATATATATATAAATATCCGACGACGTCACATACATTGATCTGACCCCGATATAAGTAGCTTAAGAACTTGTGTTACGGATATCAGAATCAACAGTGGTATTACAAATATATACTTAAATATCAAATATTAACACCCAGATACAAGACAAACACAAGTGTTCATCATACGAATTTTTTTTCCTGGGTGGGGATCGAACCCACAACTCTTGGCGCATGGGGCAGGGTCACTACCGAATGCGCCATCGAGCCAGTCATTTACATTATTTCCTAATTCTTAGATAAGTCCTATAATTTCATCTGGAACTTTATTTATTAGTTGCGTGGGCTCCAAAGTCAAACTTGGACAAATTGAAAGTTCTCCTATTAAATAAATAAATCGCCTTCGAAACTTTTATGAGGGAGCCTCGTGCGGGTACCTTCTACGTAAGTAAGTAAACTTTCGCTTCCCTACATCGCAGAATAAATAATAGCATAGCTGCCTTTATGCTTCTTCCGAGTTCCCAGTAAAACAACATCAATAGATGTATTAGATTAAACAAGGGTATTGTGGAGTTTTTTCCTTATTTTCGCATTGAGAATTTTCCCTAAAATCCCAACTTGGTCTGCAGTAGCTTGCTAAACATATTCTCCGTTCAAAATATTTACAATCAACGACGAAGCTGCAGAAAGATTTCCTAAGCCAGCAAAAGTTGATTTTAGCTGCTGATGCTTCTAGGTTTACCTTTAAGTTTTAGTAAATACAAGTCCAAGCTGTCCAAGAAAGGCGTATTGTAATTGATTCTTTGGATGATTCAATTTGCATGACGGTTTGATGCTTCAGATAATTTATCAGTAAGTATAGATAATAATATAATAATAAATAAATTTCCAGACTGACACACCAATTCCCTAGTTCCAAACTAAGCGTAAGCTTGTGCTATGATAACTAGGCGAACGGATAGAAATACTTAAATAGGTATGTTTATAAACATCCATGACTCAAGTACAAATGTCCATGTTCATCACACGAAACATTTGCCCCTAGCGGGATTCGAACCCGCGACCCTTGGTTTCATGGCCAGGGTCTCAAACCACTCGACCAACGGGCCTGTCATGTAGGAAAATAATGCATGTAGGGAAGTGGTGTGAAGTTTAGTTAGTTGGTAAGTAGTAATAAATTTACCTACAATTATACCACGTACGTAACACGGAAGACTGTAATCGTATTCGACAATATGCCTGGTTGAAGATTCTTAAATCGATCAATACGCAATTTTCCGTTAGTCTAACAATTGGTTTGTTCTCTGAAAGTTTTACCTTTATTCAGTGCCAGCTTTAGGTCTGGGCATCTGGGGCGACCGCTGGGACGCCAGATATTATGAGGCGCTAGACTTAGAGCAAGAAGCGTCACCAACTCAAAGAAGACCATTTGGCCGGTCTTACGCTATAAATGTTCAAATAACAGCCAGGGTAAGTCCACGCCCTTATGCCTGTTAATGCTGATTGGCGTTATCAGCATGTTTGACATAAGGATTTATTCCCTTTACGTCGAATCCCGTTATGTCGAGTCTGGAAGTCTATTGTTCTTGGGGGTAAATGGGCGCCTTAAAAATGTCTATATTCTACGTATACTGATGAGAATATTTACGTACATATGGAGGGTATTGAATACACGTACGCTGAAGTTATCCCAATCTAGACACACTGACAACACCAGTGGTGGATTTACACTAGGGGCAGTCGGGGCTAGTGCCTAGGGCGGCAAATTTTCTAGGGCGGCAAAATTTGGAAACTGAGAAAAAAGTTTCTTTACAATATATAATTAACTAATTCTTTTAAATAAACATTTTATCTTTCAAGGAATATTATTTATGCATTATGTATTAAATAAAAATGTTGTATACTATAATATAGGAAATTTAAGTGAAAACTATTCAAATAGCTTAATTAATTTATTTCCATAAAGGTTTGAAATAATAAAACTTGATATTTTTATTTTCTGGAATTGATAAGTATTAAAATAAAATTTAAGTCATAGGGCGGCATTTTCTTCAGTGCCCCAGGGCGGCACAAATTTAAATCCGGCCCTGGACAACACTCAACTTACTTAGGTGTTTCATGACTCGATTGTCATGAAACATCCAAGTTGGGTGTCGAGTAAATAACACTCAAGTTACCGCTACGTGGGATTATAGACGCTATTCAAACAGCGACACTTGTTAGCGGATAAATTATATCTCATGATAATCGTAGGGGACGTCGGCGTGTTGGCGAAAGTTGGCTCGTTATGAACTCAGGGCATAAACCAACTCGGGAGGGCAACTGTGCATTTGCACAGTTGCCGCGGATATACGATTGTTCAGTCTCGACTTTCCGCTACACTGCTTGGGTTTTAATGTAGGTAACGTGTACGATACGATGGTAGCTCAATGGTAAGGACACGCGCCTCTTAACCGAGGAGTGCGGGTTCAAACCCGGGCAAGCACATCTGGATTTTTCAAATCTATGTACGTATACCACTAGCTCAACGGTGAGGGAAAACATCGTGATGAAACCTGCAAATTCAAACCACTTTGGATTTGTAACCATGATCCAAAAAAATTTCTTTGGTTTCCCTATCTTAGGGTTACGAAGGTCAGATCGGCAGTCGCTTCGATGTAATTACCAGATTCGCTAAATCCTGGATCATGGTCTAAGCGGACCCCGTCTAAGCACGGGACATAACGCTAGGAAGATGATCGTGTACGATACTACATATTGCCTACTTAGTCGTAGGTTGGAATTCCAACTTGATCACATGGGTAACCTAATTCAAACACAAACAAACAAACATAGCATCACGCCCATAATAGAAGGCAGAGTCAAAGGGGCAGCATACCAAGGGGCAAGAGACATTCAGCCAAAAACAAAACTGGGCTGGGTTCGATGGAAAATTGTGAAAAAGTAGTGACAATCACATACCCAAAAACCCATATACCATTAGTCGCCCGTTACGACATGCTAGATAACAAACACGATTGGCACATTCTTTTTTAACCGACTTCAAAAAAAAGGAGGAGGTTCTCAATTTGTCTGAATTTTTTTTTTTTTTAAGTCTCAGACCAACATCGGTAACCTAATTCGAAAGTAAAAACAGTATTGTATTACTTTACGCATCGTCACACTTTGGTGAAGTATTGTGGTGCAAACCATATTGAATATTCATTCCTGCCATTTCAAGGCACGTAGTACCTACTCAAAGCACGGCCCCTTTTGCACCCAATCATGGCAAAAGTGGTACATAACTATGAAAGTACAGTTTGGGCCTCCTAACTGATTACAGTCATGGCGACTAATCTCAACGGTGATAGAACCAATAAGAGTAAGATTTCACTCAAGTATTTCTTCCATATCGAGTTCCATATCAGTTAGGGACCGAAGTTTCCGGTAGGAATGTTAACTGGATAATAAAATAAGCTAATACTTTCTAGTTCTACCTCTTTCATAATATAGGTTACTTAGCAACATTGTTCCAAGAGACGCAGCAAGTAGAGGCAATGTTCCAGCGCCGGTTCCGGATCACATTATGATGCGGAACAAACTCTCATCTCCTGTTCGCAACAAGCGTCCCGCCGTGTTACTGTTTAGCGCAAATGTTGCCTGGCATTTGCGTCTTGTGGGCCCTGAACTGGGAACGGATTATGGAGTCGGTAGACGTATGCAGATAAATAATTTTTGGCGGTCGTTGCCACCGTAATATTTAAGGGCAAATTTGAGATGCCCGAATCCTAAAAGACTTAAAGACCTAAAATCGAGCCCAAAATTTCAGACTCCATTTTAGGCAAATATGGACAAATAAATAATTAACAAAAACACCTCTGGTAAAGTGTTCAAGAAATCGGAAATGTTTCATATTATAAAATATCGCAAAAAAGTGATAACTTTATTGCAATATTTTGTTAAATTGCAAAATTAAGATTTTTTGAATTCTACTGTAATAGACACAATGCGTTGATATATGTACAGAGGTAATCGCATCTTATTTTGTTATTCTAACCGAACCGAAAAAAATATTCAACACCTTAACCTCATCTAAAGTAGAGCGATTTATCTATAACGTCCTTTAGTATTCAGTTTCCGTAGAAATCCAAACTATTGTAATAAAGCAGCTCAAATGCTTGAGACCTGCATTTAAATCGGTTCTCCGTTTGTTGCGTACTGTTTTAGTTGTAGATCGTACGTTAGAGATATTGGAGTGTGGGAGAAAGTTTGTTGTTTAAGAGAATTAAATTACTATGAAGTAAAATAATTATGATGATACCAGACCAATATGTCCCATGTTGGTCTGGGACTTTGAAAAAATGTCCTAACTTTGTTCCTTGCCTAGTATGTCGTTAAAGGCGACTAATTGTATATCGGGTTTTGGGTATGTGATAGCAATTTCACACAAATAGCTATTGATTTCGATGATGCCCCCTATGCAATATTTAATTACTTAACTTCACCTATAATATGAATTACTTTTCTTTTGCACCGGGCCTGGTTTTTTTAGTATCATCCTTTGTTACTGAAACCATAACATAATTCTAGATTCCTACTATACTATGTATAGATTAGGAATAACTTTTAGTGAATAGGACTGATCTTCCTATATCGAAGTTGTAAGTCTAAGCAACTTTCTTACGTCACGTCTGCTTAGATTACTTTTCAGGGATCCATATAAGAGGAAAATCGTTCAGTTGGCTTCAGTTAAACATTGAAATTGTTGTACTAAATAAGGCATTATGTTTACACAGATATGATTGACTTTATCTCTCTCAAAAAATTAAGTACAGGGCGATTTATCCATACTTACGCTTCTGAGTCTACAATCTCAAGTTAAGATTTTTACCCGACTGCGCAAATAAGGCAAAGATTTTTCGTTAAGTACCTGGTATTAAAATTATCTTTGTCTTTGAAATACAGTCATCAAGCGCCAGGAAGTGAAGAAACCTATTAGAATTGGTAGATTAGATGACTGCAAGAACAAATGGTTTTTTTTTATTGTGACAATGCGATGCTCAAGCTTGTCAGGTATTGATATTTTTCATTCTCCAACATGTCTCTAATATGAAATATGTATTAATCTGAAGAAAAAATACTCCCACCCCCTTAAATTACGGTTAAATCGTCAGATTAACACGGCCAAACCGTCAAGCTGTAAGTACTCATGTACTACATAATGACTATCGCGTTTAGTCCCGTCGTATTATTTCTAGTAATAATGCAACGTAAAAGTTTAAAATTATATAATCTTTAAGATTCTTGTAAAAAATATTGTTTTCAAAATAAAATAGATAAATATAGGTAGATATCGTCAGTGATACTGCAATATGAAGTAACTAACACTTGATCTTAAGGAGTAACTTTAAAAATAACATTGAAAATAATGTCATACTACTACTGTTAGTTACGCGGTATGTA
This sequence comes from Glyphodes perspectalis, assembly GCA_951394215.1. Lineage (NCBI taxonomy): Eukaryota > Metazoa > Arthropoda > Insecta > Lepidoptera > Crambidae > Glyphodes > Glyphodes perspectalis. The sequence continues at coordinate 15,525,538 of OX596205.1, read as the reverse complement.
GGTAAAGTTTCTACCCCTAGTTGCACAAATACGACAGTCACTTGACCGATTTTTTCTCACACCGGTCAAGTTTGTAAATGTTAATTGCAACTTTGGCTCGTAACACTAGGCTTTAAGGTGCAAAACTTGGGTCAGCGCATTCGTCCATCGGGAACTATCTAGCAAGTCCAATAAAAAACATTCGCTCCCTAATGTCTCCTCGAAGTACGCCCGTTAGTTCTTATTTCTTTCCAGGTTACTGTTCAAGGCGAATCTTTATAAATAGCTGTGTAGTAAACTCAGGTAAAGCGTAACATAACAGCCGTTGTCATGATTTTTTTTTACAATAAAATTTTAGTACATACATACATAACATCACGCCCATAATCCGGAGGGGTAGGCAGAGTCAATGGGGCAGCATGCCCCTTCAACCACATTTAGCCGAAAATAAAGCCTGAGCTAGATGGAAAATTGTGAAAAGGCAGTGACAAGCGGCCAACCTGTCGCCTACACAATCACACACCAAAAATCCGATATACCATTAGTCGCCTTTTACGACATGCTAGGCAAGAACCACAGTTGGCATATTCTTTTTAAGTCCCAGACTATCATGGGACAGTGGGCTGAGTCGGATGGAAAGCTGTGAAAAAGGAGTGACAAGTGGCTAGCTCGTCGCCTACTCAGTCACATACCCAAAAGCCCGTAAACCATTAGTCGCCTTTTACGACATGCTAGGCAAGAACTACAGTTGGCACATTCTTTTTTTTTGTCCCAGATCAACACAAAATGTTAGTTAAGTATTATTAGAATTTGATAGTTCCATGTTGGTCTAGGACTTAATAAGAATGTGCCAACTGTGTTTTTTGTCTAGCATGTCGTAAAAGTTGACTATAATCGGGTTTTGTGTTATTGTAAAACTGAATATCGAAATACGAAAACCCGATTCACTCTCGCTCCAAAGAATGCTAATCCTAATACCGAATATAATATTCGGTATTCAGTGTTTACGGGATAGCGTGCATTCGGGCTAGCGAATCGCGATTTATAAAATGAACAGTATTTTAGAAAAGAAAACAGTATTTTTTATTTTTATTTTTTAAAAACATATTTTTGGAGCTTTTTGCACAATTTAATAATTTATCATAATTTTTTTAAATATTCATAAGAACCTAAGAATTTGTTTACGTTTACTTATTAAACAGACCTGAAGGCTTCTAATACCAGCGGACATAAAAACAGTATTTTGTATACTTACTTTTTTATAGAACAGAAAAAAGTATTAACGAAAGAAAAAAAATATTATGGTGTTTTAACAGTATGGTTGGCAACCCTATGCTTAACTGGTCTCAAATAATCCTACGAAACTTTAAACTAAATACCCAGTACTAAGAGTAACACTAAACTACATTTCCCGTTCCGAAAGTGGATGTTTAGATAGCCGCCAAACTACCGAGACGGGATAACTCGTCAATGCGTTACATCCAACGCCAACTTCGCGTCCGCAGCGAACTGAATCGATTAAGTTTCAAATCTCTCGTTAATCGATTCCGATTCAGCTTGTTCTTGAGAGCTTCACATGCGAGTTCTAATTAAACACGTAGAGAAGTAAGATATTTCGATTAAAACAGATGGCTACTTATGTAAAAAATCTACCTTATTACTGCATGATACAAGTTGCAACGGTGATTTTTATAGATAAAGTAAATTTTTCAGACTGACACGCCAATTCCCTAGTACCAAACTAAGCTTATGCTTGTGCTACAGGTGAACGGATAGACACTACTTAAATACGTTTATAAACATCCATGACTCGAGTACAAATGTCCATGTTCATCACACGAAACATTTGCCCCTAGCGGGATTCAAACCCGCGACCCTTGGTTTCGTGGCCAGGGTACCTGACCACTCGACCAACGGGGCAGTCAGATGACTATCAAGGAAAACTTTAAATATCTTAGAAAGCTATAAATCGTTCAACAAAGTAAGTACTTATGTGAGTAATTAAACAAGTGAGTAGATATATATTTATGATATTTAATGCGTACCGCCTGTCAACTTTGACTACTTAGTTAATCACATAAAACGGAGGTTATATCTGACTGCCTCTACCTAACCCTTCCAGTAATTCCTGCGGAGTCCATACCTACGGGATTAACATATAAATTGTTTTGAATCTGGCGACTACACCGCGTTAAATTATTTCGCGAACTTCGCAAATTTACATGGTAATTGCTAAAACTCAAGATTTGTTGTTGAATTCCTTATTGTGCGGTTAGACGAACCAGAGTGGGCTTAACGAGTTAAGAACCGGATCTGGTAGTCAGATGAGAGCGATGTGTTCAAGATCCAGAAGGCGGGAGCGGAACCGATTTGAACAAACTTAAATGGCCTATCGCAATGTCGGTTTGGTTAGCCGGGATGTGAGTTTTATAATATATAAAGCTGAAGAGTTTGTTTCTTTGGTTGAACGCGCTAATCTTAGGAACTCATCTTCCTAGCGTTATGTCCCGTGCTTAGACTTATCCAGGATTTAGTGAGTCTGGTAATTACATTGAAGCGACTGCCGATCTGACCTTCATAACCCTTTATAGGGGAACCAGACAATTTTTGGATCATGTTTACAAATTCAAAGTTGTTTGAATTTGCAGGTTTCACGATGTTTTTCCTCACCGTCGAGCTAGTGGTATAAATCTGTACATATATTTGAAAAATCTAGAGGTATATGACTGGGTTTGAACCCGCACTCCTCGGTTAAGAGGCGCGTGTCCTTACCATTGAGCTTCCACCGCTCCTTAGGAACTACTGGCCCAAATTTAAAATCGAGGCCGGCTATAAGCTATATAACATCACACTACGAAACCTTAGAGCATAAACTCGGATGAAACTGCGGGCACAACTACTTAGTGTTTTTTTTTTTGAGAGGACATCGGTAGTTGGCCTAAGGTGGCCTATACTACCTACCGGGCTGGCGGAGGAGTGGGAAACTCTCACCCCTAGCTAGTAGAAAACATACTTAATCTACTTATATACATATATCTATCAATGTATGTTTCGGAGTGGTTCATGCTGCTGTGGATTGCAATTTTGACAAAATCATGGAATGTCTAGTAGTCATCGACTGCAAGCTTCTCCTTTATTTTAAGATAAGTATAAAAGCTCATCAGTACATCCAGGAGCCTAAACAATTTCAATAGGTATGCGGCGATTGTAGAATTTGTAACTTAAAATCAATTAGGTACTTACGTAAGTGTATGCGGCCGAGGAGAATTTAGGGAAAAATTATTAACTGGGTGATGGATTGATATACTCAACAGGAAACTCCTCTTTTGATTTCAGAAGCTGAGGACTAGTTATCAAGTGTTAATTTGGCATTTTACTCTTGGCAGACAATCGTTTTTACTAGCAAGTCTTTTTATGCCACCTTTATTGTTTTGAACAACATCATCACATAATAAAAATATGTGTTTGTTAAATAACAGCCCTAACCGGAAGTTCCAGTTACGGCTAAAATTGCTAAGCAAAAGTTGTGTCTTCTTAAGTATTTCCAAACGCATAACTTTGATCATGTTTCTCCTACTCATATACTCTGAACCCTCCATTAACAATGTATCTACCTAATAGTAGTTTCACAACGTTTTAAATTTCAATAATAATAGGCTATTTTCCTCAAAAAATGTTTATAGTCAACTATTGAGACTACAAAAAAATATTGCTTACGTATTTTTTCTTTTGTTCAACAAACAAAAATTGATGAAGTTAAAGCGCGCTAAAGTACCGCGTGACGTCACTAGATGTGTAAAATTTTACCGTCTTAGTGACAAAAGCGGTAAATTTCAGATCTTTGAAGCGCAGCTGTATCTTTGTCATTTTTTGAGTATCATATAGAGAAAAAAATACGTATCCAAAAATATTGTATAATATATATATATATATATATATATATATTATAATATATATATTATACAATATTTTTGGATAATCTTACTTACGGACTAAAAAAATTTTTGTGAATAATACCCCATTCCGTATCACAAAAGCGATTTGTACTTAAGTAGGTACTTTCTTTATAAGTAAGAAGGTATTGTTTAAACAGAATCATTGCCCTCTTGTCGGTGCCAGAGGACCCAGTCACTTAAGTATTTTAAAAGGTAAATTAATACATTTTTGCGCTCCCAAAATCCTCTAACCTAATCCCCGAGGTTTCTTATCGTAATTACATAAATACGATTTGAATTTTAAATTCCTTTAAAACCCTTCGGAGTAATTTGGTTATTGCATTAACGCTTTTTCTCAAACAGTGGCTTGGGGCATCGCCCACGTCGGATGTTGATGGAGGGCGGTAATAAAAAACGAAAACCTTTTTTATTATTTAAAAAAAAAACACAAGTGGATGGACTTTTTGCAAGATTTTTCTAAAGTGCTTATTTATCTATTTGCTTCATTAAATTACGCAAAAACGGTACTAATGGAAATAAAGTTTCCAATACAGCTGGTTTGTTTCAACCAGAACTAAATAGGGTAGGCATGTTGTACACTAAAAATTATGTAAGTAAAGATAATCAAAACAAAGAATCACGCAGGAGTATTGATAAGGAAATATATCATAGCTTCTAATAACAGCTTTGAATACCTATACTAATTGCAGATAATATTACGTAATCCCAGTTCCCTAGTTACTAGTATTCCTATCAAAAAAATACCCTTATTTCCCCTAATAAGTTCTCATTTCAAAACTAAGGTTGCCAACAAAATACATAAACAACAGGAAACAAGAGACATAAAAAGAAAATGTAAAAAAAAAAAATTCTTAAATTAAATTATAGGTACTAGTGGTATTTCACAAATCAAAAAACTTCATGTTAGATAAGTAAGCTGTGTGTTTTATTAGTCCTAGGTCGTGCTTTATCCGGTTTCGCTTAGAAGTGTATAAAAGCTGTAACTTAATCGTAGTATCTGAAAATATTGAGTAACATAACATAATTAGTAACTAGTTTTGTAAGGTACATGTGCAACAAAAATAGGAATCTAATGATTACAAAAATGTACGCTTATACGGGAGATCACAAAATTTGCTCTTGTTTGGTAAATACATCTTAAGATTAATTAAGCACGTTTTTTCCGATTCAATTCTGGAATTGGCATGGGTGACACCCTCTGCGGAATATGTGGCCAGGGTCAGACAAGAGCCAGGTAGAACAGCAGGTCTCCTACTCAGAGACCTCTGGGAATCCCACACACAACGCTTTCCTGGTTTGAATGGCATGACGGTGCCTAATAAGTTCACAGTCGACACGTCAATAAGTTAAATTTTAACAAAAATAAAAACCGACTTCAAAAAACCCCGCAAAATTGTTTATAAAAAAACACAAGTAAAAACTGCTTTGATAGCTATTTAAATGTCTAAACACTAAAAAGTATAAAATAAATTCTTTCGACTGCTTCGATGAAAGTATTAATCTTTAACACGTATTTAAATATTTACAATAATCAGTTAGTTTTGGAGTCGGTGCCAGCCCGCGTAATTATATCATCATTTCGGAATTTGCAATTATTTGTTTCTTGGTGAAGGGTGGTAAAATAGGTTTTGAATATACAAAATCAATAGTAAGTTAATATACTCATATTTTAATTTGTTTCATATTGTTATTAGTAAGGTAATTTGTTATTAAGTGTCTACTTTTTTTTTAGTTTGGCTGGCACCGACTCCAAAACTAACTGATTATTGTAAATATTTAAATACGTGTTAAAGATTAATACTTTCATCGAAGCAGTCGAAAGAATTTATTTTGTACTTTTTAGTGTTTAGACATTTAAATAGCTATCAAAGCAGTTTTTACTTGTGTTTTTTTATAAACAATTTTGCGGGGTTTTTTGAAGTCGGTTTTTATTTTTGTTAAAATTTAACTTATTTGTAACTTTTTAGTGAAATTTATTAATAGGTAGGTAGACCAAATCAAAACGAGCTGCTTTAATGAGACAGTGCCGGTCTTATGAGACTAAAGACGAAAAGGTATAACGAGCCTTTAATGTTTAAAGAATTACTTAAAACTACTAATCTTCAAGGAGTTATACCTTTCATCATCAGCTAGGCAACATAACATGATGAGTACGAGACACAAATACTGGACTCGTTTTAGAAAAAATAAATAAAACACCTAACATGTCGTTAAAATTTAAGAGTGGCCCTCGTTTTCATGGAATCCCATCACTAGACCAAGACTTGGTGAAATTGAGACTATCTCGAGAATAACACTCAATATGGCCCTATAATATTGAAAGAATTATCCACGAACTCCTAATCGTTAAGGAGTTACACCTTCCATCATCAGCTCAGCAACATGAGATTTGAATACCAGACGTAAATACTTGAACTGTTTTAGAAAATAACTAAAATAGATTGTACGCGCCTATAATACTTGAGGGTTTCCCTCGATTTACCTAAGATTCCTTCATCAGATCCAGATGTGGTACCAATAGGACCGACTCCAGGATATACCCTTTTGAATAAAAAAAAGAACTCTAAAAATCGTCTTACAATTCTCGAAGATATCAATATTTAAAGAATCATAAACTAATTCCTAATCGTTAAGGATTTGTACCTTCCATCATCAGCTCACCAACATAAGATGATAAGTACCATGCGTAAATACTTGAACAATCTTAGAAAATGTCTAAAACACATTGTACGTGCCTATAAAGTTTGAGGGTTGCCCTCGATTTTCCTGGGATCCCTTCATCAGATCCTGACTTGGTGGCAATGGGACCAACTCGGGAGTAAACCCTTTCGATTAAAAAAAAAAAATTGGAAATCGGTTAACAATTCTCAGAGATATCGAGTAACATACATACAAAAAAAAAAAAAAAAAAATTCAGTCGAATTGAGAACCTCCTCCTTTTTTTTGAAGTCGGTTAAAAAAAGGGGCAGTAGGCGAAGCCCTGTTTAATATTACTCGGCAAATGCATTATGGTTGGTGTGATACTGGTAGGTTGTATTTTTTACTTTGGGAGTACCTACTTCGATGTTGTTTCACGTTATTCGTATTACAAAGATAACTAACAGCTATGAAAGTTGTGAGGGACATCTCGTTGAACGGCCCAGCTTTGAACACCAGCCTGGTCTTGGTGGTGAGTCCGAGCAGCGCAACCTCCTTCTGGCGGCTGATGTCCATCTCCACCCAATTGCTCTCAAATGTGCCGTAGCTTACAAGGGTGCTCTGAAAAAAATATAAATAATAACCTAATCATACGTCTTCTCAGTACTATTCTAATGATGATAAGAAGGTCATAGCTTGATAGAGGACATGTTGATGATTTCCGTTGAATATTTATTTATATTAATTTTGCAAGAAGATAGACTGAAGATAGATCTGCCTACCCCTTCGGCGATTACGAGCGATTTGTATGTATATATATCTGATTATCTAATAAGATATACTGAGATCCACTGACCTCTTTAGTAACCTCGTTACTATGCCAATAGAACAGAAGCAGTTGTATTAGACAGGCCATTACAAAGAGACAGCTTGAGATGAGTGTCTTCAAATCGTCTTGCAACTGGAAGATATAGGTAATAAGACCAATATTAACAAATATTAAAGACCTATGGCCTTTGGTCGCTGAATGAACATGTTGCTTACCTGTACGATTTCTATAATACACACCCCAAGATTTACAGAGATAATGATTAAATACACAAACATTGCCGGTGAGATAAGCGAGTTGAAAAGTTTTTGGTTCCTGAAATCATCGTACACAAAGATATTAATATTACTTCTTAAGATCTGACTCTAGCACTACATATTAATAAAGCAAGCCTTACTTCACAAAATTTATGTGAAAACGATGGTACTCCACAATATTATTATGGCTCTTATTCGAATCTTTAACATCAATTATGTTTTTACAGTTCAGCCGCATTATTCTTAGCTGGCCGCTTAAGAAAATCATTATAGTGCAAACCAATGTATCCCATCCTACCACATAAGCACTGACTATATGCCCCAGAACGGTTTGCACAAACATGGAAAAGTAATATCCAGGAGGTTCATCGCTGTAAGGGGTATAGCCATCAAAGACTTTTAGATAAACTTCTGTGCCGTTAGTGCTGGTCTGATTCTTTTGATAAGGCTCGGTGAAAATAGTGAGATTGGAAAAGAAGGCCAAAGCCCAGAAGAAATATGTGACCCGTCGGCTATGTTTTATATAGTCGGTTATTATCCGAAGTTTCTCTTTGCTACCGTCCGCTTTCTCTTTACGTTCAACGGATGAAATGTAGTCGATTATACTCTCCCACTTTTTGTAGTCTTTCTGAAAGAAACAGGCTTTCACAATGCCTAAATGGAATGGTGCATACTGAAGAATTAGCTTCAGTGATCCGGGATGAAACTTGATGGCACATTTTACGTATTGGCTCACAAAGAAGCTGATAGTTATGTAGAATAGATACTGTTTGATTTTTGCCGGCTTTGGATGCCAAAGACCAGTCAGGCCTAGCAATTTAAGATGAGGACCTACTGAAGGATATCTTGGGTCTTCCAGGAAACTTAGCAGTTTACATCTGGAATGTATTTTAACTACTCGGCGGATATTTAAAACCATTTTTAATGGGTAGTCCCTAAACATGGAACAGCGACACTACAAGTCGTGTCCAAACCTTACTGTTTGAATTGCTGAGTATAGGTACGATACTTACAGAATAATTTTGTGTCAATTAGCTGCGATTGAGTATTTATGACGTGAGAATTCCTCGCTGCAAATCCAGTTGCTGTGAATATTCTGTTACTAATAATGATAGGGTTGGCCGGCGATTGGAGTTAAGGAGCTACTAAGTATTATATTATTTAGCAGGAACTATGTATGTGGTAATTTACCACGATTGCAGTGCATAATAAAATACGCGGTTGCATTCATTTGGCCTATTAGATAAGTATTTATAATCTGACTAAGTACATACAATTACATGAAGTAAAGTATTAGGTATCTACAATTCAGTATTTATTTCCAAGCAACGTTTTGTTTTTGCTGAATGTGGTTAAAGGGCCTGCTTTCCCTTTTGACTCTGCCTACCCCTTCGGCGATTATGGGCGTGATGTTATGTATGTATGTATGTATGTATGTATCTGCAATCAGAGCTCGATTTAACTTAAGTAGGTAGGTACGTAGGTACGTACCTACTTACTTAAGTATATACCTACCTAGGTATGTACCTAGGTAGGTAGGTACCTAGGTATGCATAAAAGATGTATAAAAAACCATATACTTATTATTAGACAAACATGTAGGCTAAATATAAAATTTTATTTAAAGGTATATAATGAGAATGAATATGACTTACTGAAGCCATCAAACACTCCCCTGCAAATGCGAGAGGACTCTATGTATGGCGTAATGGTCGCTGGTCTCACCCTGAACAACATAAAGACTGCCAGGCAGGGAGCTGTTAAACATGCTGGAGAATGGGAACAGGAACCGGATACAGCATCTGACAGATGCCAACGCAGAGAGCTCCAGGAGTCACCTACGTAAATTACAAGGATTTTTGATGAACAACATGTTAGTTCAATGGAATAAGACACAATTTTTAGGTGAACTCAAAATGCAAAACTTATATAATCTATCTTTTTGCATATACATAGATAGCAATATAGCTACATATACATGTTTTGTACATGTGTTTACTTGTATGTCCGTACATATTATCTTTGAAACTTTGCTATAGCCATTTGAAATTCTAGGACGCACTCTTCGATCTGTCAGACCTTTATCTAACTTGGAAGGACTTACCTACTTGGATATTAACACAAGGGTAGTAGGTTTAGGGCTGTTAAGGTAGAAAGGCAAGTTAGGCCACTGTAATTTTAATCTGTCGACTAATCCGAGTAGAAAATTAAGTTTTAATATTATTCGCAGTCAGTAGGAGCGGCGTAATTGTGACGACGAGGCACTGACGCTGTTGAAACAAATACAATTTCCTACTTAATTTCCGTTGACGATTTTATCTGGACTTGTAGTGAGTGAGACAGAAAGCTGACTTAGAAGTATCAATTTAAAATTTAAAATTTAGACACGATTTTAATAGTGTTAAGTTATGTGCTTAGTCGGTGTCTTCTTTCTAGTTACAATTTTAATAATTATTAATTTAAAATTATTAGAAAGATGTTTGATACATACGCAAAAACGTTTTGTTTATTAATTTCTTTCTTTATTATTTTTTTTTAATTTGTAGATTATGTGAAACGGAACGAAATGATCGGCGCGCGCGTCTCTTTATTTTATCGCGCTCTGCTCTCGCTCAACTAAATCCATAGACAAAAAAAGTTGACGGGCGGCGCGTCGCGCGTCCGTCTGTCAGTTTAAAAAATTTGACGGTTACAATTACGACAACACGATTCAAAAGTCGGTCGGTGTTTACGAAACAATTTTCTGCTATTTTATTAATTAATCTGTATCTCGTGACTCCACTGGACACCAGTGGTCGACAAAAACCGTTATCGTTTAACCCAAGTGCGTTGTGTGACGAAGCCAAAAGTTGCTGGTCGAATTTTGTTATATGATACGAAGTGTTAGTAAGAAGTAAAGTAAAGATGGTTAGAATGGAGAACAGGGCTTTGCCGAAAGGAACGAAGCCGTCGTCTACGAGCACAGGGCCTTCTAAATGTGGTTCTACTCAAAATATGGCTGCAAATATCAAAGTTGTTGTGAGGGTGCGTCCTCTGAATGATAAGGAGCTGCAACAGAACGGCCGCGTCGTCGTGGACGTAGTTGACGATAAGATGCTGGTGTTCGACCCCAAGGAGGAGATGAGGCCGTTCTTTTACCAGGGCGTGCAGCAGCCTAACAAGAATTTCCTTAAACGCGCCAATAAGGAGTTGAAATTTGTCTTTGATAATGTGTGTGGAATGAATGCGACAAATAAAGATGTATTCGAGACTACCACGAAAGACATGCTGGCGGCTCTGATGGAGGGCTACAATTGCTCTGTGTTTGTGTACGGAGCCACTGGAGCTGGGAAAACTTTTACTATGATAGGCAGTGCTGAGCACCCTGGCATCACATATTTGACTATGGAACATCTGTTTTACACAATCAATTCTTATGAAAAGGATAGGGAGTTTGATATTGGAGTTTCGTATATTGAAGTAAGTAACTGTTATAGTACTTGTAATGTTATCAAACCAGTCCTGTTTAATATGCTATTGGTTGTCACATGTGAAGCCATAAAGTTAATTATTACCTTTTGACCCAAAGTTCTTCATATCTGTTATCTACTAATAGTTGGTCAGTAGACAGGCCTGTTGGTCGAGTGGTCAGAGACCCTGGCCACGAAACCAAGGGTTGTGGGTTCGACTCCCGCTAGGAGCAAATGTTTCGTGTGATGAACATTGACATTTGTACTTGAGTCATAGATGTTTATAAATGTATTCAAGTATTTCTATCCGTTTACCTAGTATCTATAGCACAAGCATAAGCTTAGTTTGAAACTAGGGAATTGGTGTGTCAGTCTGAAGAAGAAGATTTAATTATAATTCTGATCATTCATCGCATCAATTCAACATTATAAAGCCCTTGGCAACAATAAAGATTTTCCTTGACATTTAATTTTTTACATGGTGACATTTTTTGCATAGATAGCTTATATAAGCATTATTGTAAATATAGTGTTTAGTATCACTGAGATGTATAAACAATCATCTATTATTAGACATACATGTAGGCTAAATATAAAATTTTATTTACAGGTATATAATGAGAATGTATATGACTTACTAAAGCCATCAAACACTCCACTGCAACTGCGAGAGGACTCTAAGTATGGCGTTATGGTCGCTGGCCTCACCCTGAACAACATTAAGACTGCCAGGGAGCTGTTGAACATGCTGGAGAATGGGAACAAGAACCGGACACAGCATCCGACAGATGCCAACGCAGAGAGCTCCAGGAGTCATGCTGTTTTTCAGGTAATTTGTGGTATAAGATATAAAATTGTTACTGGCAAAATTTTGCATATTGTTTACTTTGAGATTCAATTAGATAAGGGAAACTATGCAATGGGCTTAGATTATTAGTTAAACATAGAAATACACTTAATAAGATTTCCAGTCACATTTTTGTAAAGAAATTTAGAAATTATCAGTTTATATGGAGCTTATTATTTATTTGCCAGTTACAAATCTTATTGAGGTCAAAACTCAAACTCAAAATATTTTTATTTATATAGGCCTCAAAAAAGCACTTATAAATTGCCAAGTTATGTACCAAATAGAACAATTTGAATCTACCACTGGTTTGGAATGTCACATCTACCAAGAAAAAACAAGAAACTTACATAAAATATGTATTCCATATTAATTAACACAGTAGTAGATGATACAATATATTTTCTGTATTACTACTATATATTATATCTATTTTGCAATATATACAAACCATGAATTATCTATTAATAAATTACTTTAGCATCTTTACTTTTTGAACATTTAAGGTGTACGTCAAAATGCGGTACAAGACGAGCAGCCAGCTGCGCCTCGTGAAGTTGTCTATGATCGACTTAGCGGGTAGCGAGCGCGCCTCCGCCACTGGCTGCGTGGGCGAGCGCTTTAAGGAGGGCGCGAACATCAACAAGAGCCTGCTGTCCCTAGGAAACTGTATCAATAAGCTTGCTGATGGGAGCAGCTATATCCCATATCGGTGAGGATTTCAGGAGTGAAGGATTTCAGGGGCAGCCCTCCTGCCCGCCCATGTACAATTCGATGATTAATTTATTCTGAAAATAAAAATTTATTACTTTAATTATTTCACTAAATGCATTAAAAAAATTAAACATAAATATTGTTACAGAGACTCCAAACTCACTCGCCTCCTGAAAGACAGTCTAGGTGGCAACTGTAAAACGGTCATGATCGCTAACGTATCACCAGCCAGCCTGAGTTACGAAGACACATACAACACTCTGAAGTATGCAGCCAGAGCCAACAAGATACAGCTGAGCATCAAGAAGAATATTGTCGATGGAGACATGAGGCTGTCGCAATATGTGAAGATAAATGAGGAGTTGAAGAAGAAGGTCAAGGAGTTGGAGGCGAAACTGACGCTTTCGAGTGTCAAAGTGGTGGCCAAGGAACCTGATATGGCGAAGGAGAAAGGTAAATAATGATTGCTCAGACTCATATTACAACATTCCTTAGCAACAAACTAAGTATATAAATTTGTAGTATGTACTCGGAACGAATAGTCGACATTCTTAAACACTTTTTCTAATAACAATTTGAGCTAATTTACCTGTTTGTAAAAAATGTTGTGAAACGTTTTACTGTTTAAAAAAATATGTCAATTGACACTAGCATAGGGTATGTGACATATTAGTCAATTGATTGTATTAGGTTTAATCTCAAGAGAGAGATCTATCAGTAAGATATGTAACGTTTTAGCGAAACAAGAGTGGCGGCGGCGCATCGTGTCGGAGGAGGCTGTGCACGCGCAGCTGGAGGCGGCGCTGCTGGCGCTGCTGAGCCGCCAGCGCGTGCTGGCGCTGCGCCAGCGCCTGCGCGCGCGCGCCTGCCGCCGCGTCGCCGACCTCGCGCACCGCTCCTCCTGCGAGGCCATGGAGCAGGTCACCTTCAAGTTTTTACCATCTGAAGATAATTGTTGTGCTTTCACAAGCGATGTCGCGTTTAAAGCGACATCGCTTGGCAATCCGACCAGACTAGGGCGTTGTGGCGTAGTGCTTAATTTGTATTTATTTTTCTCAAATACAAAATTACATTATTTCTAATGACGAATCCATGTATTTATTTCGTCGTCATTATGACAACCTGTTGCTAAGCGCTCCGTTGATATTTTATTTTATTGAATTGGATTCCCAGGCTGTCGCTTCATTTAAAATAATTACCATACCATATTGTTGTAAAATTATAAATAGATCGAAAAACAGCAACACCGAATACTATTGAAAGTTTCGTATTTATATACTGAAAGTTATAATAAATGCATTAATTAAACCTTTTTATATAAAATAAATGCCTTTAAACGTTTTTTTGTGTTCAGATGTGCACGGAAGAAATACCAAGACAAGAGCGGGCTGCAGAAAGCTACATGAAGCAATCCGCGCACCTGGACTCGAAGGTCATGAGCGCGTGGGCGCGCTGGGACGACAGCAGGAAGAAGCTGCACGTCATCTGTGAGCAGGCACTCGCTGATTGTCCAGACTTGAGCGACTTGGTTGAGAAAATACAGCTGAACAGCGAGCTGAGGCACGTTAAAGCGAGGGATGATCTGCGGTACAAGCTGCTCTGTATAGGTAAGTGAAATATTTCTTATGTAATGCGAAATAAATAAGCTTCTGCATACATATACGTACACAATAGCACATACACATATAAAAAAAAATGCAGTTTGTGGTTCATTAGTTCTCTCTGCCTACCCGGCTGGGGAAGTGGCGTGAAGTTTAGTTTAGTTTAGTTCTGTAGTTATAGGTATTGTTTTAAACTTGGAAGTCGTCGAGTACAAAAATAAGAGGGTTATTTTTATAGGCGATTTCTACTTTCATGGGCCCGCTATTTTTTTTTGTATTGACCGATTTTATTTGACTCTTTGTTTTTTATTTATAGAAAATGAAGAAATAAACACCTTCACGGAATACATGAGCGACATGCCCAGTATGCTTAAGAAATTATACCTAACGTTAAAAGGCTACGACAAGGCGCCTCCTGCACTCACAGCAGAATACCTCGAAATAATGAAAAAAGCGAAGTCCGCTAAAGGAATATCCTGGTCAGACAAAGATGTCGAGGGCGATTCGAACTTCAAATTCGTGTCGAACTTAGACCTGGATAAGCCGACCACGACAGTAGATTTCGCGAGTAAGCGAGACGACATGAATGGGACATTAGATATTGTTACGGATAGCGACTGTCAGAGTGAGACGGATGTAGAGAATCGCGAGCCGCTCCGTCTGTGTGTCAACAAGAGGAGAGGCACTCCCATAAAGTTGTTGAACAATGAGACTATTATTATAAATGATTCGTTGGAGAGTTTGGATACGACGAGGAATTTGAACTCGGCGAAGAAGGTTAAGAGGGAGATTGATTTTGCTTCGGAAGTGGAGAACTTTGGAGCGTTCGATTTGAAGGATATGAACTCCACGTTTGTGCTCGCGGGGAAGGTAGAAGCGATGAAGAAGCCGATCAAGCAGGAGGCGAGGGAGCCGCTGAAGAGGGGTCTTACAGATAGGACAAATTTACAAAGGACTATTAATTTCAATGACAAAGGTATGTGTTTTGTTTTGTCGGTTATTAAAGAATCTCTAAGTATCCATTTTATTATTTTGTGATAGTGCAGGCAGGTACTATAATATATATTATGAATGTATATTATGTATCATATATATGTTCATTTTGACCATGATCCAGGATTTAGCGAGTCCGGTATTTATATTGAAGCAACTGCCGATCCGACTTCCATTCGACGCACCCGTCGTATACGAGTGGCTCGTCTTTACCATTGATATACGCTCGTTCACCGTTTATGTTGTTAGTTAATGTAGTGGTTAATGCAGTTCATCGTCTCGCACGCTGCCTACTCGTTCGGCGATCGCAAGCGGTGTATCGGTGATGGTTTATATGTTAATAATTACTCGTAGAAGCGTTAAGGGCGGGTCCAGAGTATAACGTGTAATGCAACATCACACGATAAGGTATCCGCAGCACCAGGGTCGTGGCACCCTGTGTCATGGCATATGTTTTGTTCTTGTTGTATGTTTAATTGTAAAACTATTATCTTTAAGTGCCAAATAAACGTTTATTCATTCATTCATTCATACATGGAATTTTGCGTCAATTGGGATGTTGACACCATCAATATTTAATTTTGAATTGTCAATTTTGAAATAGAAAGTATCGTAGTATGTTGTTAAGCCTTATTGATTTTGAATTATATTAGTCTAAGATTTTTGATTTTACAAAAACTGTTTAATATTATGTCAGTTGACTATACGAACTAGTGACGTCACACGTTGACAAGCCCATACAAAATCTATGAAGTGATTTCGTTTTGACAGCTCTTAAAAAGTATCTCAATTGACTAGCCAGTCAACATCCCTATTGTGTGGACGGCACACGAATTCAACGCGAATCTTGTTCAAGAGCTGTCGAGCACTGCGAGCGCCTCTGTATTCGCGCAAAAAACTGACGGCGCAAGCGCCGGCGCGAGCTTTACTTGTAACGCTCGTAGTTCCAACCTGACACAAAGTTCGTGTTACCCTACTCGTTACATTACATCACACGATACACTTGTCTGGACCCTCGTCAACGTTAGTTGTGTCGCGCAGGTCGAGCGGCGAAGCCCGTGGTGGGCAGGGCGCTGCCGCTGCGGCGCGCGGCGGGCGCGGCCGGCTTCGGCTCCAGCCTGGCGCGCGACGGCACGCCGCTCGCCCGCAACCTGCAAGGTACTTATCTGACGGGGACGTTAATATCGACAACAGTATTCCCGGTCCGATTGAACCTAGACGTTTTTAATGGAACTAGCTCTTGATAAACAGTTTTCATTAGCTTGAGAGTCACGGTTCCGCTTTATTGTAGTGTGATTCAAGTTCAATGTATTTCTTTCTCTCTTTCTTCTATATTTTATGCCGCTTATTAACGGCGATCCAGCACAAGTAGCTGGATCGAGCAGGGCCAAAAATGCGCTAGATTGCTAGATTGCAGGGATTGAAATGTTGAATCGAGTAATCCAACATTTCCATCCCTTCATACAATTAATCGATCAATATGATTGAGGAATACTGTTCAAGAGTTAAAAATATTTATGTTTGTGTCAGTTTTTTGTTGGGGTTTGTTGGGAAGTAGTACTGTAACATAAAATTACAAAAATAGTATCGATTGTCATATTTATTATTCGAGGAGCGGGATGATGTTTTTTTACACTTACCGCTCTAAGTTCCATCTGATTACAGACAAACCAATAGGAAGGTTAATGATTCAAACAGTATGTATGTGTATATGTTTGTATTTACGTATGTTTTACCGAAGCATTTAAACTAAATATTTGATTTTGATTTTGATCAAGTGAGTATTTATTTTTATAGTTTGGCAAAAAAGCATATATACTGACTTGAAAACTAAGTCAAATAGCTTTAAAGTTTAAATTGCTAAATTTTTCAGAGTTAGTTCTAGGTTTTTAACACAAATTTCTACTACGAATAGGTACATACTAAATGTTAAAAATAATAAGAACATAAATTATCATGTTTATTTAAATTCTTACAATAGTCACTTACACTTTTTGTATTATTTACTCAGTGCGTGTTCAAAAGAGCTATTATTATTCATGTAATATTTAAATGAGCAGTAGTTTGGAAACTTTGAAATGAAAATGTGAACTGTCTAATCCCTTTATAATGAGGGATGCATCGCAAAGGGTATGTTGGTTGAACTTTTTGGGGTGGATTCTAGTGGTATTAACTTTTCTGTCTGAGAAGCAAAGTTCATGTGGAACCTTTGAAAGTTTGTGTGTACAGAAATAACTATTGCCAGCGGCTTCCCACGACTGAATAGACTGAAACATCAAAAGTATTATTTCTCCTCCTTGGAGACAGTCTTATTTCTAGCCTAGCTTCTGCCCTCGGCTTCGCTCCCGTGGTACATCGATGAAACAAAGCCTATATGTTATTCGGGTGTATGAGCTATATTAGTCTAATAGTTTCATTAAAATCCATTCAGTAGTTTTTTTGTGAAAGAGTAACAAACATCCATCCATACATACAAACTTTCGCATTTATAATATTAGTAGGATTATAGTATATCTTACTTATATTCCTCTTTGTATTTCTGAAAAGTTATATGGGAAATCGATGATGGATATAATGATTGATTGAGTAGTTACGTCTTGAAAGCATGTAACAAACACTCACTTTTGTATTTGTAATACTAGCTTTTGTCGCGGTTCTGTTCGCGTGGAAATTGGCCTGTTTGAGCCTTTATCGTGCGTGTCTTGGGGTTTTTTTCAATATTAAATAAATATGGTTTATGTATTAGAGTTCAAACGTAGCGTGCCAAATTTAATCACAGTCGCTTCGGTGGTTTAGATGTTAAAACGTAAAACGTGACGTACAGAGAGATAGTATTTACGCATTTATAATATTAGTTTGGTTGTTTTGAAGGCTAGGTCTGTGTTTATAACATACTAACACTTTTGTTCCATGTGCGTGTCCCGTCAATACCTAACACACTAACAGACATGGGTCGTCCAAAGGCGAATGTCACTGAGAGGTCAGTCGGTTACAAAGCAGTGCGCGCGCGCGACCGCGTCTCCGCGCACCCCTACTCGCGCCCGCCTACCCGGAAGTGACGTCACGACGTGCTGTGTGACGCGCGCGACGACGGATGTGACGCCACAGCGACAGCTGGACTTGAGGTGTGTAGTGATGATTAAGGTTTGAGGATGAAGATAAGGAATGTAAACATGTGTAGTATTGTTAGTACATTTTTAACTAGCCAGTGAGTTTCGTAAATAAAATATCCATCTGATGGATGAAGACGGTGGTTCAAGGGCAAGGTCACGCAGGGTCCTGCGTTTCAGTTTATGGGGGAAATAATTTGTAATAAAAATTAATAGTACTAAAATAAAAATTTAAATATCTATTTCATATCATAAAAACGTTTCTTTCATTTTTCATTTAGCGAATATTTTATTTTCGATATTCATTGGAATCTTTGCATTATCAATAATTATTTTCATGTAATCTAATATGAAAAGTCTAAGTCGTGGAATATGAATCTTCAAATCCAACAGACCGAAATAATTTTAGTACCTAAATGTAGGCGACGTGTTTTGAAAGATAGCATAAAAGTATCTCAATTAAGTAAAATACCATATCTTAATTACAGACAAACAGCATAGTCAATCCAAATAAATGTCTGTTCCATATGTGTGTAAATAAAATAAATGAGATTACCTAGACATATTGAATTTATTTATCTTAACTAATATATTACGGATTTTTTTGTGTGAAAAAATAGCTAAATAGAAATTATGTTGTTTGAAAATGTTAACATTCTTTATTCTTGTCTATGACATCTTTAAGAGCACTTAGTGCCAAGTCTATATGCCGGGTCTTGGTAAGTGGTAAATACTTAAGTTACGTTTAAAATATCATGTATGTGCCTAAATTGTAGTATGTTACGCGTGTTCGTATATATTACATAGCTGAGCCCGCGGTTTCACTCGCGTTTATGGTTAATGTTATATAACCTATAGCCTTCCTCGATAAATGGGCTATCTAACACTGAAAGATTTTTTTTTAAATCGGACCAGTAGTTCCTGAGATTGGCGCGTTCAAGCAAACAAACTCTTCAGCTTTATAATATTAGTATAGATTATTTAAGAAATTTGTTGAGAACATTGTACAAATGTATTTGTAATAACATTTTTTCATTTTCATAGTTTCTGCTTTTAAATTTCCTGCCCCTGTGAGGCGGTATGGTCATCACCATCATCAAGGAGGACTGTTTCTCTTGAATTTTTTCACTGATGTTGTGAAGAGATGAAAGAAGAAAGTATAGTGTGTTTCACTATACTGACAGGTGTGATCACTTTCTGACAGGGGTTGAAAAGATCGGCTACGACCACGGACTAGTAAAAAAAGAAGGACTCCGCGCCACTAACTAGACATTGAAGCTTATCAGGTGCTCCACCTTGACACGCAACTTACGTCACACATTGACACAACAAGTGCTCCAGATAGTCGATATGTGGTATCCATAAGTATCTCACTCACACATGCATAAACGTGGCTTCACGCTATAGTATGATAGCGTGGAGTCCTTCTTTTTTACTAGTCCGTGGCTACGACACTAACAGTTTTCTGCTTATATATCCCCCAGATGGCGTAACTGTGTCGTTAGGTTTGTTACCGGAATGATTCATTTGTTTTCAGCAGGAATTGACAACCGTTTCACATTTTGAGGGGTAATAAGATTATAAGCGGAGATTACGAGCGTGATGATAAGTAGGTATGTACAGTTAGCGCGCGAGTTGAATGCAGAGCTTAGGAATGCGATAGTGTTGCGGCGCTATTACTGACAGAATGACGGTGGAGGCGCGCGAGCGGCGGGGGGAGGTGCACCTGCTCTGTCAAACTGTATGTATGTGTGTATGTATGTATAAGATCTAAACCCAATCATAGTCGCGACAAGATCTGGCGTCACTTGTATCCTCTATGGAGGTTTTATTTGACTCTTATTAAATACCATCAGAACCCCTAGTGGTCCCTCCATATTAATATATATTGCAGTTATTAATCACGACGTATTTTGTTTAATACGTTCATTTGTCTCGTGACAGTCTCGTAATGTTTTGCAACCCTTATCTGAAGTCTAATTACAGTTACATCAACGTTATTCTCGCTTTTAAAACATATAGTTTGCGTGCGAAAACTTTACTTTAGCTAAAAATACATTCAAATAGTGTGAATTATCACACGTTGGAACCTATCCCTATTGAGCGGCGGCTAGATAAATACTGACAAACGCACAAAATTAAATGTTTATCCGAATGAATGGACTGATCTAATTAGTGTTACGCGATAAAGCACTCGAAACCAATTGCGGCTGTTTGTGAATGTTTTAACGGCTAGTGCGTTTGTAACGAGCACAGGTGATTTTAAATCGAGTTCTGTGATACTATGGTAGCATTCATTTTGAGCGAAAAATCAAATTATGCCAAGTGCAACTATAACTTGAGCGACGGTTTGCTATGACCGCTCTTATCCCAGGCCCTGGGATATATTATATATACGTTAGATAGATAAGTAAATTACAAATTAATTGTTAATTCGTTGGCCTAGATACTGTTAATTACATTTTTAAATTTGTTTTTTTCCTTACTTTTGTTTTAGGTCATTAGTGAAGAGGAAATTATTAATTTTCTTTTCTTTTTCTTTTTTAATATCTAGTTTTTAATACATAATTTATGAATTTTCACAATATGTTTATATATGTATACGGCAGACGATTGTTTAGATCTAATTACGAAGTCAGAGATAAAAAAATTGCTTAGCACCGGTTATATATTAACACTTTTCTCAACCCGAGGGTTATATATGAATTAAACTGCGTAATTCTCAGTATTATAATTCGCTTTTGCTATAATTTACGAGATTGTCGAGAAATACAAATCAGTCAGTTAATTAATCGCATTACAAATTTGCTCACGTCTGCATTAACTGTGCTGTATGATAATGTATTAATGGATTATGTATATATATCACTATATATATACATATTCCGTTATATGTATTTATCACTGTTATCCGCATAGATCTAGTCTGAGAGGGCTGAGTATTCTGAGCCTTAATGAGCCCTAATTGATCGATTTCCGAACATTCAGATACGTGATCCCAATATATGTTAAGGTT
The DNA here is from genome assembly GCA_951394215.1 of Glyphodes perspectalis. Classification (NCBI taxonomy): domain Eukaryota; kingdom Metazoa; phylum Arthropoda; class Insecta; order Lepidoptera; family Crambidae; genus Glyphodes; species Glyphodes perspectalis. The sequence goes on along the minus strand of OX596205.1, from coordinate 15,504,150 downwards.
TGAGCTAAAAATGTACATTTTCATCTCATTAACAGTTTTTGAAACGATCCAACCGAAATCCCGGACCAATATTAAATCTACATAAAACCAACATCATTATCGCGAATTGTGAATTATCGACGGTTTAACTCTGTCGGATTGATGATTTTTAGTTAATGCTGCCGGGTTCGTTGTTGTTGAATATGTTTCAAAAGTATTTGAACTTACATATTTTGGTCGTACATAATTATTTGGTCTTTATAAATTAAAGAAATGGCAGCAGAAAAGTCTTCTCCGTCACAAGGATAGTACGAAAAATGCAACGCGTCAATCTTTGTATGTTAAAAACATACGAAGATTTGAATGACGCGTTGCATATTTTTTTAAGATCATAATTTTGATACTTCACAAACCTATCACCATTTTCCCACATGAGATTTTCTTGGGTTTTTCAACAGCCGTATTTACACCGAGTCTTCTATTTCGCTGAACACGGTAAAATGTTTTGAGGGAGATTTGAAAAGAGCTTTTGATTGTGTACAAGTTTGTAGTAGTAAATTATAATAAGTAGAACTATTACAACAACGTTCAACCAAAAACGTTTTGATACATTTATTTGTATCAAATGAAGTTTTTGGCTATATACTAATGCAAGCGTTTTATATATATAATTATATGAAAGGTGAAGATGATCACTTTATTTGTCTTACTTAAATCTTCATTGTTAGTACCTGTATGAAATTATTATAATCAACTTAACTGATCTTGTAATTATGTGACAAAGTAATTATGTTTAAAAATAATAATATATTCGCTAAAATAATGTTATATGATTCGTAATGTTGAAAACATTACAAAAGTTACTTTAAAATTCTATCTTTTGTATGATATGAATGAGATGATGTGTGTTCAACTTTTGACAAATTGTTTCAATTCAAAATAATGTTGTGTCGTGATTGCCTGTAGTCTCCAGGGAATATGTAGTTTGTTGTTGACTAAAAATAAGTGTAATAAAAGTAAGGTTTATTTCATTGTCTACTGAATACATTAACATCAGTTCTATCGAGCAGCCGTGTTTATATTCAGACGGCAAAACTTGGATTCGTTGACACAAAGCTATGACATTCATCTAATTTGTACTTCTACAAAGAAATGTTTATTATATTATCGGGTTTTACGAGTCTTGGAAAACATATTTTTGCTAGATTATTCTTAGTGTAGATAAGCTTTTTTTTTTGTAAGATTTAAGAATAGTTTTAACGTCTGCGTAGCTTTAATATTTTGTAATGATTTTGTATGTGGAAAGTGTATCAATTTAATTGTATTTATTTCCGGCAGTAACAGTTTTTGGAATAAGTATATGTTTAGATTGTCAGATGTGACTATATGATTATTGTGACCTACTTTAGATGTATTCACTAATTACGACTGATTTTGTAATAAATGATTTTGTATATAATAATTCTGTGTCTTATTTTTAACTCAATTCTATAATTTAATCAGTCATATAAATGTTAAGTATCTAAATGACATGGGCTACGTCCATACCGAATTTAAAGTTTAAAAAAATTAAGGAAGCGTTCCATACATTTAGTCATGCAATTTTTCCGTAGTCCAGATATTTTTAAAACTTAATTTTGAGGATTGATGAAAATGTTTTTTGATCTACCTAGGGCCGTGAATTTCGGAATAAAGTAGTTTCATCAAAAATATTCTCATCCGGTTCTAAGCGTTACTTGGAATGAACGACTAGGTAAGTCGCTAAACCGAACCCATGAACAGATACCTATTTGCTTAATTGTTTTATGTGCGCGAGCTGTTTTGTGCGGACTATTGCAACGCAACCTGCGCATTCCAGCCGTCCCGGCCTTTTCCGCGGTTTAATTAAGTCCCGATGGCGCTCCGCTCGCGACGTGTGAAACGCATTCAAAACACTCGCGTTTACAAACTTTGTCCCGAATGTCTGCTAATGGAACGTTTGGGACGTGCCTTCGATATAGGTGGGTGGGGATAGGGATGCGCTGGTACGCGCTTCTCCCGATACGATACCAATACCGGTAACGATACCAAATGATGATGATATCTAAAATTTTTGGGTGCTTTATATTTTGTATTGGAAATGAAGTACCTACATGAAACTACTTTTTAGAGAGCCCTGGGTGTGCTGGGGCGCAATAGTGAAACATTTTCGAAAATATTCTTGTGCTGTCAACTTGTACCACCACTCGGTATATTTTAACAGCTACTTGTACCACCACTCGGACGAATTTCATTGCGACTGCTTTCGAGGCGACTCAACTTTGCGCCATGGCGCACAAAAATCAATTGCGTGGAATGGTGTTAAAAGTAGCTTTTAAATCAGCGTGATGCGCATTAATTTTGAAGTGTGGCACCCGGCGGCGGAGTGAACTAAGTTATTCTCCCGGCCCTGCACATGCCCATTTTGATAAAGTGAGTTGGTTGACACCCGACCCAGTGTACAGCCGCCGCCAACACGATCGCGAGTTCAATAGGCGCAAAATACCTTACAAGTTATTGGTTCTTTCTAATGTTCCTTTGTTCTAACATCCACGCATATTATTTTGTAAACAGGAGTTGCCTACTCGGCAAGCGAGCGATGGTAGCTCAGTGGTAAGGACACGCGCCTATTAACCGAGGAGTGCGGGTTCAGACCCACGTACGTTCAGGTTCAGGGCACGTACGTCTGGATTTTTAAATTCTATGTACGTATTTATACCACTAACTCGATGGTGAGGGAAAACATCATGATGAAACCTGCAAATTCAAATAACTTTGGATTTGTAATCATGATCCAAAAATTGTCTGGATCCCCTATCTTAGGGTTACGAAGGCCATATCGGCATTCGCTTCAATTACTAGACTCGCTAAATCCTGGATCATGGTCTAAGCGGACCTCGTGCTTAGACGAGGAACGCTAGGAAGATGATGACCTACTCAGCAAAAATCTTTGTTTGATCAGTTACTCGAGCACAGCCCGAAGCTCGAAGCTTAAAATTGCGCTATGGAGAAATCGAACGTTGAATTCTTTCAGTACAGCGCCTTGGACGGACAGATTCAGGAGAAGTGAGTTGACACGCCCCGGCGCAGTGAACTGAGATGGCGCAATCGCGGCGCAGTGAACTGAGATGGCGCAATCGCGGCGCAGTGCTGCCAACACCTCGATCGCGAGTTCAATAGGCGCAAAACAAACAAAAACGAGCGCTCCTTCCGAGTCGCGAGTGTGAATGTGTAATCTTCCACGCCAATCAGCACGGCCAAACACGAGCGAACTCGAGGCCGTTGCGCTCCGGCGCTCCGGCGCGCCTCCCGAGACGACGACCGTTTGATTTCAACTCTGATAGACGTGCGAACTCTGCCGAAACGACTGGGGTCAATCAACCGTTTAATTTCCGGTACAACCGATTCAAAAAGTCGTATATTATCTTATATAATAATAAATTGACGCGGGATGTGAAATGACATAGACCGTCCCTAGTAAATTAACTCCATAATGTTTCATATTATACTAGCGGTTTTTACTTTTGAGTTTTTTGGTGCTGGCACTAACAGCTTCCTTCCTTAGTGACCCTTGCAGGTGTCAAATTCACCGCTTAAAAGTACCCAAAATCACCGTTAGCATCAGCTTCAGATCGAGGGAACAGTATTACGGCATTGTCATCCAAATAACAGTAGGTACCTACCAACTTAAGTACATCAAATTTGGAATCAATTGGACCAGTGAAAGTGGCAGAGATCGCTTCATCAACTAGAACAACGCTGTTGATCCTAAAATGGCTGAATAGATGTTTCTCATAGATGAACCATCCTGTTTAGGTCAATTTTATAACAAAAACGCTTCATGTCTCTAGGCCTACAATGTGATAGACAGATGAGACAGACATAGATAGATACATAGACAGATACAAAGTGTAATGTAGGTATGAGTGTTCATATGTCTAAGAACAATACTAACGGGACTAAAAGCGCATTATGCATTGTGTAGTTTATGAGTACTTACAGCTTGACGTTTCGGCCATGTTGCAACGACCGTGGTCACAAGCGGACTGGGGGTGCGCGTTTTTTTTTTGTTTGTTCGGGTGAAATAATTCGCCTTCTACCCCCGAATTGTCTTTTATTGAGTTCATAGTAAAAAAGAGTTGAGTCCGCTTTTGAGCAAGGTCATTGCAACGCGGCCGAAACGTTAAGCTATACTGTTTCTAGTGATAATGTAACGTGAAAGTTAAAAATCATATATTGTTCATATGTGTTAAAAAATATCTACATTAAAAGTACAATGTCGGTGATATAATACAAAAAATGTTGATTCATCGACCTAAATACCTGCCGTTTCCTCAAACACCGTGATTTTATGTTGGCAATCTGAGTTTGTGTTATATTTTACACGCGTGCAGGGATCTTGACGTGTCAATGCACATGATCGGCTGTCGTGGAGGGTTGAAGGCAAACCATTGTTTGATTTACTATATACACATGTATGCACAAATCCATGGGGTTCCTTCCTTAAACCAGATTGGATAAATATTTTGTTTTGCAACTTGTGCAGAAATATCGTGTCTGGGATTGCCACTTTTTTAAGATATAGATGCCTTATTTAGATTAATCTGTGGTGAAACTAGGCTTACTGATATTTAATTAGTATGCGAATGTTTGATCGTTATAAACTAAAAAAAATATCATGAACGTTTACCTACTTAGTTCGTATTTTTATTTTAGTTTTTATTTTTTATTTTAATATCCGACTACATCACATACATTGATCTGACTCCGAGGTAAGTAGCTTAAGCACTTGTGTTACGGATATCAGAATCAGCAGTGGCATTACAAATATATACTTAAATATTGGATATTAACACCCAGACACAGAACAAACACAAGTATTCATCACACGAATGTTTGTCTTGGGTGGGAATCTAACCCACAACTCTTGGCGCATGGGGCAGGGTCACTACCGAATGCGCCATCGAGCCAGTCGTTTTTTGTAAGAATGTTGTTTGAATATTCGTAAAGATCTTGTATGTAGGTAGGTATATTCTTCGTAGTCTGTAAGATGAACATTCTCAAAACTTCGCAATTATAATTAATTGAACTGAAAGTAGGTAAATGTTTGTCATACTTAGTCTTCGAAAATGTTTGAAGGAATATCTAAGTATGTATATGAATATTCTAGAAGGGTGAAGACAACACATGAATAGGATACATCTACACAATACTAAACAATAAGGGTTAAAAATAAAACACGCTAAGTTAAAAGTAGTGTTGAGAGGTAAGGTTGTGGCGATATAAATACAACCAAAATCCGATTTGTAATGAATGTTATTCCTGACACCGTCGTCTTTTATACAAAATTCAAAAAAATTTAAGAAAGAACAAAAAGTATGTTTCTATTTCATACAACATAAAAGTTAGAAAAGTCGGGGGTTATCAAACATTATAAAATGTTAGGATACCGTCCTACCTACACACAATTCACATTTGAATATGAGACACGTCGAATCTGCCTGCTAGTATGCTGCGTAGCTGGGACGATGCGGACGTGTATGATATCGCCACAAGTAGTATCTACCTACGTTTGTCGATATTTATCCATACTTATAATAAATCTGTAGAGAGGTCAATTCTGTACATAAAATATATTTTCAAAATAACTATCAGGGGGTGATTAGTGATCGATACTGATGCCAAAAATGCAATCAGTAAATTTTTTGTCTGTCTGTCTGCCTGTCTGTATGTTCTTATAGAAACAAAAACTACTCGACGGATTTTAACGAAACTTGGTTCAATTATTCTTCATACTCCTGGGCAGGTTATAGTATACTTTTCATCACGCTACAATCAATAGGAGCAGAGTAGTGAAGGGAAATGTTGAGAAAACGGGAGAAGTTACTCCATTTTTTAAGCTTCCGTCGCGTGTGCAGCCTTAATGGTTAAAGTTACATAGAAATCATGTATGACGGAAATAGTCTTTATAATATTAACCATAAACGCGGGTGACACCGCTGGCACAGCTAGTATTTCATATCCCCCAAAACAAACGAATGTAGGTACCTACATGTAAACGTAACATTTAGCTCGGTCCGTTGGAATTGCAGCCGACCCAGCTTAGACATTAGTCAGTATTGTCCTGACTGATCATGCAGCCATGTCTCTATTACAATACGTGCCTACAGGACGGACTTGCGGGCTCCCAGGGGACGGCTTAACATATCCGCATTGTGTTGCTTCAGCTCTGTACTTATTTACATTTCAAACGTGTATTTACCGATGCAAGGTCTATACACAAACAACTTGAACGTGCATCTTCCTTCAAGTAGAATTGTCTGATTGTGTGTAGCATAGAACAGCCTGCTAACTATTATAAGATAGAAGTTTGAATGAATTGAGAGGGTGACAAAGATCATCGTCTATTACTTTGTGAGACTTCGTGGTAGAAAAGGAGGGATACTTTTATTTTGGATAGCTTTCTACCAAAGATTCCCTTACCTTCCTCACAAAATCTACCGTTAAACTTAAAACAACGCCTTTTAACCTCCTCAATCAAGTTCAATCAACTTACGAGCGATTTGGAATATTCTCCTAAGTAACCATCACGGGTTAGCGGCGCGGAATCCAATTAGCCACCAGCCGCCCAAATGTAAACTGTCGCGTGGATTTAAAATCGAATGTCTACAAAAAGTCGAAAAGGGAATTTATTCCAATAACACAATTTCCCTGTCAAAACCCGACTTTAAATTGGAAATTCTGTTTTCGGGCCCTCATTAATTATTTTTCGGCGGCACGCCGGGTAATCACGGCTTTATTACCGGCTGCCTTGTCATCGGATCGACTTTGTAAACAATCGTACACAAGTAATTAGTTTCATGCAAATAATGCCGCGTTTAATTCGGATATCGACAGTCAAATATTTTTACTGCAGTTTTAAATTATACTTGTTGGGCGAAGGCTCCATTGCTTCGTTTTTCTTTCTTATCATCACAGTTATTAGCAGTGGCGGACTAACCGGGGGGCGGAAGGGGCCTCTGGTCCTGGGGGGCCTTATATTTTCTCCAAGTTCCTGTAATCATCCTATATCAAACAGTGGGTTCCCCTATTTCGGGCTAGCAACACTCCTCGTACCTACTAGGGACCTCGTACAGCTCTTTGCTGCCCCTGGCCTATAACAGGCACAGTCCGCCACTGGTTGTCAGAATCGTTGGCGTAGTGGATAGTACTCAATATTAAATTCGTCCATTAAGGGGGTGAGTATAAACCCCTACCGATAACTTATCAATAATGAAACTATAATTTAACATAACACAAACACCTCTCCAAGTTGGACCATAAAGCAGTTGCCGTTGCCTAAGTAATGGCAAGGAATGAAATCATGCATACATACATAACATCAGGCCCATAATCCCCGAAGGGGTAGGCAGAGTCAAAAGGGCAGCAGGTCCCTTTAACCACATTCAGTCAAAAACAAAACTGGGCTGGATTAGATGGAAAATTGTGAAAAAGTAGTGACAAGTAGCTAGCTCGTCGCCTACACAATCTACCTACCTATCTACCCATATACCATTAGTCGCCTTTTACGAATGCTAGACAAGAAACACAGTTGGCACATTATTTTTAAGTCCCAGACGAACTTGGGGCAATGGGCTGGGTTAGATGGAAAATTGTGATAAATCTACTGCAATTTGAAACTATCTTATTTATGATGAAAATGTCATCATCATTAATAAGATAGTTTAAAATTGCAGAATGAATAGTGACAGGCATTTCAGCAATGACTTAAATCGCCATTGCAAAGGAGTCACCTCCGCCTAGTCAGAGTCTATCTAGATTCTATCTATAACTCGTAGTAATCTAGATTGGTTTTACAACCAAATAATTCGCAAAATATTATCTACGTTTTTACCAGTAGGCACAGATTATGCAAAGACGGGGCTAAACGTTTTTGTTATCACACAAACACACACCGAGTTTCTACGGTTTATCACCTACACGCGATCTAATTACCAATTTTCCAGTTAACTGAACGGTAAGACCGAATGATTGACCGATTTAATCAAGGCGGGAGCGAATGAGCGGAGCGGTCGTCCAGACCGGCCCGGGAAAAAATAGATTGCGCTGAATCAATTCATTTGAGGTAGGGTACCGTTTTTGTTGACACCTTGGACCGATTTTTTATTACCCAGGACCCGGCCCGACGTCAATTTTAATTAACCTTATTGTTGGGTACTTTTTTTCCGGTGGAGGAATTAGGAAATAATTTGCGTCGCCTTTTATTACCAAATAACGAGAACAATCTATTAAATGCAGCTTAGAAATGTAATCTTTGGAGTTATTAAATTCTTCTTAGTTTGTAATATAACTTTTCAACGCTTTAATAAATATATTTCAGGAACTTTGTTCGCAGATTTCAATGAAGAATGACAAGTCCTACATTCTTTGCCGGTGAGGAATTTAGTTGATCTAAATTAGTTCTGAATATTTCTTTTTAGTATGTATGGTAAGTAGGTACCTACTAGTAGAATTAAGAAGTACTTACATAATTTTTTTGCAATAAAAAAAAATATGTAGTCCGCTTGACATTTAGATAATTTTCTTGTATTGTTACAACAAGAAAAGTATTTATGATTTTTAGAAGAGGAAAAATAAAAATGATGTAGATTTGATAAAAAAGTAGACTGAAGTTTTCGTTTCTTTTTTATATGTTACTTACTAGCTGACCCGGCGAACTTCGTTCCGCCTAACAGTCAATGACACATAATCGGGTTAAATAAATTGAGATGTGCGCTATCCTATCTTTCAAGTTGGATCAAACTGCACACGGTGTGCAAATTTGATTAAAATCGGTTAAGTAGTTTCAGAGTCCATCGCGGACAAACAACGTGACGCGTAATTTGTATTTAATAAGATGTAAAAACATGATGATCCGAAGAGAAGACAATTTGAGCTGCCTGCATTGGGCTAATAACTATGCTACTGTTTAAAAGTAGCATGTCTCTTCAAAACCAACACACTTGGAACACGTTTCCAAGTCTTAAGTTTCAATTAAAAGGTGTGGCACTTTAGCTAACTTCTCTTTTGCGTCAGGCTTGTTATGCGGTAAAGGACTTTAAACGCAACTGGTAAATTTCCTTTTAATGTCTGCCGTTTCAGTGTTTAGAATACGTTATCGCTTAATGAGGAGCTTGTATTGATGTCAAGAGCAGTTTTGCTTTTGAATAGGTCGGAATATTTTCGCTAGGTTCTGCTAGCTAGCAGTACTTAGTAGTTTCCTGAATATTTTTAGATTCGATAAGAATTAAATATGATATATGTATTATGTAATCTGAATTTCATATAGTTTGCTGCCACGGTATAATATTGTGGAATTAAATTTTATGAATAAAGTAGGTAAGTATATCTATTTAGTAATCTATACTTATAATAAATCTGTAGAGAGGTCAATTCTGTACATGAAATATATTTTCAAAATAACTATCAGGGGGTGATTAGTGATCGATACTGATGCCAAAAATGCAATCAGTAAAATTTTTCTGTCCGTCTGTCTGTCTGTCTGTCTGTCTGTATGTTCCTTATAGAAACAAAAACTACTCGACAGATTTTAACGAAACTTGGTACAATTATTCTTCATACTCCTGGGCAGGTTATAGTATACTTTTCACCACGCTACAATCAATAGGAGCAGAGTAGTGAAGGGAAATATTGGGAAAACGGGAGAAGTTACTCCATTTTTTAAGCTTCTGTCGCGTGTGCAGCCTTAATGGTTAAAGTTACATAGAAATCATGTATGACGGAAATAGTCTTTATAATATTAACCATAAACGCGGGTGACACCGCTGGCACAGCTAGTATCTAATAAAGTTTCATGTGCTGCCTTCTACAACTGTCCGTTATTCCTAGATAATACCTAAAGGATAAAAATTGTCTATCCGTAAATGGAGGAAAAAGTCGATTTGCATGCCAAATTTTGTTAAAATTTGCTCAATATTTTTACAATATTTATCTTCACAAAAGCTGTAGTAGCTCAATGGTAAAGACACCCGCCTCATAACCGAGAAGTGCTGGTTCAAACCCGAGCACGTACCTCTGGATTTTTGAAATTATCGTGATGAAAAATGCAAATCTACTTATTAAATTTGGATTTGTAACCATTATCCAAAAAAAAATCTGGTTCCCCTTCTTAGGGTTACGAAGGACAGACTAACAGTCGCTTCAATGTAATTACCAGACTCGCTAAATCCTGGATCATGGTCTAAGCAGACCCCGACCAAGCACGGGACATAACGCTAGGAAGAAGAAGAAGATTCATCTTCATAAATTGCGCTAATCTAAGCAATATAACTAACTTATACTAATAATAAAAAAATATTATATAATCTTTCACAATTTCGAGACAGACTTTTAATAAACCTTATAATATGCCTAATGTGGCAATGCAAGCCGCGATATTTCCCAATCGTGAAAATCTGTTTAGTTACGAAACTCAGAACACTTCAATTTCCCGATTTTTGTCCGGGACATAAAGACGCTCCAGGCTTACCATTAGGAGCAATCGGCACGTGACAATAAAATTATCCCAGGCGTCCGTAATCTGCGGCCGCAACAAGTCGTCGAAAGCAATTATATTTATTACACGTGCGATCTATTAAAGTCTGAACGAATTCCCGTGATGGATCAACTGCTTAAGAGATTGTGCGGAAGTCACGTCGGCTTTATTGATTTGCTCGTGCTGAGTATCGTAAGACGGTTCGTATAAGAACAAATGCAGTAAAGGTTAACTAATACCTAACACATAAATTTATCTTGAATTCTAAAATATTTTTTAATCCCATGGGACTTTAAAAGAATGTGCCAACTGTGTTCCTTGCCTAGGATGTCGTAAGAAGCGACTTATGGTATATCGGGTTGGGTATGTGATTGTGTAGGCGACGACTTGTCACTACTTTTCACAATAGGGTATTATCCTCAAAAATAATTTTTAGTCCTTAAGTTAAATTATCAAAAAATATTGAATACGTACCTTTTTGTTTTATCTAATAGGTACTCAAAAATTACAAAGATACAGCGCTTCAAAGATCTGAAATTAAGCGCTTTACGTCACTTGGACGGTAAAATTTTACACATTTAGTGATGTCACGTGGTACTTTAGCGCGCTGTATCTTCATAATTTTTAGTTTGTTGAACAAAAGAAAAAATACGTAAGCAATATTTTTTTGTAATCTCGATAGTGACCTATATATAAATTATTTTGAGGAAAATTGCTTTTTGCACTTCACCCAGCCCCCAGTCGGATTTGGCTGAAAGTGGTTAAAGAGGCTAGCTGTTCCTTTAACTCTGTCTGCCCCTTCGGGGATTACAGGCGTGATAGTACAATAAATAGCAAATAATCTTTTAAATCATTTAAAAATGACAATATAACTTCTACAATAATTAGAAGTGGCAATAATCGCAAAGATTATGTATTCATGGAGGCTAGATTGGTGGTGTCTTGGCTGGTACCGACTATCGACTAAAAAAAAACCTTTATGTATTTTTAATTTAACAATGCTGGAAGATCCGACACTCTGCTCCGTATTTCATATTAATTGATAAGTGTACAGTCAGAAACAAAACTAAACTGAGTACTTTGACTATTGTTGTCGAAGACGAACTGTAAAATAGCTTCTGTTATCTACTTGTCGTGATGACCGTAGATTATGATACCAGCTGAAAACCCTCCGATTCCGTTTATCGCCGTCAGTGGTTGACCACACGAAAAGGAAAGTAACACGTTGAAACTCAAAAAGAAAACGTAAATCCAGCGCTCGGCAAAAAACCGTAATGAATCAAGGAGATCCTTGCATTCGGGCGCCTGGTTCATCCAATTGTGCCCTTTGATTACTGGGAGACTGCGGGATCGATGATCGAATTACGCCATTCATTTACTTTGACGGCGATTTTGGCGGGAAACAATTCAATTTGGACGTTTTGGGAATTGGAACGACGTAACGGGCGTAGGGTGAGTTTTTGAGATGGGTACGTTTGAGCGCTGAAATAGATAGGTGGACCTAGATGTGTTTGGAATACTGAAATATGAACAAAGTGGTTTGGTTGGCATTTTGATGTGAATACTGTGGCTTATGTATGTGGTTATGTAAAATAAAAAAATAAATTTAATTTCATTTTAAATAATGCAAAATGATCCAGTAAGTTTACATGACTTAAAAAAATATATATATTTTTTATGAATATACAACCTTTGAAGGTAATATTTTTTTAGATGACCTTATTAAATAAAAATGAAAATAAAAAACCGTCTCCTTTCAAAACGAGACGTAGACGTAGGCTCTAAAAATGGAATTTCAGATCTTTTGATCTAGAATGTCGCATCCAACTGAGAAAATAGGGCTATTTCGTCCTCTGGTACTGGCCTGATAGAGACGTGAGGTAATTGAACGGATATGATCTGGGTTGGGCGGGCGCTTGCTCATACACCAGTTATTACAGAGTTACCTGTTAAAAAGATGTAGACACATGCGTGATTATGCTCTTCTTAGGATACTTATATATAGGTAACTTTATTCTTTAACTAGGTTTTTCCTGTGGCTCTGCCCGCGTGAAATCCGATCTGTAACCTCTGTATAAAGGTAGCAAATTTCATCTCTAGCGTTTTTGGCGTGAAGACGTAGTCAGATAGAGTTACTTTCACAATTAGAACATTAATTTGTATTGTAAATGTAAACTTAAAAAAAAAATTGGAAACAAGCAACTGCATATTTCAACGATCACGCTACTAAATCAAAGTTCAAGCCTTTAGAGTCGGCACTCCAGTTTTATGGACGGGAAAGCACCTCGCAGATTAAACCAATAACCGCTGAGTGCCTTAACAAGTATTCGAATCGGCTAAATCAATTACAGGGAACGGTTTATCGAGCGATATAGGCGCGGTCAGCGGGTTCATCTATCAAATTGAAACTCATCTCGGATTATTTAGCAACAAATCTATTACGAGGACGTACCGGAGTGGAATACATAAATCAATTAACCCCAGACAAGGCGGGTCGTGTTGAGGCCGGTAGCCCATTTCGGAGACATCCAACCTATTTTGGTGACATCAGCCCTCCGGGCTCCGGAATCGTCTCCGCTTTAATTCAAATATTACTTGTGGAATTGAAGTCTTGGTTGGGCCTTGAAGTTAGCGGTGGCGGGAATTAATGCACTGACGTGAATAAATCGTAAACTAGAATAGACTACACAAGGCAACACCAATTCCTTATGGTAGGCTTCTGTTAGTACACGATTAATTTGATCGTGGTAGGTGAATTGGGGCCTTCCGCGATACAAAAATAAGTCGTACTTATTTTTATAAGGATTATGACTACATTTGAAAGTTATGTCTAATTTGCCCGAATGTTTATAGAACATGTAGAATGAAATACCTACAACTAAATAGTATGTATACAATTGTTAACATATATTTCATATGGTTTAAGGAGCTTATTATTCCTTGGACTCTGCTTACCCCCTCGGGGTGTGGGCGTGATGATGTGTATCTACATACATACATACATAACATCACGCCCATAATCCCCGAAGGGGTAAGCATAGTCAAAGGGTCAGGAGGCCCCTTTAACTACATTCAGCCAAAAATCAAACTCGGCTGGGTTAGGTGGAAAATTGTGAATAAGTATTGCCTACAAAATCACATACCCAAAACCCCATAAACCATAAGTCGCCTTTTACGACATGCTAGGCAAGAAACACAGTTGGCACATTCTTTTTAAGTCCCAGACCAACATGGCACATGATGTGTATTCATGGATCCATTATAGCATTATATTAACTAATAGTAGTATTAGAGGATTAACAACGCGTCCGCTTCCCGCTCCGCCTATAAACCTGCCGATTTCCTAGCTCCTCGGTATCACAGCCTTTCTATATTTACATAAAACCAATTACTGGTGGCTCCTCACGTAGCGACCGTCCAGCTAAACAACGGTGCTGGTGTGTTTACGGGATTTTGTTTTGACTAGCTGCTGCCCGCGGCGGCACTCACGTGGTCTTTTATTAAGTCCATGGGTATAGCATAGGTTGGCACGAAAAAGTGTTGAGGATATATATAAATATAGAAATATATTTTTCCATGTTGCACTGGGACTTAGCCTATGTTGATCTGGGACAAAAAAAAGAATGTGCCAACTCCGGTTCTTGCCTAGCATGTCGTAAAAGGCGACTAATGGTTTACGGGCTTTTGGGTATGTGACTGAGTAGGCGACGAGCTAGCCACTTGTCACTCCTTTTTTCAAAGCTTACCATCAAACCCAGCTCACTGTCTCATGTTGGTCTGGGACTTTAAAAGAATATGCCAACTGTGGTTCTTGCCTAGCATGTCGTAAAAGGCGACTAATGGTATATCGGGTTTTGGGTATGTGATTGTGTAGGCGACAGGTAAGCCGCTTGTCACTGCTTTATCACAATTTTCCATCTAACCCAGCCCGGCTTTATTTTTGGCTGAATGTGGTTAAAGGGGCATGCTGCCCCTTTGACTCTGCCTACCCCTTCGGGCGTGATGTTATGTATGTATGTATGTATAGAAATATATCCGACGAGATCACATACATTGATCTGACTCCGAGCTAAGTAGTTTAAGTACTTGTGTTAGGGATATCAGAATCAACAGTGGTATACCTAATATATACTTAAATATTGGATATTAACACCCAGACACAGAACAAACACAAGTATTCATCACACGAATGTTTGTCCTAAGTGGGGATCGAACCCATAACTCTTGGCGCATGGGGCAGGATCACTAACGAATGCATCATCGAGCTTGTCAAAGAATTGAGAATGTTTCATTTAAAAAGTTTCAAACGGACACTTATGAGATATTTTGAAGAAAAGTTTGTCAACTTAATTCATTTATTTAAAAAAAATATTATTTTTAGTTACCACTGGGTTTTCGACTTAAATATACTGTGACAATTGTGTTACTCATCTAGCAAGTTATGTTAGCCACTTGTCATTCATTAATTTTTTTACTATTTTCTATCTAACCTAATTTAAATAAAGTGGTTTAAGAGCGCTCTACCCGTCGACTCTGCCTACCGCTTTGGGGAACTCGGCATGATAATATTTGACTGGCTCGATGGCTCATTCGGTAGTGACCCTGCCCCATGCGCCAAGAGTTGTGGGTTCGATCCCCACCCAGGACAAACATTCGTGTGACGAATACTTGTGTTTGTTCTGTGTCTGGGTGTCCAATATTTAAGTATATATTTGTAATACCACTGTTGTTTCTGATATCCGTAACACAAGTGCTTAAGCTACTTACCTAGGAGTCAGATCAATGTATGTGATGTAGTGTGATATTTATTTATTTATTTATTATTTATTTATAATATCCATGTATGCATAATATTCAAAGACTCATTTATTTTGTATACACTTAGCGGCAATAAAACATTTGAGATTGAATTATCTTTTGTCAAAGGGTTAAAGGAATTACCTATTATTTAAATAAACGAGTATTGTCAAAGTTAAAAATCTAGATACATAACGGCTAAGTCCAAAAATGTAAGGCGACAATACAGCATGCAATAAGTTGGTTTGATTGTCTACAATTAGTGCGAGACTTGGCATCTTTTCAGATATTACTAGTCACAAGTTTCTGGGTCACAGGAGAACTTCCTTTTATTAGATATATATATTTTTTGGTAGTATTATACCGTGTAGTTTATATAAAATGTTGTCCGCGGATATGGATCTATTCTTAAACTCAGTCAACGCATTTGCGTTGCGTGTAGCTTTGATTGAAGTGGATACAAGAACGACAGTTGTCGTTTTGCTTTCTATTATAAATCTGAACTGCTTATACTTAGTAAAAATTTAAAAAATGTCTATCTATTATAGTAGTAATATATTGCAAAATGTATACTATTAAAAGTAATCTAGTAATAATATATAATTAGTGTACAATTTGACTAACTAACTAAACTAAACTTCACGTCACTTCCCTAGCGGGGTAGGCAGAGAGAACCGATCGCCATATGGCACGATCCTTACACACCTCACCTGTACAATTAATATAAATATTTACAAAGATTATTTCTGATAAAAAATAACAGATACGGATATCTGCATTATCTAAATATTACTACGGGTAATACGGCACATCACTAACAGTCCTATATGTTACAACTTTTATCAGTTACAATGAGCGAGGAAAATTAATCGGTGACTTGAATCCAATGATTTTCCATTTCCTTTCATTACAGGCAACACCGCAACTAATTGCTAGTGTTGCCAAAGACGAAACATTTGTATCCGCGTCACACCCGAATTTCTTTCACAATCTTTCGCTCCCATTCAAAAGATAAGGCGTTTGCGGGCCGCGAGTTAGTGAAAAAAGCCTTTGTAACAAAGATTTAGTTCAATTACGTTTGTAAATTAAGCAATGAAAGAGTAGATGGGACGTGATCCGGGTGTCAAGTCATGTGCCTTTGTTTAGAACAGCGATAGGGTTGCCAGGTATTCAATTTCTTGTTGGGCTACAGGCTAATCAAATTCTTAATGATCATGTAAACATATTCGAATTTTAGGATTTCGCCAAGAAGCATATAAAAGTTGGTGGCGAAATTTAGCATACCATTCGGCGATAGATCGGCAGGCTCGTTCAAAGCTCGTTCAAACTCGGCAAGGTCATTGGGTGATTCATACAATTCATACACAGCACAGCGCCGGCAGCGCGTCAGACGACACTTGTTTTGATTTTACAACGGTTTATACGCACAATATTTATCCACAAATCACTTCACTGAGCTTGTAGTTTTGTAGAAAGTTATGCAAGTTTAGTAGGTTATGTAGTGAGCTTCAATATGATACAAATTTTAGACAAAAATATTCGCTTTATCCGTTACTTTTGATTTTTTCAACACAGAGCCGAAGACATCACGACCGCTCGTTTAGGGAGGGGTTAATTTAGATTAACACACATTGTATATCCTCTGCCTCAAATTTTATATATACAAATATTATAAAGAGGAAAGGTTTGATTTTTTGTTTGTTTGTTTGTTTGTATGAATTGAATAGGCTCCGAAACTACTTGGCAGATTTCAAAAATTCTTTCACCATTGTAAAGCTACATTATCCGGAAGTAACATAGGCTATATGTTATCCCGATATTCCCACGGGAACGGGAATTACGCGGGTGAAACCGCGGGGCGCTGCTAGTAAATAATAAATGTTGGGCTGGGCCTCCATAAAAAATGTACATACTGTGTTCCTTGCCCAGCATGTCGTAAAAACCGACTAATAATGTATTGGGTATGTGATTGTGTAGGCGACGAGCTAGCCACTTGTCACTACTTTTTCACAATAGTCCATCTAACCCAGCCCAGTTTTATTTTAGGCTGAATGTGGTTAAAGAGGCTTGGTGCCTCATTGACTCTGCCTACCTTTCCAGGGATTACGGTCATGATGTTATGTATGTATAACAATTCAAACGACTGGCAACCCTAGCCTACGCTGTGACGTAGGGTGACTTTTATAATGGGCGACAAATTTAATGAATAATTAAACGAATATTCCGACTTAATGAATGTAGATCAAGTTGAAGTCAGGGAATCTTTCAATATTTGTTGGTATTAGGTTTTAATAATGCAGATTTTATGACGGTCTTCTTAAAAGTAGAGCGGTAGTAGCTTAATCAGTTGGGGAACGATCATCATATGTACAAGAGGTGTTGGATATTGAAATAACGACGACTGGCTCGTTAAATAGGTGGTCAGAACCTTGGCCACAAAACCAAGGGTCGCGGGTTCCAATCCCGCTAGGGGCAAATGTTTCATGTGATGAATATGGACATTTGTACTCGAGTCATGGATGTTATAAAACGTATTTATGTATGTCTATCCGTTGGCCTAGTATCCATAGTACAAGCATACGCTTAGTTTGGAACTAAGGAATTAGTGTGTCACTCTGGACAATTTATTTACTATTATTATTATAATGATAGCTATCTTATACTTGGTGCCATACCGTTCATCAAGTTAGAGGAAGTGGGGTGTAACCGGATGGCATCAAAACTTTCAAATTTGTTGTCGGGTAATACTTTGATCCTATTACAAAAGTTGACAAAGTGTCAGGTTGTCTGTTGATATGTTAGTACTGATTGTTTTTTGCCAAGTGTTAAAATTTTGTCTTTTTAATAATTTGATGGTGCAGTGCTTAAACAATTGAAAACTCAGTTATTTTTATTTGGAGCAGTATTTTTGAAACATATTTATAAAATACAAAATTTGTAGGTAAACTACACCGTAAAATCTACTATACATTCCACTTTCGGTTGAACTACTTAACAAAAAAAAAAACTAGGGTCACGGGGTCTCCGAACTGTGACATGGTGTGACAAGGGGTGGGAGGGGTCCTAAGTTTCGTGACATGACGTTTCAAATCTAACATATCATAATAATTTGCAATTTCTGGATGTAAAATTGCAAAACATGTGATGTCACACTAGGCAGGGGGGGTCCCTTCAAATGTGACCAGCTGTGACAAGGACAAGGGAATCAAAAAATCATGAAATTCGTGTGACGTACTTAATGGATGGCCCCTAAATCATCATCATCATCTGTTATAAAATCTTCTTAAATTTTATCTTAACATCACGTCCGTGATCCCCGAAGGGGTAGGCAGAATCAAAGGGGCAGCAGTCTCCTTTAACCACATTCAGCCAAATAAAACTGGGCTGGGTTAGATGGAAAATTGTGTTAAAGTACTGATAAGTGGCTAGCTTGTCGCCTACACAATCACAAACCCAAAACCCGATATATCATTAGTCGTCTTTTACGTCATGCTAGGCAAGAAACACAGTTGGCACATTCTTTTTAAGTCCTCGACCAACACGGGACAATGGGCTGGGTTAGATGGAAAATTGTGAAAAAGTAGCGACGAGTGGCTAGCTCGTCGCCTATACAATCACATACCCAAAACCCCATACACCATTAGTCGCCTTTACAACATGCTAGGCAAGAAACACAGTTGGCAAATTCTGTTATAGTCCCAGACCAATACGGGACTAAAAGTTATAAAAAAGTCATAAAAAGAGCTTGTGAACAAAAAAGTTGGTCGAAATCGGCCAAAAAGAGTCTACAGTCAAATGTTGCTACGCTTATACAGATATACCTATATCCATTTATTTTCGTTCGTTCCTACATTCGTCTGGGTTCAAAAGATTAATAATGCAACTGCATTCTAAGCTGAAGCCTAACAGTAAATACGAGTACAATAGTAAATAACAAACTTTGGAGAACTAACCTGGCGGTAGAGTGCGTGGCGTTTTAAATTTTCATCGAGTAACAACGGCTGTCGATGTGTATGGAACTTTATAGATGAACGAATAAGAGCAAAGTTCGCGTTTCGGCTGAGTTCAACAAATCACGATTAAGTCATTAACTCTTAGACACAGAATCATGATCGCAGAAGGTGTACACAACTAGTTCTGTAGTTCTGTGCAGTGGCGTAGCCAGGCGACCAAGGGCCCTTGGGCAGAATAAACTGGAGGTTCAAGATACATACAGCAATACACATTATGTATATTGCGTTAAACGTTCGCAGCTTTTAAAATAAATTGGGCTGGGTTACATGGAAAATTGTGAAAAAGTAGTGACAATAGCTCTTCACCTACATAATCACACACCCAAAACCCGATAAACCATTCGACTGGCTCGATGGCGCATTTGGTGGTGACCCTACCCTATGCGCCAAGAGTTGTGGGTTCGATCGTCGCCCAAGACAAAAATTCGTGTGATGAATAGGTACGTGTGTTTGTTCTGTGTCTGGGTGTTAATATCCAATATTTAAGTATACATTTGTAATACCAATGTTGTTTCTGATATCCGTAACACAAGTGCTTGAGCTACTTACTTCGGAGTCAGATAAATTTAAGTGATGTAGTCTGATATTTCTTTATTTTTTTATTTATTACCATTAGAAGCCTATAACGACGTGCTAGGCAAGAAACACAGTTGGCTCATTATTTTTAAGTCCTAGATCAACATGGGCGTTTTTTTTAATCTTGATAGTATCTATAAAAAAAGTAATCTTGTTAGGCAAATTACGTGTAAACAATCGCCTTCTGGGCCGGCTCGTCGTCGGCGCCGGCGCTGATATATTATCGGCGCGGCTAAGAGCTACTTTGTTGTTGACGACTAGTGCTCGATTTATTTTCGTTAGCCGCCGGTCTATGGCAATGCTGAGTTATGTGTTTTGTGCTGACTGTGCCTGGCAACGAGTGATATAACATTTGAAAATGCAAAATCGATTGATTGTCCTATGTTGGTGAATTAGATGGAATACGTATTTCGAGTTTTAAGGTAGGTTGATTTTATTAATGAGTCACTTTCGATAGGAATGCTTTGAATTATTTATTATAAACCTTGCCGCCGTTTTAAATAAATATTATTTAGGATTCCAAGAACCCAGAACATTATCCCATCTGTGGATAATGTTGTGGGTTTTACAATATAATTACTAATTCTCCCTATTTTTGTTTTAGTTATTAAGATTAATTGTATTACTTACTGGTTTTTATCCCTAATATAGAAAATAAAATAGTTAAATAAAAAGTCTTAAAGGATATATCTAATGGATTCAATTTCATAATTAAACATGTGAAATAAAAATATGTCCCAGGCGATCATAAAAATAGATTTAACATTTCAGCTCATTTTCTTCAATCGAATAAAGTTCGAATGAAGAAAATGTGATACATAAACAAAGATTCTTATTTTTTTCCACTTATGAAGAAAATTAAAATAATATGATAATCACTACCTATCTCGTAATTTCCGTAGCGGAGTAGGTAATAAAAGCTGACAAATCATTATATGAGTGAGTGAAAATTATAATAATATTTTGTTTTAATTTCCATTATTATCAGCTTTAACATATTATAAATTCTCAGTACTGCTTTCCATTTTACCACTATATACTTCAATTACTAACTAGTTCTAGTTTTCCAGACTAAGCTAAATTATCAGACGCATGATATTACTTCCAGGGATTTCAATATGCACATAGTTTTAAGTGCGATATTGGAATAGTTTCTAATCTCCACCACAGTAAAATCAAATACAGTGAGTTTCAAATGTTGCTACAGTTAATTCCGAAAATACTAGTAGTATCGACTGTATTTTTGTATGCAAAAGTAACGAACACTAATTATTTGTACTCAAGTCATGGATGTTTATGTCTATCCGTTCACCTAGTATCCATAGCATGAGCTTACAAGCTTAGTTTGGAACTAGGAAATTGGTGTGTCAGTCTGGAGAATTTATTATTATTATTTTGATTATTTATAATTTTCTCAGCCTCAAAACTGGTTTTTTTTTTTTTATTATTATTATTTAGATGGCGGTATCCTGGACATATGTGAGATTAAGTTGTACGTGGCTAGCATTTCACTAGCTAAAAATACAAAGGCAATTATGAAGTATTGTTAATTTAAAAACGCTATTTCAGTTTGACTGTAGATTTAAAATTACCTGCTTTTTCTAAAGTTTAATCCCAGTATTATGCATCACTATTAACAATTCAATGTACCTATGTATATTTTATTAAGGCGACTGTCATACTGATCCCATGAAGCGATATATTTGTATCCGATTCAACATCCGTGTCATTACATCGGAGAGAAGTCGTACCTCTATATTAGCTTCACATATGTATCGCAACGTTATGTAGATGTTAACAGTGGGACTATCCACAATATCCTATATTGCCGTACTGTTTTTTCCAAGTCTTGAATTGAATCGCTGCTGTTAACTGCAATTTGATACTACAGCTACAATGCTGCAATGGTACTGCCGTACTGTTAACCTCAGTACACTGTGCCTCTAATCTGCGGAGTGCAGTATTAAGGATTGCTTTGCTCACGTTTCACGTTGTCGAATTTGGCGCGGCAAATGGCTAACCCAATCCAGCCACTGATATGCAATCTTGTGCAATCAACGGTTTTTACGAGCTGGACTTATATTTTCGGTTGTATTTTAACGATTTGCGATTTCACCACAATTATTGTATTATTTAAACAGATAAATAACAATAACAGCGCATCATATGAATTAATATGTAAGTACTGTAGTATTAACAAAAAAAAAATATTTTTAAGTTTCCGTTTGAACCGATTTTGATGGGATTTTGACTGGTTAATAGCTGGTGTTAAAAAAAATTGGCATATTTTTTTGTTAAATTCCGCGCGGACTACGTCGCCGGCAACAGTAAGTTTTTCATAATACAATTAAAATATCGACTATCGATATTACTATTCAATTTAAAACAAACGCTTATTCAAAAGTTTCACGTCAAAAATAACTGAATATGTATATGTTTTATTGTGTTTAATAAAACATATATTCGAAATTTTGCCAGGCATTTTATTATAAAATGCTCCTTGTAAGTTTCGAATTAATGTTTTTCTTTCTTCTTCTCATTCATTCATTTGCCAGTTCCATGTAAGCTTAACGCATTTATAATTCTCCTCACATTTTAAATACACGGTAATAAACCATTCAAAATAATGCCATGCGAAAATAAAACTGGAACTATGGAATTCACCCAAGAGCGAATTTATAAAGTAGTAGATGTAAAGAATTTCGTTCTTAAAGGATTTACTGTGTACTTAACTCGGCGTGGACTACTTTATGCGGTAGTCAATACCACACTTAATGGTTTACGTTTCTACCTGGGCAAGGCATTAGGTAGATAAGCTTAATTAAAAGATAAAACGCGTCAAACATTGCAAATGCTCAATCTAACTAACAAACCTCATAATCCCCAAAGGGGGTAGTGGACCCCTTTAACCACATTCAGCCAAAAACAAAACCGGGCTGGGTTAGATGGAAAACTGTGAAAAAGTAGTGACAAGTGGCTAGCTCGTCGCCTACACATTCACATACCCAAAACCCCATTAGTCGCCCTTTACGATATGCTAGACAAGAACTTTTTAAGTCCCAGACCAACATGGGACAATGGGCTGGCTAAATCTTCAAGCTTATAACGTTGCGTTTGATCTCATTTCACTATTTAATGCTGCTAAGGATAATCTAAGCTATAGTGTTCCACTGCTAGTAACAGTTCTCCGTAAATTATTTCTTCATCTGCCTGGAGGTGTTGGATGGTTGGTTTGGCGGTGGCAAATTTGAAATGTGTGAGAAACACCGTGCAATTTATTAAAGATATACAATATATAAGCAAATTATTTGCCTAGCATGTCGTAAAAGGCGACTAATGGTGTATCGGGTTTTGGGTGTGTGATTGTGTAGGCGACAGGTTAGCCGCTTGTCACTGCTTTTTCACAATTTTCCATCTAACCCAGCCCGGCTTTATTTTTGGCTGAATGTGGTTGAAGGGGCATGCTGCTCCTTTGACTCTGCCTACCCCTTCGGGGATTATGGGTGTGATGTTATATATGTATAAGCAAATTAATGCTCTGAGTGGCATTATTTGTGAAGCTGCAGGTTATTTGTACCCCTCTTTTTCGGAGCGAAAAAGTCCCAGCCGGTAGAACCCACGCTACTCTACTGTGGTGGCCCACACGTTATCTTCAGACGAACACGCTATTGATATAGAATGTTACTCCGAGACATTTAAGAAATATCTCAAGTTTACACCGCGGCGTCACCTGCGCGGGTCGTTAAGGTGACCTGGTTAGGTAATCCCACGGCCGGTTTACTGCCTCGCCGGGGAATATCAAACTAATTTCCTTACGCGGTGATTGAACTCGCCAGATTCCTTTTTGATTTTAGGGCGCATCGTAAAGACAGAAGTGGCACGACATTTGTTTGCAGTTGTAGGGCAAAATATTTTATGTAGGCGATGTGCTAGCCACTTGCAACTTCTATTTCGCAATTTTACATCTACTACATAACTAAATTTTATATTTGGCTTAAGGAACTTATCGTTCCTTTGGATCTGCCTACCATTCCGGGGATTCAGGTGTGGGTAAATATTATTTACATACATAGATAGCATCACGCCCGTAATCCTCGAAGCGGTAGGCAGAGTCAAAGGGGCAGCTAGTCCCCTTAACCACATTTATACAAAAATAAAACTGGGCTGGGTTAGACGGAAAATTGTGTAAAAGTAGTGACACGTAGCTTGTCGCCTACTTAATCACATACTCAAAACCCTACATACCATTAATTGTCTTATATGGTAGACCAACATGGGATTTTTTGGTGAGTTAGGAGGCTTGACTAGCCGCGAAATGAGTGACTATGTTAACATCGAACCAAACACCGAAACACACCGTCGAAGTCGACCTATCTATTCAAATAGTAAACGTCATCATCTTCCTAGCGTTATGTCCCGTGCTTCGACGGGGTCCGCTAAGACCATGATCCAGGATTTAGCGAGTCTGGTAATTACATTGAAGCGACTGCCGATCTGACCTTCTTAACCCTAAGATAGGGGAACCAGACAATTTTTGGATCATGGTTACAAATCCAAAGTTGTTTGAATTTGCAGGTTTCATCACGATGTTTTCCCTCACCGTCGAGCTAGTGGTATAAATACGTACATAGATTTGAAAAATCCAGAGGTACGTGCCCGGGTTTGAACCCGCACTCCTCGGTTATGAGGCGCGTGTCCTTACCATTGAGCTACCACCGCTTGCCAAATAGTAAACGTACGTGCTTTAAAACCTAGCTCGTTTTAAAGCAAGCGAAACATACTGTTACTCGTTTGTCATCACAAATAGGTACTTTTAAAACTTAAACATAGTCTGCAAACCAGTTTATAATAACTCCAATAGAACTCTGTACATTCCCTAACTCTCGACTCATTCCACTCGCAAATCTTTTGTTTGAGTCAGCTTTATAAGTGAAGCTCGTCTGAAGTTCGGAACTAACATAATTCAGCTAGGGTTGCCATCCGTCCAGGTTTCCCCGGATCTGTCCTAGTTTAGAGGGCATCCGGGGAGCGTCCGGGCAAGGCTTTATTTGTAGTTCGGGTTAAAAAATTTGAAGTCTTGGGCCGCCCGCGACCCACGCACTGTGCTCGCACGCCGCGATCAACCGACGAACCGACTTGCTAAATTCGCCATCATTTTTAACTGTTTTTTATTACACTGACTATGTTTAAAAAATCCTGTTGTCATTTCTGGGTTCTGGGATCTAAAATACGGGGTTTTCACGTGTCTTGTCTTGGTTGTCAAATTATGGAGATGGCAACCCTATCAGCCGGACTTCGCTCCACCACAGTCTTGGTTTGCTTTACTATAGCCGAACGAAGCGCTTCTTCATTAGTTTAGTAATTAAGAGCGGAATTTAAAACTGAAAATTGCAGCGAAGAAACAGTTATGCTAATGTATTTTTTAGATTTAATAGGCAGATTAGGTCACGCCACTTTTGTTAAGTGCGGATGTATAGGTTTTTGTAGCTTTATAGATCATAGATAGAGAGCACAAGGGTCTTTATATTTGTTTTCTTATTTTTGGTCTTAATTTTATTGAGGTTTGATTTGCTAACCTAATTCAAGTTAACTTAATTAATTTGCTTTTATGAAGCCGCTAAGGTACTCAAAACTAGGGTCGCATAAGTCAAATAGATTTTTCCGCTGGGGCTGTGGAGTTTACATCGGTAACTAGATTTCCACGCCCCTCTCATTCAAGCGAACTTAATGGGTATACCTTAGTCATCCACTATGTTCAGGTACAGAGGCGTTCCATGACGTCTTCCAAGGCAGCGAGGTGAGTAAACCATTTTCCACGGCAAAATAAGTCGCAGACGAGCCACGAAACAAATGAAAACTAAATACTACACACGTACCTCGAATTTTGAAACTGTACAAGTGAATATCGAGATAATTTTGAGAATATTCTACACAGTTCTCGACTCAGTAACGAGTCGAGAACGACGTTCGAACGCCGAGCGGCCCGTCATAATGAGCGGCAAGTTCCGCGGCGAGTCAATTATCAAACTCGCCAAGTTAAACCGAACTCGACCGAGCGCTAGATAAAGAAATACCTGGGGACTGTTTACCCGACGCTGTAACAACGTTGTGGAGCGACTACAATGTAGCCACAAGGGAACTTGTGACGTCATAACTTCTGCATAATTACGTTGACGTGAATTAAGCAGAGTTATAATAGAGATAGCGTATTGTCTTAAAAATCTAGTCAATATTTCTGATAACATTGGTCTGATTTTAAGTTCTTTGAGTACGTAATTTTCAGCCACCAGGTCAACTTAGTTATTATTTTTACCTGTTAAATAGATAAAGATCAAACACTGAATTTTAAATTTTGAAACTATATAATTTTATGTTGAAACAATTTTAGGTTTGTCTTAAACAGTTTTGACGCAGTAACGAGTCGAGAACGACGTTCGTCATAATGAGCGGCAAGTTCTCGGCGAGTCAATTATCAAACTCGCCAAGTTAAACCGAACTCCGAGCTCCGAGATAAAGAAATACCTGGGGACTGTTTATTCGACGCTGTAACAACGTAGTGGCGGAGTTGCGAGATAACTGTTGTATAATTATATTGTCCGCCATCCACGAACCTTATGGGAATTGTCCTTATAGTTACATGTCGTGATGGGGTGTTTGTAGATTTTTGTGTGCTTGTATGACTTTTATTGGAGATTTACACGTTAGATTTGTTCCGTTACACTATTATGTGATCATTAGTCTCAGTTGGTTTGTGACTCAGAAAGAATGTACCAACTTAATTTATGCCTAGCATATCGTAAAATGCGACTATTGGTGTATTGGGTCTTGCACCAGACAATTGAGTGACAAGAAGTTACTTGTCACTACATTGTCTGCTTCCTTTACCTAATAGTTACGAAGGTCATATCGGCAGTTGCTTCAATTTAATAACCAGATGCGCCAAATTTAGGATTATGGTTAAGCAGACCTAGACTACGTACAGATTATAACGGTAGTAAGATGATGGTTACCTACCAGCGGTGGAACGGTGGTAGCTCAATGGTAAGGACACGCGCCTCTTCACCGAGGAGTGCGGTTCAAACCCGGGCACGTACCTCTAGAATTTTCAAATCTATGTACGTATTTATACAGCTCGACGGTGAAGGAAAACCTCCTGATGAAACCTGCAAATTCAAACAACTTTGGATTTGTAACCATGACCCAAAAATTGTCTGGTTCCCCTATCTTAAGGTTACGAAGGTCAGATCGGCAGTCGCTTTAATGTAATTACCAGACTCGCTAAATCCTTGATCATGGTCTAAGCAAACCCCGTCTAAACACGGGACATAACGCTCGGAAGATGAAGATGATGGTTACCTAAGCGTTTCCGCGAGAACACTTCATAGGTATCCTAAGTGCCATTAGATTCCATCCCAATAATCAAATTTTCACCAACCTGGTACTTTTGAGAAAACAAGAATTAACAGCGATATGTATGTCAAAGAACAGTAAGCGGTTAATAGGCCACTAACTCAAAGTCAATGCCACAAAACTCTTTATTCATATAGGTTTGAAACAAATCTTACTTATAAATCGTCAATTCAATAAGAAAATCAACTAATAATATGAATCTAACACTATTTTAGAATGTTGCTTATACCGAGAAGATACCGGCAAGAAACTCGGTAGTTACTCTTTTCAACAACATCTTCAACATTTCAACTAAAGGGAAGCAACCAAAATTAGCGCATCGCTTGTAAATACTACCGTTTCATATTCGGCGAACACGATTTATGCCGTGTTCTCGAAACATGTACCAACGACGTAGTGTTTGTGTTATTCTGAGCAATTAGCCGTTATTTTGATTTCGGTTTCCCTTAGAAGCAAAACAATTTACTGCAACTGAAACATTGGTTTAACTGAAATTGTGTAAAATATCTGCAAATTGCAGTTAGTGATTAAAATATTTCCATGTTGTTCCCATGTTGGTCCGGGATTTTCTTCTAGTCTTTATGTCGTAAAAGGCGACTGATGGTATATAGTGTTTTTGGGTATATGATTGTGTAGGCGACAAGCTAGCCACTTGCCACAAGTTTTTCACAGTTGTCCATTTATCCCGGCCCAGTTTTATTTTTAGCTGAATGTGTTTGAAAGGACTTGCTGCCCCTTTGACTCTGCCTACCTTCGAGGATTATGGGCGTGATGTATACAAAAAAAAAATACAAAAATATCTATTTTCAACATGCAGGTTTACATGAGTAAGAGGTTACATAATCACTTAAATTAGTATAAAACGAATCCTACAATGTTGTTAAACTTTTACAAATGCTTTCCTGTGGCACCTACACTAGAATAAAATGTATGTATGTAAGTATGATTAAAATATTTTTGGCAATATTCAAATGCAAATATTTTATTGCATCCGAGTGTATATTTACAAGGTGGTTAATTAATATTTTGCAGATCTATAATTGGTTTTCAAAACGACTATTATCTATTCACCGCCAATCTACATTATGTCGCGGTTCAAAGAATCTGTGCACAAAGTAGTATAAAACTCTCACGGGCTACCGAAAAACAACAAGTAAGTCCGCTGGATGTATTTTCTTTACTTTGTAATCCTTTCGAGCAAGGATTAACGGTACAAGCTGTAAAGAACTTTTAACGAACCCTTCTAGACCGTTATCGAACTTTTCACAACTCGTAAAGAGTTCCTTCCGACAATGGGCTTCGCCTGTAGTCATTTCTTAAAGGCGATTCTAATCTGAATTGACGACATGTCTGCATAAAAATAGTGGGTAGTGACGTCACTATTATTTATACTAAAATAATAGTGACGATTTCTCTATAATATCAGCTAAAACAATAATAAAGCGATGAATTACAACATCATCTTCCTAGCGTTATGTCTCGTGCTTAGACGGGGTTCGCTTAGACCATGATCAAGGATGTAGCGAGTCTGGTAATTACATTGAATTTGTAACCTTAAGATAGGGGAACCAGACAATTTTTGGATCATGGTTACAAATCCACAGTTATTTGAATTTGCAGGTTACATCACGATGTTTTTCCTCACCGTCGAGCTAGTGGTATAAATACGTACATAGATTTGAAAAATCCAGAGGTACGTGCTCGGGTTTGAACCCGCACTCCTCGGTTAAGGGGCGCGTGTCCTTATCATTGAGCTACCACCGCTCCCTTAAAGTCACTGTTTTTTTATTATTATAAAACAAAATTTTATTAGCTGTTGGGTAAGGCCCTGCATTTTTATACGAGCTAAATATAGTACGAGTATATGTCTTTTCTTGGGATAAACATTGAATTAGTGTTTTAAGGGTACCAAATTTCATTAAAAACAATCAAGTAGTTCAGGTATTAAAACGTAAAATAAGCGACCGGATTACTTTCGCATAAACAATATTTATTGTAACGGGATCAATAGCCGTTACTAACGTGCATCGTTTCTGATCAACAACACAAACAATACTAATTCAATTTCCAATGGCTATACGTTTAGCGAGTTACCGTGTTAATGCTCGCTAATGGGGCAAGTTCGTAGTTAATGCGCGGCTTGATTAACTCGGCGTTACCGGTCGGAGCCACCTTGCCCGGTCGCGATCTTGGGTTAGAGGACTGGCTATTGATTAGGCGAAGGTCGTAGACACGTGTTGAACTGGTGTCGGGAATAGGAACCTCTCTTGTAGAGTTTCGGTTCCTTTTTGAAGTCTTACTATGGCAATTGTGGACTGTAAACTGAATCGATGGGGAATTATACGAGTACCCAGAATTTTTATAAATATATTTCTATTTCTTTTATTGCGTGTTAAAAAAGGCACGACAAGACAATGTTACTTCTAGGAAAATTCTATCTTTCTTCGTCGTTTGAAATCTATGAAGATTAAATTAAGTTGGGTAGTTATTTAGGATTCTCAGGGTCATCTACAGATGAAGATCCTCTCTTGACCGGGGTGTGTATACCACGGCCGCTACATATTGGTCCAAGAGGTTTAATAGGTTAATTTCCGAAAAGCCCCACACTTTACGATACTGTCTTATCTCATGTTAAACCTTAAACAATAATTATAATAATAATTCTTGCCCGCCTCCCGGATAGGGACCGAATCTCGGGAGACGCATCTGGTATTTGCGGAACGTTGTTTTCCGGGTTGTGCTGAAGCAAAGTCTATTCCTACTCTTTCTCAAGTTCGCTTGATGAGTGAGCCTAGCATTATTAATAATGAGTGTATGCCTAACACCGTCAGCTGCATTACATATATTAGCTGCAGTTGTCGCGCCGCTCATCATAATTATTTGGACTTCAGTAAACATTACTTAATATTCCCCTGAGTTATAAAGCAGTCCCAAATATCTTTGAAAGGACGAAAAAATCTACGTCATAATTTGATTGTGTGGATCTCAATTATTTTGACAAGCTCGATGGCGCATTCGGTCGGTTTGACCAGCTCGATGGCGCATTCAGTAGTGACTCTGCCCCATGCGCCAAGAGTTGTGGGTTCGATTCCCGCCCAGGACAAATATTCGTATGTATCATTACCCAATATAATCGCACTACACGTGGACTAAGATGCATCAAGACTGAGCATTAATAACGAGTGCATCCCATCCCGCCAGCCGCAGCGAGGCGCAGCGGTGATGTATTAGCCGCGGCTGTCGCGGCGCTAATCCGCCTCGCTCTAATCACGCCACAATGAGCAGCGCAGACAATAGTTCCTGCATATTGGAGAGGCTTGCATTATCCTTCCTTACTAATTCAGCGTACGCCCGGCTTAGCGTAAGCTTCACCTCTGATCTATGTCCCTAATGAAAAGTCCAAACTCGAATAGCGAGCTAGGAATGCTGTTATCAGGAGATGGAGAATAGCAAGTTTTACTGAAATCGGTAAAAGCCTTCAAGCCTCATATGCTATGTATTAGTTCAAACCTGGACGTTTGTGGATTTTTCAAATATTACATCACATGGAAAACATCATGTGGAAGCATACACATTCAAATAATTGTGTAATTTTAATTTTATTATTGATTTAATTTATTTGGTTCACCTATCTAAGAATTAGTAATGAATTAAAACTAACTAACTAACTAAACTTCAACCCACTTTAATAAATAATAATTAATAAAAGAAGATAATGGCATTATTTTTAAGAAATTAAGTAGGATGACTAGGTATTTTAAGTCTCTTAACTGTTATTTACTCCCAGGCACCAATTTTCAGAGCCAATTTATTCGACTAGAATACCTCGCCCAGTCCTTAGCATTCCAAAGCGAACAAAAGAAAACTCCTCACCATTCTCCGGCCGATGTAAGAACCAACTAATAATCGAACGGACGTCCGCTAAAGAATCCGGCGCGGAGCGGAGCGGAATCCGCCCTGCAGCCGCGGACGGGCGGGTCCGGCTGTCGCGGGCGGAATTCCCGCCTGAGTAATTAAAACTGCCACGTCTTTTAACTGATACCTGGCTGGTAGAGCGGGAGCTGGGGCTATCAATTTCGCTGCTACAGTACAGTGCTGTCTTATAGATAATATTAAGTAGCATTGTTATTTTATACATGGCGATATAAAAGATTAACTATCGAGTTTCTTACCGGTTCTTCTCGATAGAATCAAAGATCATCATAACTTCATATAAGTGCTTCTGTCAGGTCTACATGAATAAATAAATTTCTATTTCTATAATTGGTTTCTGAATAGCTGATGTGCAAGTAATTCTGAGCCATAATTTAAAAAAGTAATTTAAAAGCGTAATGTTCATATTCACAAATCATTTTTAATCAATTCCATTTACACATGTTATTAATGCGAATGTAACTGTTTGAGCTCTGAATTGGTTTAAAAACATTAAATTTTTTAGTTGGGTGTCATTATTTATTTTACAAATTTATTATAAACGCGGAAGTTTGTGAGGATGTATGGATGTTTGTTACTCTTTCACACAAAAACTACTTAATGGATTTTAATGAAACTTTACGATTATATAGCTTATACACCGGAATAACTTATAGGCTATGTTTTATCGATGTACCACGCGAACAAAGCCGCGGGCAGAAGCTAGTTTGCAATAATTTTCTACTTATTACGATATTAAATTTGTCTAAATAAATAAGTTAAGCGTCCAAATAGATTTGTAAAAAAGATATGGTAAAAAGAGGTGCAAATATTCGTTACCGGCAATATATAACCGGCAATACGAAAACCGGCAAGAGTGAAGAGCTCTCCGCTCCTTTTAAAGTTTTATAAAGTTACTAATGGATGCTCGCAACACGATTCGATTACACCCAGTTTTTCCTGCTCTCATGTCAATGCGTAAAAATGTTGCTTTGAAAGTGAGCTGCAGTGTTTTTTCTTCTATAAATAACGCAATTTTATTTACATATGTAGTTAATTGATAAAGTTCATAAAAACATGCTAAGTCTTAGTACTGTAAAATCAGTACGCATAGCCTAACGCGTTTAAATACTTATATACCTAATATTAAATATCCGACAGTAACTCGGTTAGCTTTTCTGTCTGTTAATTTACATAGCGGATAGCAACAACATTTAGCAAGCCTAGGGGTTGAAGCGTAAGAAAGGTACGTCCTTTCTCATAGTATTTTTTTTGTATCCTGGAAAAATTGTTAGATCCCGAGGCACGTCCGATAGAGCCTTTGACAAATCGTAACTGTCGTGGGCGGAGTCAGGGCATACATACATACATACATAACATCACGCTCATAATCCCCGACTGGGTAGGCAGAGTCAAAGCGGCAGCAGGCCCTTTAACCACAAAATGTCGGGGCAAAATGTCTTTTTTACCAGCTGAGGAACAGCACAAACAGCTAAAAGGAAGAATACCCTCTTAAAGCTGTCTAAAAGACAGATGAGCTGAGTAAGGGCCATGTCATACCATTATCTTCGTAGTGCTATGTCCTGTGCTTAGGCGGGGTCCGCTTAGACCATGATCCAGGATTTAGCGTGTCTGGTAATAACATTGAAGCGATGGCCGATCTGACCTTCGTTGCCCTTAAGGGAACCAGACAATTTTTGGATCATGGTTACACATCCATAGCTGTTGGAATGTGCAGGATACATCACGATGATCCTTACCGCCGGGATAGTGGTATTAATGCGTACATATGAAGATTTGAAAAATCCAGAAATGCGTGCTCTGGTTTGAACTCGCAATCCTCGGTTAAGAAGCGTGTTCATTACCATTAAGCTTCCACCTTTCCATGTAGTAGTAAGGACCGTGTCATATGGCGCTCGGTATTCTCTGCCTACTCCACAAGGCCATTGGCGCCTAAGATAGGCGCGAAGTAGTTTTCGTTTTAAGAAGTCTGATGCCAGGTTGAACAAATACGCCAAGAAAAAGACCAGCGTCTGTCAACGCCAACATTCCTCGTATTCGAGGATCTATAATGACTCAGGCGCACGGATAAGCGATCTCGAAACCCGGAAGCTCATGAAATATGAATGGTGACGTGTAATTAAGACGGATGGGTCGTACTCGCGGCCGAGTTGCGGAGTCAGAGTTAATTAGTGCTGCCGCGTGCGATTTGCGCGAAGTGTCCCGATAATCGATAGAGCTGGTTCGACTGGGACGCTGTTTTGATTGAAAAGAAGGAAAGATATGAGATGGACGAATACATTTTAGGCCGATTTAACTGTTGCCTAGAAATGTATTGACTGACGACTTGAGGTACACATAATAAATGTGGTTTTTGACATAAGTGTTTTTAGGTGAAACTTACTTTTAATTTACTTAACTCATTTTAAAAAGGGGAAAGTACTTAAATCATGAAAAAAAATTTTTTTTTTCAATTTGCGGGCTTTCTATATATATTCAGAGGCAAATGTTTTGTGTGATGAACATGGACATTTGTACTCGAGTAATAGATGCTTATAAACGTATTTAAGTATGTCTATCCGTTCATCAAGTGTCCATAGCCCCAACTTATGCTTAGTTTGGAACTAGTGAATAGGTGTGTCAGTCTGGAGAATTTATTTATTATTTATTTATTTGTAATACCACTGTTGTTTCTGATATCCGTAACACAAGTGCTTAAGCTACTTACCTCGTAATCAGATTAATGTATGTGATGTACCCAAATATTAAAAAAAAAGGTAGTTTTAATTGATGTCCCGGTTATAACACCAGATAGTGCAGCACTCGTTGGTACTAACGCAAATGAGAGTGCGTTATTGAATTAGCTGAGTAATTAAGAGATTGAAAGCAGTCTGCCCGTAGTTCTGTTTGTCCTGTTGTGAGAGTTAAGTGTACTCTTAGTTTATCTTTATCTGCAAGTTTTTTGTTTGAAAACTTCCACGTTTTGTATCTGCATTACATTAATCTCAATTATGAGTTATACTTATAGCTTTGTTAGCTATATAACTCAATATTATTTATTAGTAATAATTTATAAGATCAATGGTATGCCATTGTTCAAAGAGCAGACCTAATTATTATAGAAGAAACATAACTT
This sequence comes from Glyphodes perspectalis, assembly GCA_951394215.1. Lineage (NCBI taxonomy): Eukaryota > Metazoa > Arthropoda > Insecta > Lepidoptera > Crambidae > Glyphodes > Glyphodes perspectalis. Next base: position 15,469,775 of record OX596205.1, on the reverse strand, counting down.
TGTCCCATGTTGGTCTGGGACTTAGCCCATGTTGATCTGGGACAAAAAAAAAGAATGTGCCAACTGTGGTTCTTGCCTAGCATGTCGTAAGAGGCGACTAACGGTTTACGGGCTTTTGGGTATGTGTCTAAGTAGGCGACGAGCTAGCCACTTGTCACTCCTTTTTCACAGCTTTCCATCCAACCCAGCCCACTGTCCAATGTTGGTCTGGGACTTAAAAAGAATGTGCCAACTGTGGTTCTTGCCTAGCATGTCGTAAAAGGCGACTAATGGTATATCGGGTTTTGGGTGTGTGATTGTGTAGGCGACAGGTTAGCCGCTTGTCACTGCTTTTTCACAATTTTCCATCTAACCCAGCCTGGCTCTATTTTTGGCTGAATGTGGTTGAAGGGGCTTGCTGCCCCTTTAACTCTGCCTACCCCTTCGGGGATTATGGGCGTGATGTTATGTATGTAAACATAACTTATGTCAGATGTAAGATATGTGGCATATGACGTGGTGGCAAGCAATGTCACTTTAGTGGTGTAAAAAAGTTTGATTTAATTAAAACATGAAACATTCCAAACTTACAAATTGCTGTCCCGCTCCTGGGCAATCCCGTTCTGTCTCGAGTTGTTCCTGAGGAATTCGGTTCTATCTCACTCACAAATAGTTTCGACAATCCCGACTTTATCCTGGACAAATGGACCGGAAGCGTAAATTAATATTATATTTCCTTGCGTCCTGTCGTGATGAAATATCGGTGGAATGTGCCAAATGCTGGTTTTGACGTAAAGTTATGGACTTGCGTTAAAGATAATCCATGAAGTATTTAGCCACATTAGTAAGAAGTAATCTTTATACATTTAAATAAATTTTATATTTTAAAAACCATTTTACATGTATAATAGTTTACACTGAGCGTTTGAGCCCCGTACCAGATACAATTGAACCGGTAGTCTGATGAACCGGCAGACATTGATCTCATTCTGGCGATTAATAAGTCCTTTTTTAAGCCTATGTAAATAAAGACCATTTCATTTCATTTCATTTCTTGACCCAAAATCAAGAGAGGTGCATGATTTTAATGTCATTGCTTCTATGTTTAAGATTACTCCTATGTTATAACAGTGAAATGAAACCACTTTATATGTATAACAAGTTGAGCATTAAGATATGAAAAACAGCAAAACAATTTGATCTCGAGTCTTAAAGAAGAAGACACTTATCATCTACGCTAATAGGCGGCAGCTACACCGACCTTCCGGCCGTGAATCAGCGGACAAGTTGCGAACACTTTTTAGGTCGGTGTGCGCGGAACATCCGCCGTCCCCCGGCGAGTCGCATCAGTTAGCTCGAGTTTCAATTCCGTTGGGTGTGTTTCGGTGTAGTGAAACTGTTGGAAAGTAGGTGAGGTCGGTAGTCAGAGCGGTGATATTTGTTGTTTGAATCAGTTTGTAGTGGTTGTAGGGTTTAGGTTTGTCTTCAGTAGTCGATATCTCGTAAAGAGTCGAGTACAGTGGGAGTTGGTTTGGATTGTGCATTTAGTAATTGAAGTCTTTGATATCTAAAACATGATTAGTACCTTAATGATCGAGTGTTTGTTATTTGTTGAAGTACATATGTATTGTCTCTTGAATGTATTCATTAGTCGACATTAGTCACCTTTTAGTCGTAAAAAGCAACTAAAGGGCGACTAATGACTAATGTTCCTTGCCTAGCATGTCGATTCTAGGCAAAATAATGCTTAGCGTAGTCTTTGTAAGTCCCACACCAACATAAGACAAATAGTTTAGGTAATAGGGATTTAAATTTGTTAAACTTGAATCATCTGTCTCTTTTCCAAACGTCAAATGCAAGCATTGTGAGTATTCCGACATAATTGCCTCCTCTGTTGTTTTTTGTAATGAAATTATAACTTTCACAATATCAACACACCTGAGATGTACGAGTATACTTCTCCCCAAGCTATCCGCTTGTACTATGTCCCGTCGTACTCCTCCGGGTGTGTTTCGGCGCGCATCAATCTAATACTACATTTTGACAGATCAGTTCGTGTATCATATTTCTTTGCGCGTTGGGGAATCGGTCTTTGAGCCGCGATACTCGTAACTCGTGAGGGATATAGAATTTCTGGCTTGTATGTTCGATCAAAGGTAAGTGCGATATGACCTATTTCTTCTAGAGATGTTGGCTGTATGTGTACTTCAATAATGCCGTAAAGTAGTGGAATTATGGCTGTGTAGTGGTGATAGATTTGTGGGTAAGAGATCCGGCTTACCTAGGTTGGTTGGAATCGGCAAATACGAGTAGGTATCATAAGTAGTTGTATTTGTTATTACGATCTTATTAAATTTTTATTTTAAGGTTAGTTGTTGACCTTCTACTTCTGAATGATCAAAATCTACTTTAACTGTGGATTTATCATTTGTTCTTATTTATTTGAGTATGAAGTTCATCTGAGGGAAAAGCGTCCACGCAAAGTGTAAATAAAACCAAGAGTTTTAAAACTAACATGCCTGAAATTGAAACCTGGCCAACAGACAAAAAAAATTTAGGACTAAAATCGAGACACATCGCAATGTCCATTAAATATCCGACAACATCACATACATTGATCTGACTCCGAGGTAAGTAGCTTAAGCACTTGTGTTACGGATATCAGAATCAACAGTGGTATTACAAATATATACTTAAATATTGGATATTAACACTCAGACACAGAACAAATACAAGTATTCATCATACGAATATTTGTCCTGGGTGGGGATCGAACCCACAACTCTTGGCGCATGGGGCAGGGTCACTACCGAATGCGCCATCGAGCCAGTCAAAGCAATTAAAATAGCAATTATTTATTAATTAACAACTACTCATACCTTTAATATAAAATACCATACTATGTAAACGTCTTTGCAATAAGGTTCATATTACAATAACCGGGTGCGCGAAAATGTACTGCGTAGCGTCAAACATAGTGACAATTATTAACGATCTGGTTCATTATTATTTCAACATTTGCTCCGAATCCCGGGCGGTTTGAAACGTGTTTTGATATCTGTTTATTCACAAATTAATGTTCGCTTACAAATTTGTGTTTGCACCTATGTACGCTTGTAATTCATTCTGATTTATATCACGGCATTAGTATTTTGAATTGTTTATCGCTTCATTGTTGTAGATGTTTTAGGTTTTTATTTTAGATTGAATTAAATCTATTAATGTATATTGGTTCGACAAGCTCGATGGCGCATTAGGTAGTGACCCTGCCCCATGCCCCAAGAGCTGTGGGTTCGATCCCCATCCAGGACAAAAATTCGTATGACGAATGCTTGTGTTTGTTCTGTGTCTGGGTGTTATTATCCAATATTTAAGTATATATTTGTAATACCACTGTTGTTTCTGATATCCGTAACACAAGTGCTTAAGCTACTTACCTCGGAGTCAGATCAATGTATGTGATGTAGTCTGATATTTATTTATATTTATAAAACTTTTGCTCGCATCTCAGCCCGCATAGGTTTTTATATGTTACAGAAGTTTTAAAGTAGGTCCCGCCGGATGTATCAATCTATATTTTTTTCTTTTGTTTCCACGCGCCACAGCTCCAGGGATAGGTTTTTATTACAAGGATGATATAAAAAATAACATCGTGAAATCTGCTTGTTTAAGTACCTATAGATGTAACCACGCTTGGATTTATTTGAATGTCAAACCAGACGCTTTAGTGTACATACATACTTACATAACATCACGCCCATAATCCCAGAAAGGGTAGGCAGAGTCAAAGGGACAGCAGGACCCTTTAACCACATTAAGCCAAAAACAAATCTGGGCTGGGTTAGATGTAACGATTTAGTGTAATTGCTAGATTTAAGATCATAGTCCAATTGGGTAGTATTGGTTTAATATCAAAATGAATATGTCACTAGCGCCATCTTGTGTCTTCAATTACTATATACTTGCATATAGTTATATATTGTCTGTGGCTTTAAAAAGAAATAACAACTAGTCTATTGCATACATGGTAACTGTCGTTTTATTTCAACAGATAGAATTAGATGCATAACGCCAGAAATATGAAAAATAATAAAAAATAGATGAAGGGAAATCTTTATTCTCAGTATCCATTATTCCTGGATATTAGGTATGTTGTTTTATATTTTCGCTAGTGACCATTTGTGTTGTACATAAGTATTATGTATGTATGTGATTAGTATCAGGAGGCTTACTTGGTGAGTAGGTACATACGTCTGTGAATCAGAGACAATATCTGTAATAAGGCCTTTTATTGTTTGAATTATGTCTGAGAGCTGCAAGGGTAAAACAAAAAAACAGCTGGTTTTGGCAGGGTCTATGGAATCTAGATGTGACAAATTCCAATTATGTATACATTTTGTGAAATTAAAAGATTAAAAATAATAATAAGTTCTATATCATGGAGTTTTATTTTATCAAAGTTTCTCAGGCTATGTTAAGCCGAGGACCTACCTATAATAGAGCTCCTTGCGCGAGCTGCACCGCCCGCCAGTGATACACCCTTGGCCTGGGCTTCAAGTTCCCAAAACTTGCAAAACTTACGGTGCGGTAGCACCTGGCCACGCGCTGGGCTCCGCAAATGCCTAGAATCACATTATACTATTACTACTTACTAACAATATGAAATAAAGCGTAATTTAATAACGCTTATTAAAACACTCTTTTTTTTAAATATATTAGGTTTTATTAAATTAAGTTTGTGTTAATAAAACACTATAAACTACTGGTATTTTAGAACATGAGACCTTGATCTCTGCCTACCTCTATAGGGATTACAGGCGTGGTGATGTGTATGTTTGTATGAATGATCTCAAGAATTTGATTAACGCTTCTCTTTTTATGAAACATTTATCAAAAATAATCAATGAAAAATTAGGGAATGCCTTTGCCCATCAGTGGGACAATACTGGCTAAATAAATAATAAAAAAACAATGGAATCAGTTCAATTATTCACAGTCAATTGAACACTGAATTCGTTACAAGTATCTTTAATCAATTCATTGCCACATCCAGCAGTCCAAGATCTTTGTACTCCAATGTAATTGTTTAAAATGCGCGGTCCGCCCGCCATATGTCGCGGCTCCTCACAAAAAATATACAATAAGAGCCGGGAATCGCATAACGCGCCATGACCTCCCTTTCCGCATATTAGAGCGCATAAATATGTATGCGCGTGTGTTCTCAAATATAGCGGGCTCCGCCTATGCCGCTGAGCCATCGGGCTCATTGAGGTATAACTCGTGGGAGACGGTACTTGCATTCCATTAATACAAGTCGAATTCCATTTTAGAAACCTTTTGTTTCACGAGATCATACGTCTTTTTTTTGTCTCGCAAGAAGGATATTTGTGAATATTAATATCAACCCATCTATAGTATTGATTCACCGTCTGCTTGGAAAATGTTATTCCATTCAAGTGTACCTATGTACACAAGGCCGTATTGTATTATGATAGAATACTGCCAAGGTAATAGAGATGTCGTAATAGAGATGTGTGCATTAATATCGTGAAACTATTAGATAAATATTTATCAGTTCATCTTAAGTCTGCTTAAAAGGGTTGGTATAAAATAAAGAGAACTAAAGTGACTTTATAGTTGAAGATCTTTCAACCAATAGCGATCCACTTGAAATTCCGTCGATTCTATACCGTGTTCCAGTGTATCATTCATTCGATTATCTTTATCAACTGGCGGCCAGTTTAAACCCACATTTGTGTTGGTAAAATAAGCTTGGCGAGTCCGTTCTGCTAACGTTTTGTTGGGGAGAACCCTTCAGCGAATTTTGTATTCAGTGGCGTACTTTTGAAGTGCCGATACAGATTGTTCTGAATGTCGAATGGCGCGATTTGGATATATGCTGGGTGCTTCGCGGAAAAATGTAGTACCTACCTGTTGAAGCCACGTTGAGAGTGGAGGTGATGTGTCTGCATTCTGAGCGTCATTGATAGATGTTTACTGGAAGGGGCACTGTTTCTTTTTATCTCTGAAACTACACACTATCGATATTAACTCTATACCGTTAGTAAGGCAACTCCACAAATAGTGAGGAAAAGTCGACACATTAAACATTAGAAAAATAAACAGATATTTTTTTATTTGCAGTTCATTTAGATTTACTAGGATTAAACTTCTATGTTTGGTGAATAGTAAACACTTATGGTGTCATATTACTAACAAAACGACTGTCAGTCCGCTTGTGACCACGGTCGTTGCAACACGGCCGAAACGTCAAGCTGTAAGTACTCATGTACTACATAATGCATATCGCGTTTAGTCCCGTCTGTATTATTTCTAGTGATAATGCAACGCGAAAGTTTAAAATCATAAAATGAAGTAAGTATTGTTAGCATGTATTTTCGATTTGCCATTTACATACTTAATTTGTAATGATCGCAAGTAGGCATCAAATACAGGTGATCATAATATTTGATCATAGACAACTATTGATAATATAATAAATGTGAAGAAACATAATATAATGTGAAGTTTTTTACGTTTGTACTTAATAGTAGTATTTGGGAGGAGGCATACAAACGCTTCTAAGAAAAAGGATAAGTTTTGTGTAGGTGGAGCGCAGTAAGAAGTTTGAGATTCACTTCTAGCAGATATTTATATCCGTGGCTCCACCGTGATAAGTGAAATATTTAAAGAAAGGTCTTTTGGACGAAAAAGGTAACGGTTACATAGTAACGTGACTGCCATTTTGTGAAATATAAATCTTGCCTTAACCATGATCGGTGAGGCGCTATTTTGATTTTAGGTGTAAGAATAGGGTTTTCTATGAGAACGCACATAGTGTGACCAGGAGTAAATAATAATATACAGTTGCAAAGAACCTTTGCTATGTTGTAATTCATATTCGTTGACGTTTTTATCATCGCAATGGTTATTAAGATCATGTAAGAAATGTCATTCTAGATTCTCGTGTAGACAATTCAATTAGATGAACCTACATGAGACCACGTTTAAATTTTAGTCACTCATCTGGAATTTTGTTCCATGTTGGTCAGAGTCTTAACAAGAATGTAATGTACCAACTGTGCCTTGCCGTGCTGTTTCTTGCCTGGTATGTCGTAAAAGGTATCGGGTTTTGAGTTTGAGTGTGTGAACAAATTTGCCTTTATAATTGGGCAGGCGGATTTTTAATATGCAGGCGGATGCATTCGTAACATCTTATTCATTCTCATAAAACTACATTAAGAGCTAAAACCTTTACCAAACTATACAATAAAAGCGACATTGGACTGTATATTTAAGGTTATAACAAAACAGTTTAATAAACAGTGCAAACGTTATGCAATGCGATATTTCTCGCAATTCTAAAACGTTCCCGCGATTCTGCAAACATTTATTTTACTTAAGTTTTCGTGCCTTATAAACCGGCCTTGTGAGTTTGGCTCGCCTCGCGAAGTCTCACCCGGTTTTTAAATTAAATTATTTATGGTCTCAGAACGCGCGAATAAAATAAATTACACCGTTTTTTGTCTCTGGAATTTCATATTTTTCATTACAACATCTTTTATGCCTTTATTGAATTTTGTTGACTGCGTTATTTTTGATTAAGATACTCCCCACAAGGAGGGTATTTGAGACATTTTAAATGGCGCAGCGTGTTTTGATAAGAATTCTCGGTTCTGATACATGTGTTATTTTGGTAAATTTAAAAATTCGTGTGTGACATGCTTGCAGGATTCATATATGAGATGTTATTGGTTATAAAACATTATATTTTGTACTAGCTGTGCCAGCTGTGTCACCCGCGTTTATGGTTAATATTATAAAGACTATTTCCGTCATACATGATTTCTATGTATCTTTAAGCATTAAGACTGCACACGCGACGGAAGCTTAAGAAATGGAGTAACTTCTCCCGTTTTCCCAACATTTCCCTTCCCTACTCTGCTCCTATTGATTGTAGCGTGATGAAAAGTATACTATAACCTGCCCAGGAGTATGAAGAATAATTTTATTTTATTTTTGTTTCTATAAGGAACACACAGACAGAAAGACAGACAGACCGACAGACAGACAGACAGACAGACAAAAATATTACTGATTGCATTTTTGGCATCAGTATCGATCTTGAAAATATATTTCATGTACAGAATTGACCTCTCTACAGATTTATTATAAGTATAGATTTGAAAAGAGGGGAGTTCACAACTGGAGGCCGAAATTCATTTGACCGTGTAGCACAAGACTATTGATCATTCTTCAGTTGATCGAATAAACATTTGCCTAAAAGAATTTTGCGCGAAAGAACCATTGATATTTTTTACATTTGGTCGAGTGAACGTTTGGTCGAAAAATCGCAAGGCTCGCTATTGTTTGTCGAATAGACCCGAGACCTGAACACAATGGTTGGGTTTAAAATATTGTATTGTTGTGAATATTTTATTATTACCTACTATTATTATTTATCTATTCATTGTTGATGCGAAAGGTGAGCTGTTTTCACACAAACCTATATACATATCATCACGCCCTCAATCCCCAAGGGGTTGTCAGGAGCTAAGGTGCAGCAAGCGTCCGTAAACCACATTTAGAAAAAAATTAAGTAGGTTTATTGTAATCATTGGACAATATAGACAGGCTCAATGGCGCATTCGGTAGTGACCCTGCCCCATGCGGCAAGAGTTGTGAGTTCGAGTCCCACCCTGGACTAACAGTCGTGTGATGAATACTTGTGTTTGTTCTGTGTCTGGGTTTCTATTATTTTAGTATATATTTGGAATACTACTATTGGTTCTGGGATCCATAACACAAGTGCTTACCTCGAAGTCAGATGTATGTGTAAGTCTGATATTAAAAACGATTCGACTGGCCCGTTGCTCGAGTGGTTAGAGACCCTGGCCACGAAACTAAGGGTCGCGGGTTCCAATCCCGCTAGGGGCAAATGTTTTGTGTGATGAACATGGACATTTGTACTCGAGTCATGGATGTTTATAAAAACGTATTTAAGTTTGTCTATCCGTTCACCTAGTATCCATAGCACAAGCATAAGCTTAGTTTGGAACTAGGAAATTGGTGTGTGTCTGAAAAAGAAAAAGAAAGAAAAGAAAAAAAAAAGTCAAGTTGAGCGGTGACGGCTCGTGGGAGTTTCCCAAACAGAAAAAGAAAAAAGGAATAGGTATAATGTACCACCTGGGTACATTATTTATTATTCCATGATTATTTAATTGATATATCAGCAAATTGTACTAGAGAGTGCCAACTGTGTTCCTGTCTAGCGTGTCGTTAAAGACAACGAATAAAAAAAAGTTCTAAAATTGGTGGACTGTACCACAAAAAATGGGCTATATTGTTGTGGTACAGTCCATCAACTTCAGATTTTTATTTCATTGTTGTATAACTAAAAATCACGTGGCATGTGACAGGCCCGTTGGTCGAGTGGTCAGAGACCCTGGCCGTGAAACCAAAGGTCGCGGGTTCGAATCCCGCTAGGGGCAAATGTTTCGTGTGATGAACATGGGCATTTGTACTCCAGTCATGGATGTTTAATTTAAGTATTTCTATCCGTTCGCCTAGTATTATTATTACAAGCTTACACTTAGTTTGGAACTAGGGAATTGGTGTCTGGAAATTTATTTATTTACGTTTAAAATATCCAATATTATACGTTACAGGAACAAATTCTCAACCTTCAAAACTTCCTTGTCTGACCTGCCATATTGGATTGGTGTCTGCTGTCGGACTCTGTCGGACAAGAAACTTTACTGACTGTGATAAAATACTTGGAACTAGTGCTTATGGTCCGAATATGGAAGTTAAAACTTCCAGGAAAGCGTTGTCAGCATTTAGAGTTATCATGTTTGACTTTGGCTCGTCAATAGGTATTTAATAAATAAATGTGCAATGTACACATGATTTTTATTTAGTTTCATTCGTATTTTTAAAATTAAATAAATAAATAAATATCAGTCTACATCACATTACATTGATCTGACTCTGAGGTAAGTAGCTTAAGCACTTGTTTTACGGATATCAGAAACAACAGTGGTATTAACAAATATATACTTAAATATTCAATATTAACACCTATTCATCGTACGAATGTTTGTCCTGGGTGGGGATCGAACCCACAACTCTTAGCGCATGGGCAGGGTCACTACCGAATGAGCCATCGAGTCAGTCAAAAGAAAACATTAGAAAGGATACAACTAGGGATTTAAAAATGTAGTAGAAAAAATCTAAACTAACTATAACTCAATTCTCTGACGGCGTAGGCAGAGAGAACAGTGTCCCATACGTTAAAAATCTAATAAAGTAAAATATGCAAAAAAGAGATACTCGTACAAATAGTCGAGGTTAGTCAAATTGGTCGACTTTAATATACTGAATTCGATACCGGGAATAATCTTTTCCAGCTCGAAAAAGTAAAGAAGAATGCGAGATTGCGTTCTGCAGAGGTGTTAATTCAACATACAGGATATAAAACGTTATTTTATTTCCTTTGTTAAATTACGGGTAGACATAAAAACTAAATCGCAACAGTTCCCACAATTCTGAAGTCGCAATCATGTTCCGGCTCCAGCGCAAATCCCGCCTCAGGGTGCCTCTAACTCGCATTGGCGGCTTTAATAAAACACGAAAGTGATTGTATCATCGACTTTAAGCTGTAATGTGGATGAGTTTTTTTTATAAATACATATATAAATATCTATAGGCGATGAGCTAGCCACTTGTCACTACTTTTCCACAATTTTCCATCTAACCCAGTCCAGCCCAGTTTTGTTTTTGGCTGAATGTGGTTAAAGGGCTTTGACTCTGTCTACCCCTTCGGGGCTTATGGGCGTGATGTTATGAATGTAATATCAGACTACATCACATAAATTGCTCTGACTCCGAGGTAAGTAGCTTAAGCACTTTTGTTAAAGATATCAGAATCATCAGTGGTATTACAAATATATACTTAAATAATGGATATTACCACCCAGATACAGAACAAACACAAGTATTCATCACACGAATGTTTGTCCTGGGTGGGGATCGAACTCACAACTCTCATTGCTTCTCTGCTTCTGTCATAAATTGTGTAGCGACTAAAACGTTGGCTGCCGGGGTTTTGGGACGTCGATGTTGTGACGTGTAAAAATACTGTAAAAATAACGTGTAAATATACATATAAAGCAAAACGTCATAACAATTAAAATAAACTTTGGGTTTAACGCATCATGGCCGTGGTACAGTCAGAATTTTTGTGTTGTGTGTCAAAAAATAAAAACAGAAGACGAAATGTGAATGGAAAAAAGAAAAAAAAAGAAGTTTGAGTTCTCAATAGATATGTCATTATATGAATGACATTTGTCAGATAGTTTAAATGTACCTAACTGTGCGGCCCCTTTTTGGGGGAAGGCTTTGCGATCCACCCGAAACGTTGCGACCCCCATGTTGACAAATACTGAGATAGATCTACTATGATGTACGATAATAGTTGGTTGTCTTTATTTAAAAACGGTCTCTCAAAGTTTTACAATTTAATAATTATCACTTGGCAAGGTTTATGGTATACAGTTGTGTTTTCGTACAAACGTATTGAGCTGTTTTGATAGCTGTGCAAAGTATCTTAATTAATTTGAAAGGCAACGACCCTGAAGGACGAGCCAACCAAACAGTTGGTTCAGTGACTCTTCTCAATAATATTTGTATATATTGACAAATATTGGGGAGAAGAGAAGATCCCCTGTAATTAAAAGCATATCAAGTGACAATTAATACACCAGATTCTAAACTAAAAATATATATATTGAAGTTGCAAGTAATTTAAAGGGCTTATGTATGTGTTTTTAAGGGTTTTGGTTGTGGTAAGGTGTATTTTGGTTCATGATAATTATGATATATAATGGTATCCTTTAAGATTAAGATCTATACCATTAGACTGCTGTTTTGCTTGTATAAAGTTCAGGTTGAAAAATAAAAGTATGTTTAAAACTGTCCAATTTTCACAGATTTCATAATCGAATACAATATTCAGTAAAAACTAAACACATAGATACATAACAACACGCTAATAATCCCCGAAGGGGTAGACAGAGTCAAAGGGGCAGCAGGCCCCTTTAACCACATTCAGCCAAAAATAAAACTGGGCTAGGTTAAATGAAAAGTAGTGACAAGTGGCTAGCTTGTCGTCTACACAATCACATACCCAAAACCCGATATACAATTAGTTGCCTTTTACGACATGCTAGGCAAGAAACACAGTTGGCACATTCTTTTCAAGTCCTAGACCAACATGGGACAATCGGCTGGGTTAGATGGAAAATTGTGAAAAAGTTGTGACAAGTGGCTAGCTTGTCGCCTACACAATCACATACCCAAAACCCTATATACCTGCCACTAGTCGCCATTTACGACATGCTAGACAAGAAACACAGTTGGCACATTCTTTTTAAGTCCCAGACCAACACGGGAAAACTAAATAAAGACGGAAATAAATTTAATCTCCGTATGTTATCAATTGCAAAATTTACATAGTCAAAATATTAGACAGTTAAAGATGTTTTGCGGAAATACAAGTCAGCGATCCAACAATAGGCCTTACTTAATGTCAGTCTAGTAATTTCCCAATGGCAACTGGGGGTGGTGTCGCCACTTCTTGAAACTTGCTACGTGCTCAGTAATATATTGAGACGAATTGAATGGCTGGCAACTTGGCAAGTTGGACTTGTACGGTTTCTTTTAAAACACGAATTCGTTTTTCTTTTGTACGTTAACATTATTCTCATATTGCCAAGGCGGTTTTCTTGTTATTTTATTTATACATTAGATATGATCAACTTTGTTGCGTATTTTATTGCTATAAAGCCAGTGTGTATTCGTTCATTGTTTTATGTAACTTAGTTTATGAAATTTCACATTGGTGTTTTATTGATGTTTAAGAATTGCGATTGGATTTATCACCTGGTGAAAGTTAACTTATAACTGGTGAAATTTAAAAAGAGCAGAAATTAGGAAATTAAATCAACATTAGTTAACAGTACGAGTATAATACAATACATTTTGTGAATTATATAAACGTTTTTGCTGTCTGCTAAATATATGAAGCTACAGCTATCTACACTGTCGCGTATTTGTAAATATATACATTAACACAATTTTACTTCATATATAACAAAAAAATAAAAAATAACACTGACTTTATATAAGGGCTTTTTAACAAATTAGTTAAATTCTTAATTACTTTGGATTGGTTGTTAGATACATACATACATAAATAACATCACGCCCATAATTCCCGAAAGGGTAGGCAGAGTCAAAGGGGCAGCGAGCCCTTTTAACCACATTCAACCAAAAATAAAAAAAGGGTTAGATATTTAAAAGTAAATACTTTTGTCAACTAATTACGTAAATACAAAAACGCCATCAAAATCAACCAGCTGTCAGTATTCAACGGCGATGAATACCTCCCAAAGTCGATTCTAAATCTAACAGTGCTTGCCAATTTCAAGCCCGACTATTTCCTGAAACAATCAATTATATTGTCGGAGCCGAGTCTATCGGATAAGAAACTACATCCATCGACAACATGCCGAATTCATCGTGATTGATGGATACCCCCCTTCTCCCCTGAAATAATCCCGGTTTACCCCCGGCTCTGTCACTTAGGTACGACTGGGGTTTGGTTTACGTAATATTCACCTAAGTATACCTACTTACGCGTCGGTAATGTGGGTGAATGTTTATTTGTTAGTGGGAATGTGAGTTTAATTGGCTATTCATTTACTTTGTTACTTAGGATCGCTTTGGTAGCTGGGTTCGGAACCAAAAGTTGCGAGTGTAAATACTGTTAGGAGATGAGTTCGTATGATAGGCTCGGTCATTTTGCAGGTATGGATGTTTAAAAATATACAACAATTTAAATAGTTTACTTATGTTTATAAGTTGTGTAGTGTCCATAGCTTACGAAAATTAAATATAATAGCTTTCGCAGACTAAAAATACAAAAACAAAAAAATCAACGTATAGGCATGTCGGAGACTGCAGAATTTTATTATATTTAATTTAAATTTTTAATTAAATATAAAAAAAAACGATTTATAAGTGTTCTTGAAACCTATATAAAAAAAAAATATTTTGACTTGACTTGACTTGAAACATCGACAGAAATGTTTTCAGAATTCCTTGAACAAAAAATTCACAAACAGAAGTTATATTTCAAGTCCAAATGTTTTACAAAGAAAATAAGAAATTGTAATGGATTTCAGCTACAGCCACTTATATAGCTTGTTTGCATTCACCTTATTAAAAAGAGCGCTTGCGCGAACTCTGAAATGCATCCAGCTATAATATTCTGAGTCAATAAATTAAGTGGAGTGGAACGTTCTTTAAGATATTTCGAAAGTGGTCTGAGTGTATGCAAATAATCTGGAGTCAGGCGGTTCATGGAGCAAGGAATCTGTGAAGACTTATGTACAGCAAACATCTAGTTTACGAGATAGCCACTTGGCACTACGTTTTCACAATTTTCTATGACAAGCTCGATGGCGCATTGTGAGTTGTGGGTTCGATCCCCACCCAGGACAAACATTCGTGTGACGAATACTTGTGTTTGTTCTGTGTCTGGGTGTTAATATCCAATATTTAAGTATATATTTGTAATACCACTGTTGTTTCTGATATCCGTAACACAAGTGCTTAAGCTACTTACTTCGGAGTCTGATCAATGTATATGATGTCGTTGAATATTTATATTTATTTATGTAACCTAGGTAATCAATTTAATTTTTGGCTAAGAGTTGTAAGTATTATGCTTCTTGAACTCCACCTGTCCCGTTAATTCGTGTATATATGTAGGCATCTAGTCTCGAACAAGAGAGTTTCAGATATGGGGACACCTATAGGCTAGACATTTAAGAAATGAAATGATCTTTATTTATGTAGGCTTCAAAAAAGCACTTATAAATCGTCCAAACAAAATAAACATAAACCAGATTCAAAAAGCAGATTCTACCGAGAAGAACCCGGCAAGAAACTCGATAGTTACTATTTTAAATGCCAATTCTTAATAGCTATTATGTAGTTACAATTTCTTAGACAAGTTAAATCTATCAGTGCAGGCGAAAAGTCTATTCTGAGACTAACCATATATTTTTATCATTTAAATAATCTTCTATTTATAGTAGCCCTTTTTAATTAAACAAGGTATCTATGAGAGTCATGATTGTAGTTCTATATACTTGTCAACAGATGACGTTGATTGAATTGTTAACGTGTCATGTGCATTATACAACGCATAGATTTAGGATGTACAAGATACACAAAGACGGCTCGGAGACATGACCAAAATAAATTTAAGCATGTGTTGGTTGACGTATATGTGTGTGTTAAAAATAGTGTTGTCAAAGACGCACTTTCACATTATCGACTGATTCAGTTGTATACTAATAATATAGGTATTTAATACGCTTTTTTATACTTTTGATTAATTATTTATGGCATTGACTGAAATCAGTAGTTGTATATATTAGGTAAATTGGAATTAGTCGGTAAGAAATCTCATTCTAAGCAGTTCTATAAACAATGAGATGGTAAAATTTTTCGTATATTCAGCGTGTAAAAAATTAAATAAATAGAAATATGTTCTATGATTTATACTAAGACAAAAAGATATGACTTTTGCTTTGACTGATGGAATGAAATGAAACAAATAATATATTAGCAACTTTTAATTTGGTGTCATTTAGTTATTTAAAAATAATATGTAGTGCAACAAATTTTTTGCTGCCGTCATTTATTGCCGTCAAAATGTTTGCTGCAGATAATGGAGTTCTTACTGGGAGTCCAATCTGGTCTGTCTATAGTCCGTATCCACTTTTTACACAATGCTGGGTTGCTTGGAAACCTAGAAAAATTATCAGTTACTTAACTAACATATTTACGGAGATAATGAGTTCCAATGTGAATATAATTATATTTCAACATAACTTTGTATTCATGTCATGATGTCGCTAAAAGACGATTAAGTTTTTATCGATACTCGTGACGTCACCGCTTTGTCAAGCACTAGCGTAACCAAACTATTTACTATTTTACACAATATTTTCCCCAATTATGTGTATAATCACGATGTATACTTAGAAAGATACATTATAATCAATATACTATTGTAAACATATTTTTCTAAACTGATTACTAGCAACAATTTGACAAAATATGGTTTGAAAAAATCTAATGATAAAATCGTATATACCTGTGAAAAGTGTATTTATTCGGATTATTCCGTCGTGTAACCTCACAATCACGTACAGAACAAGTCACCTCAATTGCACATTTAATATTCTCGATTATGATCCAAGTTTTAATACATAAATGCACAAATTTCACTGCGACATAAAATAGACCGGGACGCTAAGGCCTCTTACTCGCAAAAACATTGACATATAGGTACTTCATTCGCTGTCTCTTTTTTTCTCGGGCGGTTTGTATTTTAGCAGGATTTCTCGCTCCCACGCTTTATGTATCTTTTGCGTAGTCAAAAAATTCTAAATCTATGATACAACGCGCTGTCGAAGTTATTCTTGCAACTATTTAAGACATGTACATGCAACACTTAGCTGGAAGTTCTCTCATTTAAAGGGGTATAAAGTTGGCAGTGATCAAATCAATCATCTCTGTGCTATCCTCACAGCTTTCGCTGGTTTGACACTTATTAGCCTTTTCATAGAATGAATAAAATATAAATGTACCAAAAAAAAAAACTCACTATTGTAGCTGAATTATCTATCAAATTGCAAAAAATTGCTGCAATTCAATACGCTTCAGTATGATGAAATATTTTTCATGCATATTCAAATGTTAACGGTGATTTAACATAAGGTATATTTCAAATTTCTAATTTTAATTACTTCTAACCATCGAGACATAAGTTTATATATCTCAATGGTTCTAACAATAAATTTTAAAATAAATTGGCAATATAAAAATTGTAGTGTATACTTTGCTGTCAAATGTTACCGTGTTAGGTAAGTGACCGCTCTAGGCGACTTGTCTAACACGACCCTCGGGCAGTGTTAAGCTTGCAGTAATTTTAAATGTTATTGTAATTCTGGAACTTTTATATTTGTTGTTCTTTGGCCTTTCAACGGGCGAACTTTTATGAATAAATCCCCCACCACTAACGTGACAGCTTAACACGAAACATTTCTCATCGGCCCGCAAATTTACAACTTTTTCATTAATCTCGCGGTCCCAAGTTCGATTCCTCGCAAAGATTAATTGTTCGAATCGGCGGCCATTGTTCCAGTTGTTGTCGACGCTTTGGGACCCTTTTATGAAATTCGCGAACCATTGTTTTGGTGCCGGATTTATAAAAAAGTTTAAAAAAGTTCTTACAAAATCGCCAAAGCACGCCTTTTGGCCGGGCACCGCGCCGCCGCCCATTCTGCCCTGTACTGCGAAGAAAATACGGGCTTTGTACTTAAAAAAACCGTTTCCCCAGACGCAAAGTTAAATTTGCGATTTAAATAACGAGGTCACGTGGTTTTTTCGTTTTTTGTCGGTCATTTAAAACTTTCATTAGTGAATTCGCGCGCGCTAAAATTTCCACTTTATTTTTCTTAAAGTTGTTTAATTAAATCGGATGTGAACTATGTTCCGCAGAATGCAACAACTTCATGTTCAACCGAAATTAGTTCGCTCTCCCCGTTTTTAAATTAACGCTTGCAAATGTTAATTATGTTGGCACTTAGCTTAATTAAGAAGATGCAATGCTCACGTAGACGAATGCAGATACCGTACTTTTAATGCACTCGTATAATACTTAATAATAAAATTACCACAAGGTGCAATAATATCAGCAAAGACACACACATGTAATTTTAAGATACAATTCATTCAAAAGAAAACATGGTATAACCCAATAATGTGCTATGCTTTTACATTAATTATAATATTTACTTTGATGTTATGGTAATAATATACAATTTTAATTTAAAATAAAAGAATTAAGAGTTAACGTTTACAATGGCAACTTCTCAAAGTGATAGACTTCATCTTTAAGCCCTTTTTAATCGGAGAGAATAAGGGTCTAAGCAGGTTTTAGATTATAATATAGTGAACTTAACTTTTTGTAAGTTAAACTGCATGTTTCTCGTAAAAAAATGGTTTAATAGTTGAAGTCGTTTTGCACAACTCTGTGTAGCGAGTAGAACAGTTTATTTTAAGTCTCCTTATATTCAATGTTAGCAGCTAAAAATCTTATTACTCATTTGTGTAAAGCCGGGTTAAGGTTGTTAATCCCAACTTTGCAAGACAGTATGTTGTAAACACAGACTAGTAAAAAAGAAGGACTCCGCGCCATTAACTAGACATTGAAGCTCCTTAGGTGCTCCGCGTAAGTTGCACGTCAAGACACGCAACTTACGTCACACATTGACATAATAAGTGCTCCAAATGACAGATATCCGATATCTGGTATCCATAAGTATCTTACACACACATTCATAAACGTGGCTTCACCCTATAGTTGACAGTGTAGAGTCCTTCTTTTTTTACTAGTCTGTGGTTGTAAAGTACTTATTTAATAAAGTTTTTAATATTATAAATTTCACTAATGACCTCATCCATTAAATCGATTATACATATGTGCATAACATCGCGCCTATAATCCCCGAAGGGGTAGGCAGAGTCAAAGAGGCAATCGATTATATTTTTTCATTAATTTTAGAATATGTGCCTATAACCAATACATTTAGAATACATATAATCACAATATTTTCCCCTTATAACATCAGTATATTTGAACCTGGCTTGGCATTTTAATCTCTAATCACAAGACCAACCAAATAATCAATAACAGTAAACAAGTCTTCAACAATCGGCCAACACGAAAACTTACCTGCCTTTATGCGCCTACGAAAACACGTGAGAGGTTTGTTCGGGCCGAAACAAATTTCCATAGGGCGCGAGTGGCGTATAAGTTAACCAATTTGTTATGTTTAAGCCAATCCCTCCATCAGCGCGGACAGATTGAGCCTTCGGGAGACGCGTGCGATCCAACAAAAATATGCGACGGCGAGCTACTAATGTGTTTACAGGGTGGAGTAGCATTTTAATCTGAGATGAGGTGGATAAGTTTTTTTTTTGAGAGGACGTCGGTAGTTGGCCGAAGGCGGCCTTTACTGCCTACCGGGCTGGCGGGGGAGCGGGAAACTCTCACCCGTAAGGTAGATGAGTGAGATGAGAAAGAGGAGAGAGAAGAGAGCGATGAGAGAGGTGAGAGAGATCATCACTATAAAATAATATAGTTAGAGATAAGAGATATAACAGAGATGAGAGACAAGTCCCGTGTTGGTCTGGGACTTAAAAAGAATGTGCCAAATGTGTTTCTTGCCTAGCATGTCGTAAAAGGCGAATAATGTCAAAAGTCTATCTATTCTAATGTTATATCGGGTTTTGGGTATGTGATTGTGTAGGCGACGAGCTAGCCACTTGTCACTACTTTTTCACAATTTTCTATCTAATACAGCCCAGTTTTATTTTTAGCTGAATGTGGTTAAAGGGGCCTGCTGTCCCTTTGACTCTGCCTATCTCTTCGGGGATTATGGGCGTGATGTTAGTGTGTGTGTGTAGATAGGTGAGAGAGAAAGTCAAGAGATATAATAGATATGAGAGAGGTGAGAGAGATGGAAGAGTATTTACTAAGATGCCAACAATCTTCGACCAACTCTTTATGTTTAATGTTATTCTTTAAAAAAATATGCCTTGGAATATACGGGTGGTGTCTAGTACAAAATTCAAGTCATAATTTCGCGAGCCCACGACAAATTTGATCTGTTACAGAGACTCTGTCATGCGTCCCGCGGGATCTATCAACTTTCCAGGATAAAGTTAGTCTATGTCCTTTCTTAGAGTTCATACATTCAGTATACTAACTTTCCCACAGTCAGTCATACCTAAGTGAATATGTAACAGAAATATATAAGAAATTACTTTAGCAATTTCAGTTTTAAGGTGTTTATAATGGTAATTTAAATTTGAAACTTGCACATTCCAACAACCATGGATGTGTAGCCATGATCCAAATTGTCTGGTTCTTCTATCTAAGGGATACGAAGGTCAGTTCGGCAGTCGCTTCGATATAATTACTAGACTCGCTAAACATAACGCTAGGAGGGTGATGATGTTAGTTATGTCAAATTGACAGTTAACTTACTAATAAACACAAATAGAATAAGATGAAGGCTAGTCTATACTTATAATAAATCTGTAGAGAGGTCAATTCTGTACATGAAATATATTTTCAAAATAACTATCAGGGGGTTATTAGTGATCGATACTGACGCCAAAAATGCAATCAGTAAATTTTTTGTCTGTCTGTCTGTATGTTCCTTATAGAAACAAAAACTACTTGACGGATTTTAACGAAACTTGGTACAATTATTCTTCATACTCCTGGGCAGGTTATAGTATACTTTTCATCACGCTACAATCAATAGGAGCAGAGTAGTGAAGGGAAATGTTAGGAAAACGGGAGAAGTTACTCCATTTTTCAAGCTTCTGTCGCGTGTGCAGCCTGTAGCATGTATGACGGAAATAGTCTTTATAATATTAAGCATAAACGCGGGTGACACCGCTGGCACAGCTAGTCAAAAATAATTTCTGCACAAATATTAGCATATAAAGAGTTTATTGGCTGAACGTCCCAGTTCTCTCGACACTGAGTGAAAGAGGGAACGGAGATCCAATCCCTCACTCCAATCCCTCACTCCGAGTGGTGCCCTAGGGAGTGCGAGGTGCCTGGACGGATTGAGGGTCGGTGATGAAGCACTCACACTGGTGCAATGTTGATACACGAATAAATTTAAATGTGAAGTTCTATCTCGCTTTATCAGGTTTGAAGACAAAGTTAAGCATTTATCAGTGTAGTTTGCCGAGATGGGTGACCGAAATTATTAAAGCTGAAGATGGATAAAAATGTGTGATTTCTCTGTTGATTTTGTAAAATTTTAATAACTTGATATGGAGTTATTTCCCATTCCACCTTGAACTGATAAATTGAAATACAGGCACGCACTTGATAGGAATGTTTATTTTAGGTTTAAATCATTCTGGCTTGAACCAACATCTTTGATTCATACCTTTGTTTCTTTGGATATAAGTATATGTTGTTTACCATTTAGTGATCAAAAACATTGTAAGTAGACTTGCATATTTAGATATCTATAGATATGTAACTATGGTCAAGGGTTTTAGGGTTACTTAGTCGTAGAGTTATGTTATGCTTATTCGGGTATTAGATAAATCTCTGAATCCTGGATATGATCTAAGATTCAGCTATTCCATTATATTAGCCAGTAAGTGCTAATGCTGTCGATGTGGAATTTAAAAATATTTAAGTTACATACATACATAACATCACGCCCATAATCCCCGAAGGGGTAGGCAGAGTTAAAGGGGCAGCATGCCCCTTCGACCACATTCAGCCAAAAATAAAGCCGGGCTGGGTTAAATGAAAAATTGTAAAAAAGCATTGACAAGCGGCTAACCTGTCGCCTACACAATCACACACCCAAAACCCGATATACCATTAGTCGCCTTTTACGACATGCTAGGCAAGAACCACAGTTGGCATATTCTTTTTAAGTCCCAGACCAATATGGGACAGTGGGCTGGGTTGGATGTAAAGAAAAGAAAGAAATAAATATTTAAGTTGATTTAAAAAAATATCCAAAGTTTCAATTACGTCATCAAGTGGATACTCTAGAAAACTCCCATTGCTACACATATCCCATACCAATTCCATTGTTACATCCCCAGACAAACTAAGTGATCTCACGTCCGCATAGTTCAGCTTGTATCGCGTAACTTGCCAAATTAACATGTGTCCGGGTTGGAAGTCAAGTGGCGGATTAATTAGTGGGCGTCCTGTACCCTCCGGACATTAAGGTCCTGGAGGTCTGGAGAGCTGGGAGACGCGATAAGGGCGTGAAGTGTTATCACATCTTTGATTGATGCCGATTGATTAGTAGATGTGGCTGAATGAAAAGATGTCGATGAAATAACGAATCACAGATCGGTAAATTTCAATTGGCCGGATTTGTTTGTCATTTAGTACAGCTATGACTATAAAGCCATTTTTTCATTATATTATTATCCTAATATATATCTCCATTTCGTTCAAAGGCATTTTATTATGTGAAAATATTAAAATCCCTTTGAACGAAATGGAGATTGCGATGAAAAAAAATACCCTGATCGACATAAATATACATGATTTTAAAACATGGCTTAAATTACTACCAATTTTATTTTAAAATTTAATAGATATATAATGCATGCATGCATGCTTCTATTTGTTTTGATAAAAATCTTCAATCTCGCAGATCACAAATCCAGTCGATGTAATATCATTTTTCCCCTCAGATTAAGGGTATCTTTCGGCATATTACAAAACAGCGAGCATTTTTAAACGGACGACGCCGTTTGTAAAATGCCGAATCGTACAAAGTGCCTGCGACATATAATATGCATACAATTTTTTTGTATTAGTTTCATTTTATTTTAAGAGTGCGACGTATACTCGTACATTGAGTAATGACTTACATACAAATATAAGTTAACAAAGCCGGTGAGGTAAATTGAGACAGATGGAATTTAAAAAATAAAATAGCCTGATTTGTGCGCTATTTTTCTGATTAATTTCTCATACAATGACGTAATTAGATGTTTTTGTCTTATTATAGTTCCGGTGAATGTGATAACATTCTCGCCATTGAAATGGCATGATTTGTAATTAATGAGTGTGCTAATTGTACTAATGTTTGCGTTATGTATTAGTTCCTGTGAAAGTGTTAACATCCCCGTCCTCAAATCAAGTGAACGTATGTCCGGGGTGAAAGTCAAGAGGGCGGATTAATTAGTGCGTCGCAAGGAACATAGCGGGCGTGATGAGGTTCCGCGGCGCCGCCCGGCGCGTTAGCGAGCTTGAGGGCGCTAGCGCCCTCCGGGGCCACGAAATGTATATAGTCTATGGAACTGAAATAGCAATCAAAGGTTTAAAACTAACTAACTAGCTTCATGTCATTTCACTAGCGGCGTAAGCAGAGAGAACCGAACGCCATACGGCACGGTCTTTACACACATCACTCGTTTAAAGATCAATATAATATGCATTTCAAATATGAATAAAAAAATATATACATGTATTATTTCTAGTAATAATGCATTAGAAAGTTTAAAATCATGTATTTAAAAATAGTTTGAGAAAAAATACCCACTATAAAGCTTACTTCATAGGCTCACAATAGATTATAAAAATAAGATAAGAAAAGCAATTTTATCTTTTTTAATCGACTGCAAAAAAAGGAGGACTTTCCCAATTCGACTGTATATATGTTTTTTTTTCTTTTTATTTTAAACCTGCACATGTGGTTGTAAGTAAAAGTTGCAATTTTTTTTAATATGAAATTTGTAACTTGTGTAATGTGCATTTATAGGGTTGGATGGTTTTCTTTCTTTAAATAAATATGGCACCAAAATGAAGGTCAATAAGCAGTATATTTTACAACGATCCTAACATAGATACCCGTTGGTTTCCTGGCCCATGTATCAAGTAGAAGACAAGAGTTAATGCGAGCGGCCCTTAACAGCGGGACATGTGTCCAACATGTTTATGCTTCCCTTAGCCCTTCGAATGCCACCTGACCTTTGACGGACTTGTTTACATTGCCCTGTCATGCTTCTGAGAAAGATTTACAGCTTCTGAGAAAGGGTTGAATTAAGTTACTGTGATACTCAAAGTGCGGAAGGGTTCCTGTCTAACTTAGGAATTACCTTTTATTAATTGACTGGCTCGATGGCGCATTCGGAAGTGACCCTGCCCCATGCGCCAAGAGTTGTGACTTCGATCCCCACCCAGGACAAACATTCGTGTGATGAATACTTGTGTTTGTTCTGTGTCTAGATGTTAATATCTAATATTTAAGTATATATTTGTGATACTACTGTTGATTCTGAAATCCGTAACATAAGTGCTTAAGCTACTTAGCTTGGAGTCAGATCAATGTATGTGAGGTCGTCGTCAGGTAACTTAGCTCTGAGTGTTCTAACTGTTGTCTCCAGTACAAAGTCAACTTTTAGCTTACCTTTATGCTTGTGTTTCATTTTGCTGAGTTAGTTAATATCGGTGGATGGTTTAGCAATGCGTGATCCCGGGAACGGTACATCCAGGGGTTTAGTCGGTATACCACGCTGATTCTCCCTGGTTTCAATGAGACGGAGCGCAACGCATTCCCCTGGGTCAACAAAAAAAAGTAATACCGCTGAAAACCAAGGCCCTTCGTAATCTTTAGACAGGATCCTGAGCTATTGAATTATGAGTATTACAGTGCTATTTTCTTTACGTATTAAGTTTTCGAGCACTTGGTATAAATCTGCATTTAGAGTTCAAAAAATCTGAGCAGAGATTCTGGTTTAGATTTGAAACAGCAGTCCTCGCATATTATACAGTTAAACAGTTTTTGTTACAAAACGTCGAAAATAGTTTTATCGAAAAGACAATACGAAGATC
Source organism: Glyphodes perspectalis (assembly GCA_951394215.1). Classification (NCBI taxonomy): domain Eukaryota; kingdom Metazoa; phylum Arthropoda; class Insecta; order Lepidoptera; family Crambidae; genus Glyphodes; species Glyphodes perspectalis. Next base: position 15,445,246 of record OX596205.1, on the reverse strand, counting down.
CTGGATGATTTTTCATAATTTTTAAGATACTCTGCTTTTCCTCTTAACCGTTCCATAGATAACAATATCGGCGACGCAGAGCATATTCAGCTGTTCATACCTCATCCAATAAAGGAAAAAAACATCATAAGAGTCGAGACAAAAAATAAAGGCCATTCTTTGTTCATCTCAATGGCTATCATGTGTCAATTCCGATCAATTTGCAAGCTACGCAACTCTCCCCTTTCTTGGGGCGGTAATAAAATAATGCACCCCTGCCAACCGTTATTACGGTAGCGGATTTGGATTGTCGTAAATAAGGGCCGTACTCGGCCTTAGGAAACGGGGGTCGAGTTCTAGATTGACGTAAGTCGAAATTACGAAATAAGAATTGATAATTTTTGTAACGTTTTGGCTTTAAAAAGTCTATGTAATAAATATTAATTTTTAGGCCTTGGTACCTTCAAAACGAATTTCACGATCTAATTGAATATATTACCAATATTTTTTACATTAATATAAACGTGCGATTGTATTTTACTTAGTTTCAATCTTTAAAACGAAAAATATATTCTTAATTGTATGGAGTGAGTATGGAGGAGCAATTATTTATTCTAAGTGGTAGAGTATAAAGCACCACCGTTCTAACTATTCATTGTTGTCATTAATGTGTTTTAATACTTACACTTTAGTTAACAACGTGCTATACACTATCCGTCACATAAAATGTGTTTTCTGAGTTACGACAATTCAGCGCCGGACGGTTCGTCTGAAATATTAAACGTACGCTGTGGAATAAACGGTTTATGGCTAAACTTTTTATTTGTTGCCCGGGAATGATGAACGGTTTTTAAACAGATAAAACGCCCGTAATGTATGGGCTTATGTGAAATATGGTTAGATTATTGAAATGTAACACGGCAGTCGGTGATAATACCTTTACACTCAATTTATGCGGTTTGTTTGACTAAATGGGTTTGAAAATATATTGACTTTGTGTTTTTTTTAAGGAAATTAATTTAAACACCTATATAAAACAAACCAATCTATATAACAAATGCATTAATTGCTTGAAAAAAAAAAACAGGGCTAAAAATATTGCTTCGCAATGAAGTATAATATTTTAGTTTTTAGTGGCCAGTTCTATAGAAAGAAAACTTCTCACTATAGATCCTAAGTAACTATGCGGTAGTATTATTTCTATTCTTTTTTACCATTGAGCTACCACCGCGAATATAAGAAACCTTTATTGTTATTTCATCGAGCAGTGATTTTCTTAAGCTACAAGGTATCGGTGCGGTGAATTGCCCGACTCCTACATTATTATCTCCTGAACGCATTCCTTCGCCGGCACATTGAACGTGGGCACCACATCTTTGCCACAGTAAATGTGATGACAGTGTACCTACTGGTTTACGTCACTGAAAGGTGAATAAATAAATAAATATCCGACTGCATCACATACATTGATCTGACTCTTTTTTTTTTTTTTTTACTTGGGGAACTCCCACGAGCCGTTACCCTCCGGACGGGGATCCAGAGGGCGGTGTGTCGGACTCGAACCGACTAAACCCCAAGGTGGCCTCCATCGGCGCAGTTCCGGAGGAGCCGGTATCCCCACTGTCGGGACTATACAACAGCTCCTCCGGTAGTGCGCGTGCCGCGCTGCGCGGCTCACCTCGCGCGGCGGTGGTCGATGCTGTGCAGCCCACGCCATAAGTCGTCGGATGCACAGCACCGAGCACGCGCGCGCGTCGAGACATGCCAGGCCACCCAGCATGTCTCAACTACTCCGCCCAGGATTCAGACGCCGATCGTCCCCGAGACCGGCGTCGTGGGCCCACTCTCGCGCTGTGCCCTCTGCTAAGCCAGAGGGCACGCGGAGAGCGTCTCGCCAGAGGGGGCCGCCTTCCACCCGGCGACCCAAATTGAGGACAGAGCCCTGTCGTCGCGGAGGGAGAGCATCGAGACGCTCAATCCCTCCGCGACCCACCACGACGCGACCCAGCGCGCCCCTGTCGGGTTGCCGAGGATAGGGAGGCGAGCAACGAAAACACTCCGCTCCTCCTCTTCCCTCTTCCTCGGCAACCCTGGTCCGGCCGCAAGGGGTCTGGCCGTACGGCCATACGGCCGGACCGCCGCAACTGCCCGGATTGCCAGACGTGCAGTCGCGGCTCACCTCGGGGTCCCTCTTCGCTTCAGCCCTGCCATGGCAGGGCCTACTAAGCCCCCCCGGTACGACAAACCGAAGACCCCGGCGGGGGGGATTGATCTGACTCTAAGGTAAGTTAAAGTAAGCTTAAGCACTTGTGTTACAGATATCAGAAAAGCTGTGTGTTTGAAAGTGAAATTACAAATATTTACTTAAATATTGGGTATTAACACCCAGACATAGAACAAACATAAGTATTCATTACACTAATATTTGTCCTAGGTGGAGATCGAACTTACAACTATTGGCGCTGGGGCGGGGTCACTATCGAATGCGCCTTCGAGTCAGTCGATGACTGGATTCTGAATGTTAGCTATCAGCTGTTCGAAGCTGGGATACGTGGTGGGCTTACAAGGTAGTTAAGCGATACGAGGTTATATAGTTTTTACCGTAGTTGTACAAGGTATTACTGCAACAAGTTAAATACAACATTAAATTTTGTGCTTTATATATATTATAATAGATGCTAGACTTAGAATAGCAAGTTTAAAGCGCTAAAATTAATTTTCCTGGCATTATAAGCGGATTTATACGCGACGGCATGGCTTGTAGGTCTCATTTCTTTTTAAAGATTTTTTTGGTAAAGTTTGAAAGCGTTGTTGCTGCGTTCGACTTCAGTCATAACATAAGCGCAGGTTGTTTTAGAGCGCCGTAACCGCAAGTGACACATCGACGGTGAAGTGACAATACCTCCTAACTAATATTTTTTCAGGAATCGACTTTTTTAATGCAGTAGCCTTAAAATTCAATTTCGCGTGGAATATTATTTTTTTCTTGTTTGTTATCAAATAATAAAGTGATCCTGTAAAGATTTCATTAAAAGTTATATGAAAGTCTTATGATCAGAACCTAAAAATTGGATCGTTTTTTCATTCTCCTGTAAAATAAGCATATCTACAGTTAGGAGGTATTGTCACTTCACCGTCGACATGCTCTTTGAAGGTTCGCGAGTAGCACCCGGCGTTTATGTGTAGGTGTTTTACCGTCGCGGACCGCGTTGTGTCCGCAGCCGTCAAGTCCGCGCGGTAATTGGCCCGGACGCGCGGACACGGGCCGGACACCCGCGCAGGAATGTGCAATCTGCGTCGCTCTTCGGATATTTACCGAAAAACAACTAAGAATTCCTATTAAATGCTAGGAGCGTTTTTCTTTTGTTCTATGTTGCACGTACTCGAAATTTGTTGGTGTTGAGTACCTATCTTGAAATCATGTTATAGATATTTCTGTACAATAGTATTAGACATTTATACCGTAGCTTTTCCCACTGTTCCGTTTACGGTCTGTTACAGAGACGTTATCTGCGGAATCTTTACATTTTCCCGGCATTGAAAGAGGCCTATCTGCTATTCCAGATTATATTTTCCTCCTGTGACAAATAAATTTTATCTAACTAGATTCATTTAGCAGTGCTGAAAGGATAGACTAAAAAACATCTAACCATTTACAAATGACAAGCATCTGCTCGCGCTTATGTTCGATCGGTTGGTACTGGTAGATTGATAAAACGTTGCCTATTTTCTATTCCAGTCAATCTACGACTGTGCGCCAATTCATGCAGTGTCCTTCACTAGTTTATTCGTTACAAACATACAAAGAATACGAAGCTTTCCTATTTATAATAATAATAATGTCCTCCAAACCGATATCGGTCATGGCGGCCAATCTCAACGAGGATTAGCCAACTGCGCAGGAGATATTATAGTGCACAAGTGTGTGCGCAAACACAGGTGCACTCTCTATTCCTTCACTCTCATAGTCCGGTGAGACGGCAGTTCGACATGACCGGAGAGAGGTCAGGCGCAGGACCAACGGTTTAACGTGCATTCCGAGGCACGGGGGTGATTAAACCGCCAACTTCCTGACTCCGAGCTGTTACTGAGTAATTTCAATATGGAAATACCCAGCCACAAATTTTGTCTCGACCCAGGAATTGAACCCAGGGCCTCTTGGTCCTTAGGCGGAGCAGGCTACCACTAGAAAAACGAGCAGTCCTGTTTATAATATTAGTGTGGACTGGTAGCAAATCCATGTTTTTTTGTAAAAGTCTAGAATAAGATAACTTAATATCAGTATTATATAAGCTGTTTAGAGTCTTCAAGAGATAATGCTGTTACGTAATGTTTTGCTCGTCAGAAATATATACGAGTAAGATGACAAAATCAAGATTTGTTACAGCTCTTATTCTTTTTCTTATTTCTTGAAATTGGTCCTTCTGCATTTGTACTGGTTGTTATTCCGCGCGAGACGAAGATAATTTTTAAATAATAACCCAATTCTACACGACAAGAATTCGTCCATTAACTCGATGTACATAACTGTGTGATGTTAACGTCCCGCTGAAATTAATGGTGGTAGACGCCGGCTACAAAGTCGCCTGTATAATTAATTCGTTTGAGTGTACCTGTGACGTCACCCGCTCTATGATTAATTTGTTTGCGACTGTACAAACTGTTCAAGGTGTGTCTTGAAATCTGATTTTCCGTTTTCGCCGGTTTTGGTTAGGTAGGTATAGTTTTACAAGCTTATGAACGTAATGAAACGCATGCTATCGCAATTATAATGTGCTGTGTTATTTTCTGAGCACTTTGTTACAGGCAATTAATGGTGTATTGGTGTTGGATTTTTAGCTGGGGAGCTCATGAACGGAGGGTTAGGAATAAAGTAAACGATATTAAAATTTCAAGCTTACAGCTACAAGTTATTTTTTTAATTTATTTAACACTAAAAAAAAAAAATCAGTCGAATTGAGAACGTCCTCCTTTTTTTGGAAGGCGGGTAAAAAGGGCTGATGACGTGCAGGGCTGATGCCTGCCAAGTCATGGTTTGCGTTCTTAGCGTGTTATGACTCATAATTATAGAAATTTCTAGCCTTACAGAAAGATACTTGTGTAGGCGGCGAGTTAGTTATTTTCACCCAATTAAACTTTTGGCTATAAATGATTTAAGATCTTCGTTGTTTTTAGATGGCGGTGAAGTATATAGAAGTATGTACGTATATCCCAAGTTTTGCTCGCAGCTTTGCTTGTCAATACATACATACATACATAACATCGCGCAACATAATCCCCAAAAGGGTAGGCAGAGTCAAAAGGACAGCAGGCCCCTTTAATCATAATGAGCCAAAAATGAAACTGGGCTGGGTTAGATGTAAAATTGTAAAAAAGTAGTAACAAGTGGCTAGTTTGTCGCCTACACAATCACATACCCAAAACCCGATATACTATTAGTCGCCTTTTACGACATGCTAGGCAAGAAACACAGTTGGCAAATTCTTTTTAAGACCCAGACCAACACGGGACAAATATTTAAATAGATAAATAAATTTAAATATGACACAATATCACATACATTATCTAGAGTTAATTACACAAGAGCCACACTTTTATAAAGTTCCACTCGTGGAATGAACGAATGAATTGGTTCTTAAATATTAGACTTAGAGGAAATTGTAGCGCGATGGTAACTCACTGGACAAAGACACGCGCTGTATAATGTAAATTTGGATTCTCCAAATCTACTTATAGGTAAGATTTGCTTCGTGTTTAGGGAAAACATCTTAAGGAAACGTGCACATACAAACTTTAAATATGTAACCAGGATACAATTTGTCTGGTTTTCGTGACTTAAAGTGCTGTTTAAATGACAGTCGCTATGGCAGTTGCTTCAATGTAACTTAATAAATGAGGTTATGGTATTAGCAGACCCTCATTAAGAAAATTCATCGGTTTGTTTTTCTCTATCATCGCTTGGTTATCTTGCATAATATAGGACTTAATGCTAGAAAGATTTGTCGGTATTTATATTCCACTAGCTAGCTACACAGCATCAGTGGAGTCACACCCTAAAGGTCCATAAATGTTGGCAAGCGACAGTGACGCGTGTCGCCTGGCCGGCAACATTTGGCCAACTTTTGATGCCCCGCAAGTTTGTCAACGCACACATTTGACGACGGTCCGGCCTCTGGGAATGACGCCGACAGATCTACCAGATAGTTTTTTCAGGAAAGTACCGGAATGATGGGTATATATCAATGTACATATAGTATATTTATGGTATGTTACTTACTCTGGGTGTCCGTTGAAAGGAGTAAAGGATCGGTGTTTATTGGACGATGATAACTTCCCAGACTTATTGTGATAGAGTATTCAAATGCAAGTATTGTTTTGGTAGTAGTCATTGTGATAAATGTTGCTTATCAACTGCCCCAATACATCTATCAATCATACTAATATTATAAAGAAGGAAGAGTTTATTATTTCTTTCTTTATTCTCATTAAATGGATTTTGAAACTATTAGAACGACTTGAAAAATTTAAAGAAGCTCTTTTTCTTTCTCTTCTTTTCAGTGATTAGAATAAGCTTTGTTTTATTCCCGTGTTTCCACTGGAATGAGAACTAAGCGGGTGAAACTGCGGGGCGCCGTTATATTACATACATTTTGTATCAACAAACTCCATTAGCCATATTATGTAAAAGTCGCATTTGGTTTAAAACGGGGAGAATCGACCGTGTACATATTCATAGTTTATTTATCACAGACTAAGGTTGGCCAATAGGTGTTTTACATGTACTAAAATTATATACAAAAAAAAAATACTAATATTTTATTTATTTGTAATCAGACTGGCCGATTCACGCGCTGGTGAGCAGTGGCGGGCAAATTCAATTATGCCTTGGCGGGTCTGTGTTTGGCCGGGCTTGCTTTACAGCGTCTCTCTAACTTAGGCAGAGATAACCTATGTAAATCTGACTATTCAAAAGTGTTTTCTTGAAGCCTACATAAATAAAGACATTTTATATTTTGTTATCAGGCACTGGTTACAGAACAAATGGGCCAGTCTGCTAAAGGAAAATAACAATATAAGTATTAACCGTACTGATTTGTTAAGGCTTGCAAGAGTTCTGAATGCCCAACTCCTCTACAGGTTCGGGAACGCATTCATGGTGGCTTTTGGGTTGCAAATATTCATAGGCTACGAATATTACAGATCAAGACAAGCTGCTATGCTATTAAAGATAATCATCGGGCGTAAATAGACTAGTTGACTGTTTTTTTTTATCTCATTATTGAGATTACAAAAAAGTATTGCTTACTTATTTTTTCTTTTAGTCAGCAAACCCCACATCATATCTTTGAAGCGCTGTATCTTTGTAATTTTTTAAGTATATATAAAATAATAAATACGTGTTCAATATTTTATTTACAATATAACTTAAGGAAAAAAAACATGTTAGAGTCAACTAGCCTATTGCTTTAAAAATAAATTAGAATACAATACGTTTTAATTATTTCGAGTACAAAGACTTTTAAAAGGTTGGCTCGTTTATTTAACGACAAATTACCGATTGTAGCTACGACAAACAATACACGGCTGCGGGTTGTACACTAGCAACAAACTTTAGAGTGCCCGCGACCCTTCTTCATTTGCCCTTGCGTGCTGGAGGTTAGGTTTTTGCTCAGTTAGTGGTGAATGTCACAGTGTCCGATAGGTCACTAGGTAGATTTTTGACAAGTCTTTGTAAGGTGAAATGTTGTATGTATATAGTACTATACTGTCTGAAGGACAGCGTCGGAGTCAAGGTAAGAAGAGGCATGCTCCGGTGGTTCGGACATGTGGAAAGAATGGATGACAAAAGATTGACTAAACAGATATACAATGCAAAAGTGGAAGGATGTAGGAGCCGCGGAAGGCCCAGGCTCACCTACCACGACCAGATTGATCGTGTATTAAAAGAAGGTGATGTTAGGAGTCATAAAAAACCGTAGAGCTTGTATGAAAAGGATCATGGATGTTGAAGAAGCGAGTGAGGTATGTAAGGATCGTGCTATATGGCTTTCGGTTCTCTCTGCCTACCCCGTTAGGGAAGTGGCGTGAAGTTTAGTTAGTTGGTTAGTACTCTCAGATAAGAGCACCATTCAATTTCCTTAACTGACTAAATATGTGTAAAAATGTGCTGTTTCTGTCAATAGCGTTACTAGTTAAGAAAGAGTAGAAAGAAAAAGTTTTTTTAACTGCCTTTAGAAAAGAAGGAATCTCTTTGGAAATATCTCCGGGTTTTACATTTTAGGCTTGTACCCATTTAAGTCTTTGTCAATGATAGATCATAAGTAATACAACCAAAACTAAACTAATTTCACACCATTTCTCTAGCGGGGTAGGCTAGATGACTGAAAATCTGTTTAGTCCGTCAGATTATAAAAAAAGATTGAACACGTATTTTTTTATTTCTTTGTCAAACAAACGTTGACAAAGATACAATGCATTCAAATTGCGTGTGACGTCACGCGTTCGTAAAACTTTTACAAAATAGTGACGTCCCAAGCCCCCACCCCAAAACTTTGATGCTCTTTATCTTTGTTATTTTTTGTTCATTTAATAAAGCGAAAAATATGTGTCTAGTATTTCCGTATAATCTAACGGACGGGTTTAATAGAATTAGTTTTTTAATTTTGACTGTGTCATGTCAATATGGATGATATTGACATGACACAGTCACAACATTCCTATTCATAAAATTAATAGAAAGGATCACCTATCCAGTATTTTCTCATGACTAGCGTGACTGTTGCGATCAAACGTCACAGTAAATAGATTCCAGTATGTCATAGTTGATATTGGAAACAATAAAAGCGACTCGATACGAACAGACCGACAGGAGGTCATCTCTTGCGGCTGGCTGATGTGGCAATTAAATTTATTATTAAAATTTCCGCCTATTGTTTCGGGCAGCGGGCAAATCCAAATATATTGACGTGAGTGCAGCTGCCAACTCTAGTTAGTTCGCAACTTGCCTGGACAGGGCTTGGTGCAAGTAACAAGAGATTTGTATGATGTTCGAATAATAATATAAAGTTAATAATTGGTTTAAAGTAGTCTAAAGAATAGCCGACAAATTTGAAATGTTGTCACTGTAAGTCGGATAACACTGTAAATTCTATTTTCAAAAGTACAATTACACCCTAAACGCTGGTGGAGATATTATTTCCGCTGTTCATACTAAATTAATATAATAATAGGAATGATGATTTAAGAAAGAGAGTCGGTCTGAAGGACAGAGTCGGAGTCAAGCTAAGAAGAGGCATGTTCCGGTGGTTCGGACATGTGGAAAGAATGGATGACGAAAGATTGACTAAACAGATATACAATGCGAAAGTGTAAGGATGTAGGAGCCGCGGAAGACCCAGGTTCACCTACCACGACCAGATTGGACGTGTATTAACAGAAGGTGATGTTAGGAGTCATAAAAACCGTAGAGCTTGTATGAAAAGGATTATGAATGTTGAAGAGGCGAGTGAAGTGTGTAAGGATCGTGCCATATGGCGTTCGGTTCTCTCTGCATACCCCGCTAGGGAAGTGGCGTGAAGTTTAGTTAGTTAGTACAATACCCTAAACGCTGGTGAAGATATTATTTCCGCTGTTCATACTAAATTAAATATTAGGTTATTATTAAGATGGAGTCCCAATTTTGTTTATATTGTAATAAGTTTAAAAACTAACCACAGTCTTGTCACTAAACAGGGGTAAATACCCGTAACCAAAAGATGCCATCATCATCTTCCTAGCGTTATGTCCCGTGCTTAGATGGGGTCCGCTTAGAGCATGATCTAGGATTTAGCGTGTCTGGTAAATACATTGAAGCGAATGCCGATCAGACCTTCGTAACCCTTATATAGGGGAGCCAGACAAATTTGGATCATGGTTACACATCCATACTCATTTGAATGTGCAGGTTTCATCACGATGTTTTCCTTCACCGCCGAGATAGTGGTATAAATACGGACATAGTTTTGATAAATCCAGAGGTACGTGCCCGGGTCTGAATCTGCAACCATCGGTTAAGAGGCACATGTCCTTACCATTGCGCTTCCACCGCTCTCAAAAAATTCACTTCGCTGTCTCTCCATCCGTCGGTATGTCATCGAGCTGTATCTCTATAACCGTAATATGTAGATATTCGAAATAACTAAAAAACCTTTTACTGGTAGTAAAATAAGTTAAAATTAGTTTAGGTATGATCATATATTTTTAAATCATTTATTGAAGAATTAGCAGACATAAAGCAGATAAATAAAAATAAATACTTTTCATTTAATCGGCACAGGCTTTCAATAATAAAACTATCCTCGCTGTTTTCTATAACATGGACCACAAAGTAACATCTGGACTTTACGTAGGGCCAAATGTTTCAAAATTTAAAGTTTATTGGGGACCCGAATGCCGAGAACGGCCGTATATTCCAGTATTGGTGATTATTTGTTTTATTATTGTGTCCCGCTGAGGTGAATTTTGGGAAACTGCCGTTAACGGTATGTGTTCTAGCCGAATTCTGGCTATACTAGTTTGAGCCTGTTATAGGCTTAGCAGCGGTGATCTAAACCTAAAAGCTGAGCTAAGTGGTGCCTTCATAGTACGGCCTCGTCCAAGGAGACGACGCTTATCATTCAAATTCAAAATTCAAATTCAAAATTTCATTTCATTCATGTAGGCCTTAAAAAAAAAGCACTTATAAATCGTCAATTTTACAAAATCTTTAGAGCAATGTGAATCTACCACCGGTTCGGAATGCTGATTCTACCGAGAAGAAAACAAACGCTTCTCCGTGAACGGTCAGTACATCCGCCATATGTTTGTGTTTTCGGCAGCCCGCGCCGCGCACTGCGCCGCTTGACGCCCCGCGTCTCCCTGAACGCAGCCAAAGTATGCTCGCCTCATACGCTAAAGAGGTTAGGATTAGTTTAATCTCGGTCAAATGTACGTATGTTTGTATTTGTTCGGAGAGCTGGAAAAGGCAGGGAAACCTGACTCAAATAACTGTGGGGATGTAATGATCCAGTTTGTCTGGTTTCTCTAATTTAATCTAAATGTTATGATGGATATACATACATACATAAAAATTATCAGTGTCAGCAGACAGAGTCCAAAGAGCCATACTTAAACCACATACTTACATACATAACATCACTCCCATAATCCCCGAAGGGGTAGGCAGAGTCAAAGAGGCAGCAAGCCCCCTTAACCTCATTCAGCCAAAAATAAAACCGGGCTGGGTCAGATGGGAAATTGTGAAAATTGTTATAAGTGGCAAGCTTGTCGCCTACACAATCACATACCCAAAACCCGATATACTTACCATTAGTCGCCTTCTACGACATGCTAAGCAAGAGACACAGTTGGCACATTCTTTTTAAGTCCCCGAACAACATGGGACATCCAGCCAAAATCAACATTGTGAAAAGTGGTTTAGTACCAGCTCGTTGAACACATACACTAACCCAGTAGTTGATTTTACGACATGCTACGAGGAACTTAGTTAGTACCTACATTATTTTTAAGTCCAAGCCCAATATGGGGTTGCCCTGGCTCGTCTTAATACAATTATGGTTTACTCAATTGTTTTTGAAATCTAATAAATTTATATCTAAACTTTATGGTTTGGCGTTTGTAGAAAATGAGTAGTCTTGCACTTCTGAAAGTGTCAAAACATCCTGTTATACCAACTTCCAACTTTGCTTTAATAGTAGAATGCCTAAGGGCAGCAAGTTCACTGTCGCAACGACAAGGAAAATAACTTTACTTTGTAGCAGTAAGAAATTAACTAACTAACTAACTAAACTTCACGCCACTTCCCTAGTAAGAAATTAAGTTGCTTTTTTTTAAATAAATTAACTTTTTTCCTCATTGTTACGTAATTCGAATCAATTAGGAGTAAGTGCTCGTCACCTTTGATTATGCAAAATATCGATTGTTATTTCACATTCACTTTTCGGGATTGTCTCTGGTGGAACCAAGATAAGAGCCCCCCCTAGGACTTTAAAGCAGAAATTACGTAAGGTGTCGGTAAAATCTGTATCTCCGGGTATTTTGTCGACCTATTCCATTTATGTTATCACATCTAGAATGTACAAGGACTTTATACTACATTCAAAGCTGTATGAATTTCATACAACCCAAATATACCCCATTTTCAGGACGCGAAAACGGTTTGTAACGCATTTTCAAAGTTAAAGGTAATGAGAGGCGTTGATTTATTTAGCCTTGACTTGTACGCTAAAACGTTAAGGTAAACAAACAAGCCTAAACTAAGTAGTTAATGTGCAAATCCGATTACAGCCAAGCAACACTATAAATAAAATCCATGCGCAACACGAAATACCTCAAACAATATTTGTCTAAGCAAATGTATTTAAGACGAAGTGGGGCGATATGAAAGCCCAAACTTAATAACAATTTAATTAAGGCTTTGGCCAACGTTGGCTTATTGTTCGCGTTTCAGATGTACGACACACACAAAGGATAGTGCGCTAATGAACGAAATCTGATTTTAGGTAAATTGATACTTTGTTTAATTTTGGTATGGGCGTGGTTGATGGGCAGCGGTGCAGGGTAGTGAAACAATTTGCTGTTGTGTTTTGTTTTATTTTATTTTATTTCTGTAATGCATTTATCGCCAGTGCTTTTATTTATTGAATTGCTTTGGTTGAAGCTATTGCAAGAGTTCTTAATTTAATGTTAGAGAATCTAATTAATTATAAATCTATTGACATGGGCGTACGCAAGTGGTGGCAGCGAGGCCATTTGCCTCTACCTTGGAACTCGTGTGCCTGTTACAAGGTACCTGTTGGTCTATTTACTATGAGAACCTATAAATAGTATTGCAGTGAGTACGCCCTTATCTATTGATAGCAACATTAAGTTCAAAGCGATAATACTAGATGGCGCTGGTAATGTACTAAAACGAACAAAATAAGTTCAAGCTCTCAAAACTAAATCTGAGAATGTCTTTATCTATGTAAGCCTCAAAAAAGGAGCTATAAAATAGTATCAGTTTTACAAAAAAAAAAATATTCAGGATACGATGATATGGAGTTGGATTGGGACATAATGCTACAGAGATGATGATGTTACTACATCAGAAAACGCCTTTATTTCCGCCACCAGTGAAGCCTCAGCAATAACGCGTAACTCTAGAATGATTAGTCATAAGCGTTACAGAAGCGATCTATTGTTGCGAGTTGCGATCAAACGGAATAATTTTAACGAGGAACACGACTCCCTTCTTTGTCTCTAATAATAACCGGTAATAGTATTATGATTCGATATGATGTTCTTCGTGAGAGTCAATTAGGGGACTCGTGAATTAGACGTAGGGCAGTCACGCGAGGAAGAAATACCTTTCTCCGTCAAATTGGGTAGTAACCCTTCATGGGTCCCCATTACCGTTTGATATGAGTTATTTTTTTTCTAGGTTGAATGAGTTATTTTACTTAATAACTAGCTGTGCCAGCTGTGTCACCCGCATTTATGGTTAATATTATAAAGACTATTTCCGTCATACATGATTTCTATGTAACTTTAACCATTAAGGCTGCACACGCAACGCAACGGAACGGAAGCTTAAAAAATGGAGTAACTTCTCCCGTTTTCCCAACATTTCCCTTCACTACTCTGCTCCTATTGATTGTAGCGTGATGAAAAGTATACTATAACCTGTATGAAGAATAATTGTACCAAGTTTCGTTAAAATCTGTCGAGTAGTTTTTGTTTCTATAAGGAACATACAGACAGACAGACAAACAGACAAAAATTTTACTGATTGTATTTTTGGCATCAGTATCGATCACTAATCATCCCCTGATAGTTATTTTGAAAATATATTTCATGTACAGAATTGACATCTCTACAGATTTATTATAAGTATAGATTTATTTAATAATTAGGTATTTACAAGCAAAGTCTAAAAACAACTAAAAGAAAAAAAATTGCTATGTACATAGATCATTTTGGTGTTAACCACGGATTAGGTTCTGGTGTTGATGTGTTGATTGGAAACATAATAAGAAACATAATTTTATCATCACATACATTGATTAATTTCCGCATTTAGTAGCTTCAGAACTTGTCTTACGGATATCAGACTGACAGTGTTCCCACAAATATATACTTAAATATTAGATATTATAATAACATCCGAATAACGTAAGTAAGTAAGTAAGTAAGTAAGACACATAATAAAGTATTCACGACAAGTAGCTTTGTCTTTGACCTACTGAATGCGTCATAGAGCCAGTCGTTATAAACGAACTTTGTTCTATTATTAAAATTAAGACTGGCTCGATGGCGCATTCGGTAGTGACCCTGCCCCATGCGCCAAGAGTTGTGTTTCGATCCCCACCCAGGACAAACATTCGTATGATAGGTAATGAATACTTGTGTTTGTTCTGTGTCTGGGTGTTAATATCCAATATTTAAGTATATATTTGTAATACCACTGTTGATTCTGATATTCGTAACACAAGTGCTTAAGCTACTTACCTCGGAGTCAGATCAATGTATGTGATGTAGTTGGATATTTATAATTGAATATCTTATTATTTTGATTCAAATAAAAAAAAACATTTAGCCAATTGTATCACAAACGGACCATCAATCTGTAATGCGGATTTCCTATTTGTCCGGGTAAATAAGCAGATCAGTACACGACTGTTCCCGGCCTGCCGGGATTAACTTCATTAGAGAGTTCTCGTCGCTCCAATTCAATGAGGATCGCCTTTCTTGCGCTAAACACACGGGGCTGAAGGCAGAGGAACATTGAACGAAGAAATAAGGTTTATTTTAATGATGGATATTAAGTGTTCTTACATAAACTTCAGGAGTTTTGAAGATATGTGTTTGAATTATGGAATTATTGCCAGCCTAGGGAAGTTTGGTAATTAAATGAGAGGTTTTATATTATGAAAGAGTAAACAGAGATCAATTTGGAACTATGATATTATGGTTGGTGTAAAATCAATAGTTTTATATTTATTTGTTTAAGACAATGATGTTGAACTATTGCATTTGATAACTCCATTAAAGTGTTAAATTATAAAGTTACATAGAGTTCTAGATGCATTACAAACCACAATACAAACCAAAACTAACATACATACATACATAACATCACGCCCTTAATCCCCGAAGGGGTAGGCAGAGTCAAAGAGGCAGCATGCCCCTTCAACCACATTCAGCCAAAAATAAAGCCGGGCTGGGTTAGATTGAAAATTGTGAAAAAGTCACACACCCAAAACCCGATATACCATTAGTCGCCTTTTACGACATGCTAGAAAACTAACAAGCAAATTAACGTACAAAATTGCATTTTTTTTTTAATTCTGGGTAATTAAATAATACAAACAATATTTAAAAACATTCATTTTATTAGAACAAAGCGAGGTGCACTTGCTGTCGTGTGCAACAGTGTGTCCCTAACTGTGTATTACGCGTTACAATGACTCTATTCTAATAGGGCATTTATTTTATTGGGTTCCCCAGCGGACCGGACAAATTACACCGTTTTGTTTGTTCACGTGACCCCAAATGAGGACCTAATAAGACATAAAGTTAAATTGAGGATTATGTGTTGGCGAGGTCCGTTCTAACAATTTGACGGTTTTGTAATGAATTTTATTTGGAGAAGAACTGATTTAAATTGTTTATTTTCGGATTAGCCGTGTTTGAGCAGGGTGATTTATAATGAAATTATGATGAGGGCGTTTTTACCTTGTGATTTGAAATGAGCGGTTTAATAAAGCGGGAATATGATATTTAGGTGTGCGCGTTGATAGCAAAAAAGGTATTTGTATCTGTAGTGAGCATATTTACGAATGTATGGCTCATACATAAAGGCACTGACTGGCCCGTTGGTCGAGTGGTCAGAGACCCTGGCCACAAAACCGGGGGTCGCGGGTTCGAATCCCGCTAGGGGCAAATGTTTCGTGTGATGAACATGGACATTTGTAATCGAGTCATGGATGTTTATAAACGTATTTAAGTATGTCTATCCGTTCACCTAGTATCCATCGGATAGCTTAGTTTGGGACTAGGGAATTGGTGTGTCAGTCTGCAGAATTTATATTATTTAAATATTTGGAGCAATAATAAATAAATAAATATATATGATAGATACCTTTTCCCAGTTTTTAATAAAAGCAATCTAAGCTATAATATGAACTCATATCGCCTAAATATAATGTAGTAAATGAAAGCCCAAGATTCAGGCAAATTAAATGGAATAAATTACATAAATTAGTTAATCCCCGGTCCCAGGGCCCTATCGAGGGATCTGCAGATGGCCCTGACGACGGTTCTGACTCCTCGCCTGATGAACTTGTTGGCTCTCCTGATCATCTTCATTTTAGGAGCGGTCTTCACTCCGATGGGCTCCACAATCTTTATGCATCTCTTCGATCGTCTGTGGATTTGGATCTCGACGCCTAAAGCTATGGCTGGAAGAATAATATTTTTTTTTAACGCTGCATACTGTCACGCCGTTCGATGGTTCACCTTGTAATATGGCATTATGGAGGAAGACTGCGAACTTAATAAATATATCCCGGGATATGCCTATTAAATTGTCGTATGTATTTATTACACATTATGACCTGTGTACATTTATATTTTAAACTTTTCCGAATGGTTTGAACCATAATTAGATTATAGATTGATTTCATAGTCTTGATGCAATAAAAGGAACTACGGTGTATTGAATTTCTGTTTTTACATCTATTGAATGAGTTTGGCTTTAAAAAAATGTTTATCTAAATGTGTTTTGTATTTACCTGCCAAAAGATGCCCTATGCCGAGCAAGCAAAATGCACCGCGGAGCATTCTTAATGAAACCGGCTCCAGAGCCTTTGTGGACTCCCCCTGCGTCTGTAATTAAAATAAAGTACTGGCTTTAAAGGCGTCGCCGCTTCCAGGACATTTTGACCGGTGTGGCTATGTAATAGGTTTAGTACACTGACAGCGACTTGCGCTAATGAGATCTATAGCCTTTGGAAGGTTTTAAAATCAAGATTTTATTTTTGAGATAGCCACACGTTGGGCGCCATATTGAAAATTGTGAAAACAGCAATAGATGATGATAATATGTTCATATTTTAATTTCAGTTTTAGTTAAATTAAGCCTGAACTTCAATTTTGGAACATAATTTGGATAAAAATAAAATATAATTCAATCACTTAATGCCACGTTGGGCGCCATAAATATTTTTTTTTGTTTTCCAAATGAATAGCGGAAGAATAATCATTATTTATAATATCCTAAAATAATTTTATTTAGCATTGATTTGATAGAATTAAAGTTAACCTGTCCATTCTGTGCCGCAGCCGGCGAGTCACCAGTGACGTCACTGTTTGTTTTATCGCTCTCCGTCACTGGTTCCGACCTCCTAGCTTGTTCTGGAAGGTTCTTATATTCATCTGTTGTCATTTTCGCAAGAATGCCAGCTTCGAATAAAGTCATCACACTGAAATACGAAAAGTGCTAAGTACTAAAATTGCCTTTAAAAGGAAGAAGTTTAAGAAGATCAAAGAATGCTATATTTTAAATCAGACAGAAATTTTAAATTAACGTTTACTTTGAATATTTATGTTCAAGAGAGCGAATTGTATTAAGCTCGTATCTACGTTTATATAGACCGGCTGAAACTGACTATTTAAAAAAGTTAATTACTTAACTATATTTTGTTGTTCAGAAATAGATGTTGAGAAATAAACTATGTGACTGTACTATTTCATGGCCTTATATAGTTTTATATACTAACTAGCAGCGCCCCGCGGTTTCACCCGCATAGTTCTCGTACCCGCAGAAATGCGGGGATAAAATATACCCTATGTTACTCGCTGATAAAGTACCTTTTCATTGGTGAAAGAATTATTCAAATTGGTCTAGTAGTTTTGGAGCCTATTCAATACAAACAGACAAACATTAAAACCTTTCGACCTTATAATACTACAGTATATAATATATATATATTATAGTATATACAAACTAGAAACTATACCAGTGTTTTTACATTCATGCACTCCCACGTTGTTGTTTCAACCTTTACTGCTCTTTAAATCTACATACATTGTCCTACGGCTTTATCTTCCACCTTAATGGGCCTTTAGCACTGGCCACAAAGCTAGGCATTAATTTAAAACAGGAACATTTTCTAATACTTATAACATTTACGATCCCGGTAAAGCTGGTTCATTGAAACCCCAAAAGATCTAAAGGACGAAGAAAGTACGACGCACTTTGATGTCAGAGCCCAAGACCTATTTAGGGTCACTGAGCTAGCGAGGTAAGTAAGTAAACTTTCACGCATGAAAGACTAATTTCTTACCTTGAAGAGTGTGTAAGCGCACAAATATATTATACAAAGTAATTTAAAAAAAACGTTATTTATGGTTTAAGAGAGAGAGAGAGGTCAATCGCGACTTCGTCCATGAACACGAAATCGTTCCGATAGTAAGATGTTTTTATATAGGTTAAAACATGGTACGCCATGAAATTCAGTTCGGATTATTGGCCAATTTTTCAGGCGATTAGTTTCTGAGACCTCCACTTCAGTTGAATATTCATAATATAATTGAATTCTTTATATATATGAGTCAAACGCAAACCAAACAAAGAACACTTCAATAATACCTGATTAAGGATACTTACACGTTATTAAATGTCTCAAGATAAGGGCATCCGATCTGCAGAGCAATGGCCGAATATCTCGTGTAAAGCTTTTCGCTCAGATGGAAGTTATGTGATCCTGAAAGTCGAAAATTAGCATTTGAGATAATAATATGGACTATATAGTATATTAGATCGATTGACGGTTATTATAAAATAAGTAAAATAAATGGTGTAATTAAAGTGTTTTAATATATTTACTGATACTAAGATAATTTAACACTTAGTTTACAATCAATATATTATTGATTATATCAATAAAAGCTTTTTTAGAGTGATTAAGTAGTGCACATTGAAAAATTGGCTAATTTTTTTTTTTACTTTTTCTCTGCAAACGGTTTACAAATGGTTTTGTGTGTTCCAATTTTTTGTTGAACTGTTCCACTCTGCCCCACCAAGCCGCCCTACTTTAGCTTTCCCAGCTCACCAAATCGTTCAGTGTCGTAGTACAGTGTCTCCCTCCCCCCCAAAATGGCGACGTGTCGTCTCGTGAGCACGAGCCGCACGCCCACCTCTACGCTGCGCACGCGCTGCACCCGCTGTCGGCGCATCAGGTGAGCAAGACGGCCGTATACACCCGTCCCGTTCTGAAATAAAAGGATTTGAGTGAATTTACGCGTTCGCACTAAAAGTGAACTCCCGCCGTTCTAGGTATTGTGTTTTCGGGGATCTAAGTGAAACGAAGCGTTTCAGTTCTTTAATATAAATTTCTAGACGTCGCTACAGACTTTATTGAACACAGAAAACTTGATTTGTAAATGTTAGGTATAAAGTCACGCGATTAAAGAATAGATGAGCTACGAGTAAACTGAAATGTCTGTCACCCAACTCTTCATCTAATACAAATTGTATGTATAATATCCTCAAATGGGTTCTACAACAATATATTCCAGTATGTAGTCCTTGATATTATGCTACAATATTTTTGTTATTTGTTTCCATTTGATGTCTTCGCGTCTAGTCTGCTCTAGTTTAAATTCAGCATACCTTTTTAGTCAGAAAAGGTCAAAAATAACGTAAGCCTAAGAAATCCTTTAAATAAGAAAATATTCGTTAACCTCTAGAAAGCACGCCATACCTCTAATATAGCCAATGAAGAACTGTGCCGTTCTACCACCAGCTCGTATCCTCTGTCCCTCATGGCTTCTTCCAGAGCTTGTAAGGTTCCGATGGGCTTTTCCCTAGCTGGTCTTGCCAACAGGCTGGTCAAGTTTGCCGAATACATGTCACCGATGACGTATGTAGCTCCGAGAGACACGAGGACAGACACCAGGCGAGCTTTGTGCGTTTTTGACGGTTCTTTGCTTGAAGCTGCAAAGATAAGTAGTAGTATCTGGGTTGATGGTGGATGCTGTATTTCGATAGATGAGTGAGAGTTTCAGATGCTTAACTGTGCAAGGTCGGCAATCTCCTTGTTACATGTATCTTCGATGTTACAAATATAGGCTGATGTGATTGCTTATCATCAGGTAGGTGTTTGCCTCATTTAGTATGAAAAAGAAAACAATATCGGGTTTTGGGTATGTGATTGTGTAGGCGACAACCTAGCCACTTGTCACTACTTTTTCACAATTTTCCATCTAACCCAGCGCAGTTTTATTTTTGGCTGTATGTGGTTAAAGGGGCCTGCTGCCCCTTTGACTCTGCCCACTCGGGTATTATGGGTGTGATGTTATGTGTGTAAGAAAACAGCCATCCACCAGAAATACTATATGATTATAATCAGACTATTGATTATTATCATTCTTGACTCTAGTTGACTAAAGAGGGAGACAGCATGATGCGATTGCGTTTGTCAGGTGATATACTTTTTTTTTGACGCAGGGAATGCTCTATACATTGTCACGCCTGCCGAAATAGGAAGATGTGGTTTGTGGGACTCCCAGGGGTCTCTGAATAGGAGACCCCCTATCCGGGTATGATGAGAGCTAGCTGGGGTATACCAACTAAATTCCGCGGCGCTCCTACATCGCCTGAGTGGTGGCCACCACGGGTGTCCAGCGAAGCCTTGGACTACCGCAGTACCTACGCAGATATACTTGCGATATCGTCTTTCTGAACGCTTATCTATAAACGGAAAAGCAGGTAAATATCTGTGACACATTGTCCCTTTCATGTTCATTCACCATTAATTCCGGCACTCTCATTGGCAAACAAAATATCATCGGAAAACAATTAAGTGATTCCCAAACTGTCACAGTACTGCATGAGAAGGGTTCGGATGTTGATTAAAAATTAGATGACATGTTTTACGGACGGACCCTCGGGGTGTTTGCTAAACCCCCTTGTTAAGCTTGTTATTATATTACGGGTTTGGATGAATAGGGTATAAAAAGACACATTTTGCGTGGAGGATTAAGTCATAATCCGAGCATTGGGTCATAGTTTTTTGATCATTAGATCGTCATTTGATTGAACGTTGGTTCAATACTTTATTGTGCACTGTATTGAATGATATAGCGAACTTTAATATACGATCCAGCGACATCACATACATTGATCTGACTCCGAGCTAAGTAGCTAAAGCGCTTGTGTTACGGATATCAGAATCAACAGTGGTATTACAAATATATACTTAAATATTAGATATTAACACCCAGACACAGAATAAACACAAGTATGCATTACGCGAATGTTTGTCCTAGGTGGAGATCGAACCCACAACTCTTGGCGCATGGGGCAGGGTCACTACCGAATGCGCCATCGAGTTAGTCGAAACTTTACCATGAAAGTAAAATATGTGTACAATACATATTTTAGAAATAGCTGCAGATTATGCGGCACCTATTTCTGGAATCTCTAAAAAAGAGATGGCGGGTCTTACGTAAATTTGGATTATATTACCACCAGATGCCTTGGTCATTGAAAAGCTCTAAAAACACTGCCTTAGCTAGTGGGTATTGTACATTGTGAGGTGTAACTAAAAACAGTTTGTCTCATTGTTGTCCAGTGTTATTCAAAATTCATAGGCCACGGTGATCTCTTCCATGGCCGTAAATGTCTTCACATGTTTATCAGCTTTAGTAGTATAAAAGAAGCTATCAATTATAACTAATAGCTAGTTTAATAGTTAGTTTACTCAACATGTTTTTATAGTCCGTAAGTTAAATTATTAAAAAATATTAAATACGTATTTTTATATACCTTACCTAATACTATATTTTATTTGCTTTACCGAATACTCGTAAATGACAAAGATACATCGGTTCAAAGATCTTAAATTACCTATTACCTAGTGACGTCAAACGGTACTTTACCGCGCTGTATTTTCATAATTTTTGGTTTGTAGAACAAAAAAAAAATACGTAAGCAATATTTTTTTATAATATCAATAACGGACTATAAAAAAAAAATTTAACTAGCCTGTTGTGCGGCAAATGCAAATAAAAAAATATTGCTTACTATGGACGATCTTACATTGTCTGAGGAACAGAGTGGTAGTGAACCAGCAGCAGTTGTTCAGCAGACGCAGCTGGTCCCTCTGGCGGCGCTGCCACAGCGACGGAGCGGCGATCACCACCCAGAGCGCTGGGCCAGTCACTAGCACCGTCGCGCACACTAGAGGCCAGACCTGGACAATTGGACGTATGTAAGAGGATGTAGGCATAATTAGCGAAATCCAAAACATAAATCATTACAATAGCTTACTATACATAATCATAATCTTCATCTTACTAGCGTTATGTCCCGTGCTTAGACGGAGTCCGCTTAGACCATGATCCAGGATTTAGCGAGTCTGGTAATTACATTGAAGCGACTGCCGATCTGACCTTCGTAACCCTAAGACAGGGGAACCAGACAATTTTTGGATCATGGTTACAAATCCAAAGATGTTTGAATTTGCAGGTTTCATCACGATGTTTTCCTTCACCGTCGAGCTAGTGGTATAAATACGTACATAGACTTGAAAAATCCAGAGGTCCCTGCCCGGGTTTGAACCCGCACTCCTCGGTTAAGAGGCGCGTGTCCTTACCATTGAGCTACCACCGCTTACTATACATAATATAAATTAATAATACATTATTTTAATTAATTAATCTATTAGTAATAATTATTATAAACAAATAAATGAATGGGATTGATTGAATTAAATGTTAAATATAAATGTAAGTTCTAACTAAAGCTTTTATTTTTACTAACACTATGGACCAGGTCCGTAATAAATGAATTTTATTTTATTTTAGTTTATATTTATTATGTTGCCTGCCCGAGAAAATAGGCACAATCAAAGAAGCAGTAAACTTCTTTAAGCGGTCATAGCCAATAATAGAAGAGAATTGAGTAAAATTGTTAAAAAGTAATGATAGTCACCTTGTCGCCTACATAATCACAAACCGATTTTATTTCCCATTCCAAAAACTCATTCCAATCTACATAATACAGCATTAATCGTCTTTTCATTTACCAATTCTAAGTTTTCTAGAGTCCAATTTAGAATAGCGAGTCTGTAGTACGTTATTGCCATATAAAATCAAAGGAAAAATTGTGTTATTTTAAGGATGCTAAAAGTGGCATCACTCTTTTTAACTAAAGAATAAACCTTACATCAGGAATAATTTGTCTTTAGATAAGATTTTATTTAGATGACCGCTATTTTGTAATAATATGCGATTCCATTAAATACCTCCGATAGGACTTACCTCCCATCTGAAAGGCCTGATGATGGCCAGGGTTTCACTCAGCTTGGCTGGCGCGTGAGTCAAGAACGCTCCGGAGTCAGCCAGGGTCAGGAACGAGAACTCCACGGCCTGCAGCCGCTCCCACGTCATCGTGACGTCACCGATGAAGAAGTCCGCTTTCTAGTATAGGGATATCCAATGACAAATATTTCAGCCTGTCCGAATATACGCGCTCGCACTAGTGTTGCCGCTTGATAGGCCAACAATGATTGTTTATCGATAGCCTATCGTTGAAGAAAATCGATAGTCTATCAATACTGCAATACTATCGGTAAACAACAATACTATCGATAGTATCGATACTATCGATAGAATTAAACCAAATTTATTGGTTGGCAGTGATCGAAACTATCGATAGTATTGCTTTTTACAGACAGTATTACACTAACAGAGACATCGATACTATCTATTATCCTATAGATCGTATAGATGATTTTAAGGTTCAACTATCGATTGCAAAACTATCTATTTTTCGGCAACACTAGCTTGCACAAACAATGGAAGTACTTCCGCCGAGCTAGGTGTTGTGTGCTCGAGATTAGCTACAAAATAGTACCGCCCAATCTTCTTAGATTGGACGTTACTATTTTCGATCGACAGACGATCGGATCGATCATGATCATAATCCCAATATAAATAGGATGAAACGATAAAGTTCATTGCTTATTCAACTTGGCTGCAGTTAAAAGCTGAAATAGAAAATAAAGGCAAAGTATTTCCTTGCAACTAGCTTTTTCTCTTCTTCTTCAAACAGTATTTTTTACTACAACAAAACACACATTTTATTGAATGTGGTTAAAAAGGCATGCTGTCACTTTCAGCTTGGCAACCCCCTCGGGGATTACGGGAAGGAATTATGTATTTGTATGTATGTCCCATGTTGGTCTGGGACTAAAAAAAAAATAATGTGCCAACTAGGTTTTGGCTATGTGATGAAGCTAGCCACTTGTCACTACTTTTTTTCATTTTTCCATCTAACCCAGCCCATTGTCCCATGTTGGTCTGGGACTTAAAAATAATGTGCTAACTGTGGTTCTTGCCTAGCATGTCGTAAAAGGCGACTAATGGTATATCGGGTTTTGGGTATGTGTTTAAGTAGCCGACAAGCTAGCCACATGCTACATCGTTTTTACAATTTTCCATCTAACCCAGCCCAGTTTTATTTTTGGCTAAATGTTGTTAAAGAGGCCAGCTGCCTCTTTGACTCTGCCTACCCTTTCGGGGATTATGGGCGTGATGTTATGTTAATTATGAGAGAAGCAAACAATCTCACATTCGCATTTACAATATCACTAGGATTCTATTCAAGTATCATATTACATTTTACGAAACATTTCGGGAGTCTCCACGGGCCGGATCCGTACAGCCTTCCGGAGGTCTGGAGAGGATTATCCTTTCCCATGTCATCTAAAGCAGATAACAAATAATAATATCTCCTGTGCCAGTAGGGCTCGTCGTTGACCTAACTTATTTCAACACATTTGCCGGCTTAGATCAACGATATTGTTTAGTTAATTATTAATTATTAAGTCTGATTTTTATTTAATCTTTAATAAGTATACCGACCACAACTGCAATCCTCGAAGGGGAGGCAAAGACAAAGGGCAGCTAGGCAGCTTTGCCACATTCAGGCAAAAAATAAAATGGAGCTGAGTCAGATAAAACTGTAAAAAGGTAGTGACACCACTTGTCACTTGAGAATTTATTTACAACAACACGCCCGCAATCCCCGAAGGGGTAGGCATAGTCAATGAGACTGCAAACCGCTTTAACTACATTCAGCCAAAAGTAAAACTGAGCTGGGTTAGATGGAAAATTGTGAAAAAGTAGTGACAAGTAGCTAGTTCGTCGCCTACACAATTGCACACTCAAATCCCGATATACCATTAGCCGCCTTTTACAACATGCTAGGCAAGGAACACAGATGGTATTTTTTTTTAATTCCCATACCAACATGGGACTAATTTAATAAGTAGTAATAATAAATATTAAGTCCAAACGCTGTATATATCGAATAAAACACTTTAAAATCTAAACTCACTCATGGTATACTTACTCGTTTCCAAATTAATCCAAGAGTTCCCTTGAATGTGCCATTTCCAGATATGCTTGAGCCCTGACTCCTGTCTGGGGGGTCGTAATACCTATATCTGTCAGATAAAAACATATCTAGTTAGGTCTAGAGTTTTTAAGCCGAAATATTTGTCTGAAATTTGTGGTAAAAATCAAAATCAATTTAACAATTAATATATACCTAAGTTAAAATCCACGAATTTCAGATAAAGACTCGCTACTGCACTTAATTATACCAGAGTCACATGACGTTATTTATTATTTACGCAAGGAATTCACACATTAAGACCGGCTACTGCCTTATTCGAACATTCGAACTCCGAACTAAGACCAGCCACTGCGTTATTTGAATGAGCAGTTCACAAACACGTCAGCTTTCGTCCGCAGCTGCGGTCAGGCGTCCTCAACCGATGTAAATCTGCTTAGCTTGTTACCTGAAGTTGAGCTTTTTAGCGAGGAGCGATAAAAGTTTGTCGTCTCTGCCGCCCGTCACGTTTAACGCCGAGTTGTTGTTGTATTTTACGAAGTGCCACGGCGGGGCCTGAACAGATATAGACTGGGGTTTACAATCGTTTATGGTACCCTTATTTGGTCTGGGATAGTCTTTGGATGTCAGAGTCTGTCTTTTTTAGATATACATAAT
Organism: Glyphodes perspectalis; assembly: GCA_951394215.1. NCBI lineage: Eukaryota > Metazoa > Arthropoda > Insecta > Lepidoptera > Crambidae > Glyphodes > Glyphodes perspectalis. The sequence continues at coordinate 15,419,166 of OX596205.1, read as the reverse complement.
TGGACTGGTTTATTTCAGTCATCATCTTCCTAGCGTTATGTCCCGTGCTTAGACGGGGTCCGCTCAGACCATGATCCAGGATTTAGCGAACTGGTTTATATCAGTGTCATTATAATAACAATAACTAGCTGTGACCGCGGTTTCACTCGCGTTTATTGTAAATATTATAGCCTATAGCTTTCTTCGATAAATTAGCTATACAACACAAAAATATTTTTTTAATTCAGACTAGTAATTTCTGATCTGAGATAAGCACGTTCTAGCAAAGAAACAAACAAACTTATTAGCTTTATAAATTAGTATAGTATAGATGAAGAATAATGATATGATATTCATTATCAAGACCTACCTATCCCCATTTTATAAGAAAAAAAAAATTTTTCCTTACCTACATATTTTATATTTTTTTCCTTACCTTACCAACCTTTTCTATATCCTTAATAACATTTCCATTTTATGATGATTGATTGAGTAGGCACCTTGTTAAGACGTGAAAGCTTTACAAACAGATAAACACCTGAAATCACTTTCTGTCCATCTAACTTTTGTATTCTCATATAGAACTTCTAAATCACCTATTAATATTATAATGCGATAGTTTGTATGTACGGATGGATGTTTGTTACTCCTTCACAAAAAAACTACTAAATGGATTTTAATGAAACTTTAGAATAATATAGCTCATACACCCGAAAAACATATAGGCTAGGTTTCATTGATGTACCACGCCAGTGAAGCCGCGGGCAGAAGCTAGTTAAGTAATATACTATTGCATCAAAAAAAAGTAAATTCATATTCATCATGCGATTTCACACAGTGCAATCCATTTCGAATGTGAAAATTCCTTCTTAAATTTCAATATTTTGAATTCCATCTGGATTTCCACATTCAGAATGAATTTCACCGAGCGGAATTGTATAGTCAAAAACAGACTAAATATGCACCCTATATAAATTGCGAAGTAAAAAGGTTAACCTAATCCTGCTTTCGTCTGTACCAAGTAGAGTTCTCCTTTTATGGTATCAGAAAATTTCACCTCTCATTTATCCGATAATAGTAATAAAAATATAGTTTTTGGTGTACAGTAACGTTTTGAAAACGTTGATAGCTCTTTGTGTCTAATAATGCTCGGCTATGCACATGTGAGGTTTTAATTAAAAGTAGAATTGGTAAGAATCTGATAATATAACAGTTGTATAAATTAGAATACGGATGACTTTAAAATATTAATGTTTACTTTTAAAGATAATGGAATGACGTTTTCATCTCATTTCTATCTTATTTTTATTTAATGAATGCCTAATAAATAAATAAATTCTCCAGACTGACACACCAATTCCCTAGTTCCAAACTAAGCTTATAAAATTATGGATACTATGTGAACGGATAGACATATATAAATAAGTTTATAAATATCCATGACTCGAGTACAAATTTACATGTTCATCACACAAAACTTTTGCCCCTAGCGGGATTCGAACCAGCAACCCTTGGTTTCGTGGCCAGGGTCTCTGACCACTCCACGAACGGGTCTGGCGATTTGACTTAATACATATGAAATAAAGTTTAAAGGCAATTCGAAAAACTTAGCATTTCAATATAGCATGTAGGTATCTGAAAAGCAGCTGACGTTCTAAAATTAAGTTAAAAACATCATATTGAACGCAGAAGAATATATCTACTTGGTTCCGTCATACGTATCTGTAATATAGTTCAGAATACGTTGACACATCATGTCGTTAATAGAAATTAGTTTATATCTTCATTAAATCTAACTTACATGCAAAACAGGCACATCAAAGACCCTCCCCTTGAAATCCTGGTAAACCTTCTCAGCTGGCGGCAGCACCGGAGACTTGTACAGGCGGCCTGACCACCAGTTCACCAGGGTCAAGTGGTGGAGACGATCTGGCGTACCTTGGTTGTAGTACACTCGGAATCTGCAGGTATAGAAACGTTTATTTAAATTTAAATTCTCCAGACTGACACACCAATTCCCTACTTCCAAACTAAGCTTATGCTTGTACTATGGATACTAGGTGAACAGATAGATATACGTAAATACGTATATAGCCCGATAAATGGGCTATTTAACACTGAAAGATTTTTTCAAATCGGACCAGTAATTCCTGAGATTAGCGCGTTCAAACAAACAAACTCTTTAACTTTTTAATATTAGTATAGAGTATTAGATGGTAGTCAAGACAAGGGCACACTTAGCAATTGGGATGTTGACACCATTTATATTTAATTTTGAAATATCATTTCTGAAAAAGAAAGTATCGTAGTACGTTGTTAAGCCTTATTGATTTTGAATTATATTGAGTCTAAGATTTTTAATTTTACAAAAACTGTTTAATATTAAGTCAGTTGACTATACGAACTAATGACGTCACATGTTGACAGGCCCATGCAAAATCTATAAAGTGATTGCGTTTTGACAGCTCTTAAAAAGTATCTCAATTGACTTGCCAGTTAACATCCCTATTGTAGAAAATGCAGAATTAGGACACAATGCGAACTGCATAATTTGATCATGAATATTTAAATATTGGATTTCAACTTTTATCGCTCAAGTAACATTTTACGAACAAGCACTTACAAATAATGCTTCATCAATTCGTATCCAATAAACTGTATATTTTCCTTGGCACTCATAAAATATGTTTTGGCCGACTCTCAATCGGCGTTCGGCTCAATTGAATTACAAGGTACGTGATTGTCCAGACCTTTATATTTGGCTCACTCCGAAATTTGTCGCACAAATAGCGACTTTAATACAACGACAAAGGGGGTATGAAATTGTGCGGTTATGCCGCGTTTTTGTAGTTCAGCGAAGAGAGACTTCATTTTTAGAAATACTTTAAGGCGTATGCTTCCGGTAATCAAGCGATGTAGTGGATGGAAGTGATTTTTAAAACGCTACAAAAATGTAAAATAAAACACAATCTATATTAAATACATACCAGGCCCGTTGGTCGAGTGGTCAGATATCTTGGCCACGAAACCAAGGGTCCCGGGTTCGAATCCCGCTAGGGGCAAATGTTTCGTGTGACGAGCACGGACATTTGTACTCGAGTCATGGATGTTTATAAACGTATTCAAGTATGTGTATTCGTTCACCTAGTATCCATAGCACAAGCTATAAGCTTAGTTTGGAACTAGGGAATTGGTGTGACAGTCTGGAGAATTTATTATTATTACTGTCAAGCCAAATACATCGAAAAAGAGGGTCAACCTCGGAATGAACAGTAAAAGTCGTGTAGACGTTTATTTTGTCATTCTAAAAGTTGTCTAAAAAATACTGATGCTATGATGAATCATTATAAACTGTCAAGGCAATATTTAAAATTAAATATTTCGAATGGCATTAACAGGTTGTTAGGTCATCATAACATCACGCCCGTAATCCCCGAAGGGGTAGGCAGAGTCAAAGGGGCAGCAGGCCCCTTTAACCATATTCATCCAAAAATAAAACTGGGCTGGGTTAGATGGAAAATTGTGAAAAAGTAGTGACAAGTGGCTAGCTTGTTGTTAGGTCTTGAAGTATATACTTTAGATTACGCAAGTTAAGCACCTTGAGAGTGAGAGTCCGGATGGGTGACCGAATCACACGGTTTAAAACTCGGGTCTTAATATAATAAAGAAAATGAAATGATGTCGATAAGAATATAAGTAAACATCCGTATTTCCCTTTTTGAATTTATGAGATTCAGGGAAACATTTCATAAATAAAGGCTTTAATTAATTTTTCATCGTACCGAACAACAGTAATGAAAATAATAAATTAGTACGCCGCCCGTCCATTGGGTATATTATATTAACCCTAAAATTAGAGCATTCTCAATAATTCACTAACCAATATTGACAAACTTAATCAGAATACAAATGCCAATGCTAAAATGCTACCGTTTTTTATTATTTCAACGTTAGGGTTGTCTATTAAAAGTCGAATAACTTTAAATATTTTTAATGATCACTTAAATAACTCTACCAATTCCTGGTAATAAAAGTTTTGTCAGATAGATCACAGGCTTTGTATTTTGTTTTCGTGAAACGGAACATTAATAAAGATTAAAAGAAAAACATGTCAATTAAAATAATATGTACGTATTATTGCTCTTAAGAGTCTTTGGCAGCAGATGCCGTATTCCTTATCCATTTTCAGCTATTACGAAGCTTTCTACATCCTATTACTGTATATATCCATACCATCACGGCTGTAATCCCCGAAGAGGTAGGCAGAGTTAAATGAACAATAAGCTAATTTCTTCTCCAAAACATGTTTACCCAAAAATAAAATAACACTGAGTTTGATTAAACGGAAAATTGTGAAAAAGTAGTGATAAGTGCTGATCTCGCACACCATTAGTCGCCTTGTACGACATGCTTGGTAAGGATTACAGTTTTTTAAAGTCAGACTACCACGAAAAAATATTTTTATGTACTACAAGCATCATTATCCTCCTAGCGTTATGTCCCGTGCTTAGTCGGGGTCCGCTTACGCAATGATCTAGGATTTAGCGGGTCTGGTAATTAAAGCGTCTGCCGATCTGACCTTCCGAAACCATACCTTTATGATAGGAGTACCAGACAATTTGGATCATGGTTAAACATCCATAGTTGTTGGAATTTGCAGGTGTCATCACGATGTTTTCCTGACTGCTGAGCTAGTGGTATAAAAACGTACATAGATTAAAATAATCCAGAGTACCAGGATTTGAACCCGCACTCCTCAGTTAGACACGTATCATTCCTATTGAGCTACCACCACACTCTTTTTATATATACAATAGTACTTATATTTTATACGCTACGGTAAAGTCATTTGTCTAAAAAATAATTACCAGGAAAATGACTTCATCCACAGCCCTGCCATCATCAACCTGTTAGTGCTAACCGCCGAATGAGTAATGAGAACATGATACTGACATCCCGTAAAATGTTCCCTCCCTGCAATCTATTAATTAATTTGTTTCATGCAATATGTACGGAATGGATTCAATGTGAATTTATAAGTTTGATGTACTGGCCTCGACGGCTGGTTTGTTTGACCGCAGTTTGATGGTGGGACATTATTTGATAAGTCTAAGGTTGTATTTTATTAGAAGAAATAATATAAACAATTATGTGTTGAAGTCGAGAATATGCGTTTAAAAAATGGATAGAAAATTTCGAAGATACAATTATCAAGTATATTATAGGTCAATGCAAAAGTACTTTTTCTGTATACCTATAGACCTATATGTTTAAATGATGTTCAAATTATCTTGAATTATTTTGCAAGACAAACAAAAACTAAGATGGAAATGAGTTTTATTCATATAAAATTTTATTATTATTTTATGTAACCCCATCAATATAATTATGTATATATGGTATTTTAAAGGGTAAATATCGTAGAAACAAGAAAAATCATTTGTTAACATATTTAGCATACGCTTATTACTTGGAGTACCCACAAGGTATTTTTAACTTAACTAGTTTCACGCTAATTCCCTAGCGGGATAAGCAGAGAGAACCGAACGCCATAAGAATACTGTTACTCTAGGAAATTTGATTCTTGCTTAAAGAAAAAAAAAATCGATTCCGCGGCATGATCGACAACCAAATACCAGACCAAATTCCTCCCGTCCGAATCACAGAAAAAAGCATGTTAATACATTCACGAACCTAAAAATACACCAAAACAAAAAAACCGCAGAATAACCTCATTAAACATTTCCCGAGCGACGCAAACAGCGGTGGCTTCCGGCCGATATTTGCGCATTACCGACAACGACCTACTTGTCGCCGGTCCATTATTAATTAATTAACGATTCATCAGCCCGCATTGTAAGTTTGCACGCGGTTGTGCCGAGAGTTCGTGTTTAATGAAACGGGGAATAAATGCGGAGATATTTTACGAGTGGGTACAACGGCGCAGTGCGTGGGATGACGTGAAACGTCGAATTCTTACGTCATAGAATCGGTAAATTGGTATTATCTGTGTTTAAGTGATTGGACATGTATGTTGTGGTAGCAAGGCGAACTTCGAACCATGTTATTAAATTGTCCAGGCTTACACACCAATTACTTAGCTCCGAACTAAGTTTGTTCGTTTGTGCTAGGTACCAATCTACTAGTCTAGTAGATTGGTATCTAGCACAAACGTAGAAACATAGTTCGGAGGTAGCACTAGCTAATGGATACCTAAATACCTTTCCAAACATCCATGACTTGAGTACAAATGACCAAGTTCATCATTCGAAGCATCTGCCTTTACTAGGATTTGAATCCGCAACCATTGGTTTCGTGGCCAAGGACTGGACCAGACTCGGCCCCTCAAATAAGTTTTTTCCGTAATATAATTGACCAAACGGTCTCAGAAAGTTGTGCCTTTTAAATGTGGTATAAAAATCTGTAAATGTTATTAGATTAAGCCGCACTGTTTTAAGTATGACTGGGCCGCCTCTCCCGGTTGAGGCGGCCCGGTCATGCCACCCTCTAAGTGAAATTTCTTTTTATTTTTTACGCCCATAAGTTACAGTGACCGATTGATATTAGGGTGAATGTAAAGCTGGCAACAAAGGATTTTCCGGACCACGTTTAACCTTTTTTCTTATGCATAATAGAAAAAAAAATGGTACATAGATTAGAATCCAACATTGTGGAACGCTTAAAACTAGTAAAAACTATTTTCAGGAGCTAGAAAAATATGTCGAGCGAATTTTTGCCGACCGTACTCTTGTTGCCATCAGCCGTCTAAAGAATAATCTTTGCTATGTAATTTTGTTGCTAGACATAAAGTAGCCAATGTTATTACTTAATTAGTGGCACAATAAAACGCAATCTTATCACGAAGCCAAATGGAAATTATTCGCAGAAGTGTAATTCATAAGCGCTATTTGGTATGGATCATTGGAGCGTGCGCGGTGACCATGGGTTGGATGAAATGTGGGACTTGGTCTAACCAGTGGTTCCCAAACAGTGGTCCGCAAGACTTATCATTTGTTCCGCGGAAGACCTAAAAAGTTATTAGTTTATTACTAAAATATTTCAGGTACTACCGATTTGGCCTAAAATTATATTTAACAACAATCAAAAAGATTTCAGGAGTAAAATGCATGAGAACGTATTTACGTAATAATAAGCCATAGAAAATAATGTGGCTTTACTTTTGTAATTATTTTCATTATTTTCTGTGACTTGATACGAAGTCTACGCAAACATAGTCTTAAATCTATACTAATATGTATATATGTAAAGTAAAGAGTTGTTTGCTTGTTTGAACGCGTTAAACACAGGAACTACTGGGTTGAATTCAATAATGATTTTTATATTGAATAGTCCATTTATCGAGGAAGGAAGCGGCTATATATATATATATATATAACATCAAGCTATAAAACATTAACCATAAACGCGGGTGAAGAGTAACAATGATTCTATCGTCAACTACATTACCTGCTCTGCTGTTGAGATACTTAAAACTAGGTCGTACTACATATAATAATATACGAACTAGTCGATATTATTAATATGAAATTGGGTTGTTTGTAAGCATATTACTGCTTACATCTAATTCCTAAAGCGGCCATGATGATTCGCATAATGCATCAAAACAAATCGATTTAAGCAAATTTAAAGCATAAATAGAGGTACATCGGAAATTTATCGAGGCTGTCCTGAAGCACGCCGGCAGCGTGGTCACCCCATGTATGCCTAATAAGGTTTGTTCGGGCCATCGTGCTTGTAAATTAGTTTGCTTTTGATGTGACGCCAAATTAGATATTTACTGTTTAACTCTGCAATATTAACATGCCTATGTTATTATTGCAAATGTTATTAAATGCTACTAAAATGATACATTATATTGCAATTCGCTAACTGGATATTTTGACCTTAAATAACCTTTGGTAGAGCTGTTGATTTGCCATTTAAAGGGCATGGTTTGAGAGTAAACACTGGTAATGTTTGTTTAATATAATTCTCCCACAACGGTTACTAAGATTTCGCCCTTTCAAACCTAATATTGACGGTGTAAAATTTCTAAATGTGGGAGATACGGTAAGAATATTCCTAATTAAGTATTAGTTAAAAAAAACAACAAAAAGAAAGTCAATGTAATCAAATATTTTTATATTGGAAAAGGTAATTTTATTAAAAAGGTTACATATTTAAATTTTATTACATACATAGATGGAAGAAGGCAGAGATCACGTACTTCCATTTGCTACGATCCTGACATACACCTTTCGCTTCTTCGACATTCATATGTCTTTTTATAAACGCTCGTCGGTTTAGGGTGCTCTTTACCTGAACAACACTTTACCAATCTGGTCATGGAAAGTCCGTCTAGGTCTACCCCTCCCGAGGGCTCAATTTACTCTTGCCTTATATATATATCTTTTGTCAATCTTCTTTCACCAATTCCCTCAGACATAAATTATTATAATGCTCGTTTGTAATTTTAGTTTCAGCATTTTACCTTTTTGTTTCCCTCTAACCCCATTGACTATGTGCTCGAGTATTACATGGGAAATAAGATTTAATAGTCTAATCGTACTAGCCAGTATATCATAGATCATTAGCAGTCCGGCCAATGCATGTATGTTTCATTAGTCTTGCTAGACTAGGACTGCTAATATATGTATCATCAGGTATTTCTTAATCAGTCCTTTATCGAATTAGCTTTTTTTTTAAATTGGGGAAACTCCCACGAGCGTCACCGGTGGCTACCTTCCACCCGGCAACCCCAATTGAGGGCGAGGCCCTGTACGCGCGGGATTGACTACCGCGTCCAGCCCGGCAGGGGTGCACTGCCGATCGGGACCACCAATTGGGAGGCGGGCAACAACAACATTCAGCTCCTTCCTCGGCAACCTCAGTCCTGGATGATCCAAGTTCAGGACTTAAGCCCCCCCCCGGTACAACAAACCGAGGACCCCGGCGGAGGAGTTATAGGAGGTTAATTTAATTTGCACAACATATCCCGTCTTGGTCTAGAACTTTAAAAGAATGCACCAACTGTATTCCTTGAACAGTATGTCGTAAAAGCGACTAATGGTGTATTGGGTATAGGGTTTGTGATAGTGCGGGTGATGAGCTAGCCTCCTGGCACTACTTTTTCACAGCTTCCATTTTGTTTTTGGCCAAATGTAAAAAGGGTCTCGCTTGTGTTTGTGCTTAAATATGGTCCAAAGAGCTTAGTAGCTCGCTCTTTGTTCTTTGGCTACTTCTTCAGGGATTGCAGACGTGACGGTATGTTTGTATATTTGCTACTACATATGTGATTAAGGTTACATACACTCCCTCCCTCGGGTTGGTGATGACGGCAATCCTCATGGCTTCCTTCATGGTGGACAGGAATTTGTCGCTGACCGCACCGTATGGCCAGTAGAAGATGTACAGGATTGTACGGTGGATCAGGTTCTTTTCTGTCAGCTGACAAAAAAATATATATGTTTAATGCTCTGTATTAGTCGGCTGCATCTCATGAGTTGTTGTAGATAATTATAAGTGTCTATTCTACTGTATAGCAGACGTAGTTCAGATTGCCGCGATATTACTTTAATAATATATTAAAGGAAAACGTGTACATATAACATTACTTGAATTTTTTGCTGGATTTTAATAGCTCTGTTCGGAATTATTAAGCTAACATTTTCATATTTGAATGCATACTTTAAACATATCTACGCGGTTGACTTTACTTTGGTGTAATTATAAAAAAAGACATCAACTGTATTTTATAAAAAAACTATTTACAAAAAAAATATGATAAATAATCCACATGTACCTCTGATAGTATGTTTTCGCATTCGTAAGGTTCACAAAGAATCAAGCTGGTTCGTTCTTCCGATACGTCCAGGGCTTTTTGTACGAAGCCATAGTACTGAAATATATATGAAATAATCACAAAGTACACCTTACTAATATTGTACTTATACTGTATATTCAGAGACTAGTATATATTGGGCAAATATAAAATGTATATTTGTGATATTAAATATACATTTTCATGAAAATAGCTTGAGCATTTATATAATGCGTCAGATTCATCCATGCTTATACAAACACTTATATTCGCGACAAGTACTTATTTCACCAATAACGGCTTATCACGGTATGTGCATCTAAATCGCGTCTATTGCATTCGATGCAAAGGCCGAACCACTATCCCAACAAAGTTGTAAATATTGCTTTTAGAAATGACGTTGATATGCTAATGTAGAACATCCAAATATTACATCTTCCACAAAATCATTAGTCTAGTAAGACGCGAAATGGAAAAGAGCCACTCAAATAAATTTGTTTCAAGTCCTCAAAAACACGAAGTATCCATAATGAGGAAACTTGATAATTCCTTCACCTTGTCTTTGCTGTGTTTCGTTGAGATGTCCAAATTAATTACTTGGATGTTGTGCCCGCTGAGCAGGCATAACAACTGGAAAATATCTTGAGATCTGAAAAAATGAGAAATTATTTATTTTTTGCCACGGCCCTGTTTCAGTTTTGGGGTTACGTTTGACAAAGTTATAAGTATACTCGTAACTATATATTATTGTACTTTTTTATACAAATTGTATATACCTACATTATTTATATAAATAAAAATTTCGTGTCACAGTGTTAGTTGCCATACTCCTTCGAAACGGCTTAACCGATTTTGATGAAATTTATATGTACACTTAGTAAGTATATATTTTTCATACCCCTAAGTGATAAGGGTAGTCCACACCAAAATTTTAATTTTAATTTTTTGGTCTTAATTTTAAATTTTTATTTTTTTATGATGTGGTATTAAACATACATACAACCCTATGTAGCTAATATATAAAATTCTCGTGTCACAGTGTTTGTAAGACCGATTTATAATTTTTTTCGTGTATATTCAGTAGGTCTGAAAATAGGACGTCAATTATACTCTCACCCCCCATTTTTATATCGGGAACGGGGCGGTAGGAAGTTCGCCGGGACAGCTAGTACTTATATAATAAATCAATAGAAAGAAAGGAGGAACTATTTTTCCTGTCTGCTTTGTGATAATGCAGGTGAGCTAGCCACTTGTCCCTATTTTTTTTTATTTTTTTTAGCTAAACCTACTCAATTTTTTTTTGCCTAAATGTGGTCCAAGAATCAAAGCTCCTTTATTGTTTGTTACTACATACTTGGTGTCTGTTTACCCCTTCGGGGATTGGTCGAATCGAAGAGCGTTTATCGTTTTGTATGTATCTATTTAATATTAGAATCGGCAAAATCATAAAAAATGCCCAATGTTTAAATTAAACACACAAGTGGTGTGTCCGATTACCCAAAACCGCAAACATTTTTACGTCCAACCGCAGATAACGTTTCAGAATAAACCGAGTATTTTTAGCAAAATATTTTTAAAGTCCGTATTGGATTCCGTTAAAAACACGTTAAATTCGTAAAAACCACAGTCACTCTCGTGTATAAAAAAAACTGTCTTTTAATTTCGCTTTTTTTTTCGTTTATCTACATAATCAGACTATACGTCCATTGTAGGGAAGTCAGTGAAGTTTAATAGTAGTAGTAGTACGTCGAATTTTATTATTTTTGTATTTTTATTTATTTTATGTTGTTCTGGGACTCAAAAAGAATGTGCCAACTGAATGTGAATTATGAGGTAAATACTTGAATTTTTGATATAAGTTACTTTGAAAGATTTAAAAACGAACTGTGAAAGTTTTTTGTAAAATCACCCCCAAAAAGGTTTGAAAAAAAAATTAAATGTTTTTCAAATTTTGGGGAAACGGTAAGTACTAGAAAAAAGTGGTTTAAATAAAAGTTGTAGAACATCAGATTTTATATAGCATGTCTTTGAATTTGACTGCCTAGTCCCACGGGGATTGCGGGCGTGATGATATTATATGTATATGTTATAATATTCATTTATTTTATGTTAGTTAATTACCATTTTCGGCATCAGCATTGATTTGTTTGGTTGTGTAGACTGAAAAAATTTATTAATTAAGATTTTTTAAATCAAATGTCTACTAAATGGAGTAATATAATAAACTATGTCTACTAAATATTCGATCTTGGTACGATTGGCTGACCTGAAAACATTAGAAAGAATTGACATCAATTTCGCATTTGGAGTGGACACGTTCAATAAAATCCTTCATAAAAGTTATGTCACCGGGTGGTTGTTTTGTTGGTAAGAAATACCCTCTTACCTTCATTGGCAAGAAATAATTATGTACCATTAAAAGAGGTAGATGCAAAAAAAAATGCAGGGACAAATTTAAAACGATGGTACAATATATTTTGTTTTAAATTAAAATAAACATCTTCAGTAGAACACTAATTACGCAGTAAAGTTTCGCGCTTGACTCTTTACAGTATTTAGAAAAAAAAAATCTCCGTCTCTTTACTTTAGGACAGTTTCCGCTGACAAATAAAACCTTTTTTGTACTCCGAGACGCTCCTTTTGAGGGCAAAATTAATAAACTAACTATCGCGTGGACACAAAGTGAAATTTACTTGGTAATTTCTTCAGAAAATGCTGTTACATCTAAAAATCTGGACGTTATCCTCCATTAAGGTTGTCCGTTTTGGGACTAAATTCTAAGTAATAGGTTTTTGGTGGGAACACCAAATTTTTTTATGGCTTAACTAAAGTGCTTACGAGGATTCTGAGGTCCATAGGTATGTGATGATTTGGTATTTTGCTTATTATCGTAAAACAAGCTTTAGTTTGTATTTTAATGTATTGTGCCTTCATAGAAACGTTAATTGTTTTCTTTGTTATAAAAATTCAAGGATGAAGGTGATTTCGGGGATCTAAATTAATCTTTAATATTTTTCGGAAAAAGCTCCAATCCATATGTGTTATTTATTTATTTGTATTAGTGCTATTTAGAACTAACTATTTTGTACCATTATACGTAGGTATATTTAAGATTATTTAAACAAAGTCGACTCTCAGTCATGTAACTCGCGAAGGTATAACGACAACATTTTGCATTTATTTTGTCAGCAACAATATGAAAATAAGAAATATATGCAGTGTACTACATCTTTAATATACATCACATCACTTTGGAGAAGCATAAGAAAAAAAAACGGTTCATGTTACCTGATGTTGGTCGATTCGCCCCTCACGACGGTGATCGTTTTCGCGGGCAACCCCTCAGCTACATCCTTGATAGCTACCGAGAAATCCTTAGGGAGTCTATCCATGGTCTCTGATACAATATTTTGTATGTCGAAGAAGCATTGCACGTTGGTAGATAAAATACCAAGAAGAAGCAAGTAACGTTTCATTTTGAAACGCCACATTGGAATGTTCCTTACTGTTTGGTGAGAACCTTATGGTAGTATAAATTTTTGTTTCGTGTGAGGCTTTTATGAAAGGATTGAATGTGTCAGTTCATATACCAGCAGTCAGATCTTATTAATATTTCTAAAGACACTGAAATGATATCTTGTCAAAGAGTATTATTCTTACAAAGCTTCTTTTTTCATTTCACTTAATAATATTTTAAATACTTATAAGTTATTTTGTGAATACATGTAAATAATTGTAAAATAGTATTTATTTAACTACATGCCACTCCCCTAGCGGCGTAGGCGAAGAGAACCGTAAGTAAAATGATAAAGCTTTACAAATAATTTTGGCCCTATGGTTAAATGATAAATGAGAGATTTTTTGAACAACCTAAGTCCTTCTATAATGCTAAGCTCATATCTATGAATTAAAAAAAACAAAGTAGTATTTACAGATATTATTTTTAAAAGCTAATTCTAGCAGCTACTCAATAGAAGATTTATAAACGTATGTGTCCACATCGTGGTTCAAACAAAACTAAACTGAAATCAAATCATGTGTGCGTTTTTAATAGACTGCGAGCTAATAACGGCTTTTGCGTCCAATCAAAATACAACTAGGTTATAGCGAGTAAACGACTTTATGCATCTATTTTTATGTTTTAAATGGATTCGTCGCACTATAAAATGCATAAAAATCGTTTGGAATAATGTTGTTGAGCTAAATATATTAAAAAAAAATCAATATTGAGGATATATTCAATACGATTAGCTTAAAAATTCTTGGAAAGGTCTCAGTGGGCCGTAAACGTAACACTTGGAAGATGATGTTGCTTTGATTTATTTTATACGTAGGTACTGTGAAGTCGTATTTAGATTTGAAAAATCAGAGGTACGTGCCCATTTATGAACCATCACCCGTTGCATATAAGACGCATGTCCTCGCTTATAAACTACAATAGTTCCAAAAATCATATTTAGCTATTCATACATACATAACATCACGCCTATAATCCCCGAAGGGGTAGGCAGAGTCAAAGGGGCAGCAGGGCCCTTTAACCACATTCAGCTAAAAACAAAACTGGGCTGGGTTACACGGAAAATGTGAATGAGTAGTGACAAGTGGCTAGCTTGTCGCCTACACACATACCCAAAACCCGATATACCATTAGTCGCTTTCACGACATGCTAGGCAAGAAACACAATTGGTACATTCTTTTTTAGTCCCAGACCAACATGGGACAATAGCTATTTATTTACCTTTAATTTTTCGATACATAAATATTCTGGATTATTCGCTCTAGGTTCCTTTTTTACAAATGCTATGCTTCAAGATTGTCTAGGAATCACACATGACCTCTATATAATTTAAACCAGTATACCCTTTGCATATACGGTGCTTACTGGCTAAATATTAACCGACCACAAATACATGTAGGCATATACTATTCGGTACAGTGCCCATCTGTGTAACGACACCATTACTCTGTGATGGCGTGCGGGAATCAACCCCGGACCGGTTTGACGAGGTAAGTGGCTACTTTTCATCGGAAGGGCCCACATGACCGATGGTTTAAAAGCTTTGCCATGTTGGCTCCGAAGCGAGCACCTTAGGTTGGGTCGGGTTTATACACGTGGCGGAATGTATTGCCTAATTTATTGAGAATGTTTAGCTCTTTGCTTTTTGGTGCATACATATTATATGAAAGTAAATAAGATGTTATGGAATGTTAGTTTATAAAATAATGGAATAAGCGTACTTTAACTATGGCCAGTTCAGGGTTACAGCATGAAATGAAATATGAAATCAACATTAACATAAATTTATTGGTGCTGTTCAGTGTGTGGGTTCTAGAAGACCAAAGTACCTTCTTCCCTTTTTTGAGCCTGCAAATGCTATGCGCTATGTCATGCTGCTCGGCGTAGTGAGAGAGATTTAATTCGACCCCCTCTTCAGCTCTACATGAAAAGGTCGGGATATGCTCATTTGGCCACATGATACTTCTTATGAAACTAAACTAAACTAAACTTCACGCCACTTTCCTAGCGGGGTAGGCAGAGGGAACCGAATGCCATATGGCACGATCCTTACACACCTCACTCGCCTCTTCAACATTCATGATATTTTTCATACAAGCTCTACGGTTTTTATGACTCCTAACATCACCTTCTGTTAATATAGGACCAATCTGGTCGTGGTAGGTAAGCCTGGGCATTCCGCGGCTCTTTCATCCTTCTTCTTCTCCTACTTCTCATCACCCATGGATATATCTATTCATCATCTTCCTAGCGTTATGTCCCGTGTTTAGACGGGGTCCGCTTAGACCATGATCTACGATTTAGCGAGTCTGGTAATTACATTGAAGCGATTCGATCTATTGTTTCAGCCTAAATGCCTAACACCCCTGGAAGTCGGTAACTCACCGCCTCCCATACACGTCATACTGCCTTTCAAACCGTAGGTGTCAAACAAGGCTAATTACTAATTATGTTTGTAAATATTGCACAGTTGTTACAGTAATTTCTAATATGCCAGCCCAAAAAGTCTCCCGGGACAGATTCCACCCCCACCCTCCACGTTACGCCAGTTTCCCAGTTTTGTCTTTTAATGAGCGAGTTGTGTGAACGCGGCCGAACAATATCACGCGTAGGTTGAAAGCTGTCAGGCAAGGCCCTTTGAATTATTTACTACAGTGAAATATCAAACTTGGGCCACTTCGGCGCCTTCCACGTAACCGAATGCCTATTCGGTTTTGATGTATCGATCAATAGCTAGCATAGATAGGAGTTGGTTTAAGTAATACGTGCGTAATACTTATAGTTCCTTGACTGACATATTGCAAAAGGAGATCAATAATGTATTGAGTGTATCTACTTTAAACACGCAAACAACCACATTTTTTTTTAATTTAGGACATAATTAAAACGAGCTAGCCACTTGTCACCATATTAAAACCACTACGTTTTAATGAAGAACCTACTTAAACCATGTAAACAGCTACATTTAAATAAAGAATCTGCTTTCACAATTTAGACATCTACGTTTAAATTAAGAACATACTTCCACCATTAAAACGACTACGTTTAAATTAAGAACCTACTTCAAGATTTAAAACACCTACGTTCAAATTAAGAACCTACTGCAACCATGACTTTAAATAATGACGATTTCGGACATGCGCTTGGCATGTCCGGTCTCAATTAAAGGTAAATCTCCCTGATTCTCTCAATGTCGGGTATTTGTTAATCAATATGGCAGCTACGAGTACAGCCGCAGGCCAAGACAATTGTTAGTGTAATATGAGCTGGCCGTGTATAATGATGAAATTCCTTCCGACTATGCTGCTGGGCTCACGAAATGAAGAATAAATAGCATTGGTTTTATGCTTGTACGTCGTGTTAAGTAGTATAAAAAAATGATTGCCTGCTTGCTTATTAAGTAAACAGCTAGATTGTTAGTGCTTGGGGACCTAACTCAGAGTTACCATCTCTTTCTTGCAGGTATTTAGTGGCGGAAATAACTTCGTTAGCGCATTGCAGATTGTTTGACGTTTCTGCCAAAACGATCGATGTTATCTGATCATCATATTCAGTTTTATGACTTGTGCTTAGTCAAAGTCGGCTTAGACCATGATCCGGATTTACGATAAACGTTGTCGATGATACTGTTATTAAATCTATTGTCTTGACCGTCTCGTGACCGTAGAAAGATGTCTATGGATGTTGCCACAACATATCTAATACCAAATAACTAGCAAAAAGGAAGCTGCGACCAAGATTGTATACCAAACTAAGCTTTCAAATACATATTCTGTATTATCTTTTTCAATTTTCTCTATTCATTGCAACCGTTTTCATGTAAATTGTTATATTTCAACAAACATATATTTGAATACTTACATTTTTAATGATTAAGTAGGCGACGAGCAAGCCACTTGTCCCTATTTTTTTATCTAACAGTTACATATAGTTACACAGTTTTCTATCTAACCCTACCCAGTTTTAGTTTTGGGTTGAATGTGGTTAAAGGCTAGCTAACCCTTCGACCCTGCCTACCTCTTCGAGGATTACGGGTGAAGGTACATACAGTTGAGTGCACCTTAACTAGGTCAAGGTCAATAAACTAAACGTTCATCACAAATGGTTAAAGGTTGACCATAATATACAATATTTTATAATTGATAAATCAGTGTGAATTGATAGTGTTTGGTTGTCTCAGCAATGACATAACTTCAAATTTCTCACGCTCCCCTATACACGGTTCCTGGCTCACACTCATCCTAAACGGGCATGATGATATGTAAGTACGTACATTTGTAATAAAAAATAAAAGAAATTCCCCATTTTTCGCGCCATACTACATGCGGGCCGAAGTCCGAGCGACGCCTCAGGCCGTCCGGATTCCTGCTCTCCCTCCGCGGAAGATTTTTTAATATTCGCTCTCGGTTCGGCGTAATGTTGTTTCTGATTCCGGGATATTTTATTTAATCACGCTTTATTGCTTATTTTTCGGGATGTCACTATTGGGCACCTTAGAAATAATAAATAAATATCAGACTACATTACATACATTGATCTGACTCCGAGATAAGTAACTTAAGCACTTGTGTTACGGATATCAGAAACAGTGGTATTACAAATATATACTTAAATATTGGATAATAACACCCAGACACAGAACAAACACAAGTAATATTTGTCCTAGGTGGGGATCGAACCCACAACTCTTGGCGCATAGGGCAGGGTCACTACCGAATGCGCCATCGAGCTTGTCAAACCTTATATAAATTACTAGTACGCAGCGCCGCAGGCTTCATAGACTTTATTTTACACACTGGCCAGTGCGTAAAATAAAGTCTAGATGGGTCTTAAGGAATCTGTTATTTGTTTTCAGAAAACAGTCCATGGTTACTAACTAACTAAGTCAAAGAGGTCAAAGAGGCAGCAGGCCCCTTTAACCACAATCAGCCAAAAACAAAACTGGGCTGGGTTAGATGGACAATTGTGAAAAATTTGTGACAATGGCTAACTCGTCGCCTACACAATGACACACCCAAAACCCGAAATATCATTAGTCGCCTCTCACGACATGCTAGGCAAGGAACACAGTAGGCACATTTTCTTTAAGTCCTAGACAAACATGGGGCACTTACACTGACCACATTTTCAATGACTTTGCTAAATAAAGATGAAATTTGTGGGAAGAAATTTACCGTAAACTACTTCCTACCTTACATCTCCCGTTAGTTACTGGATGAACCAATCAAAACACATTAGGAAACATACCCCAGACGTTCAGTGTTTGGATGTATGGATGGATGGATGTGTGGATGTTTGTTACTTTTCACGCAGTGCTGCATGGATTTTAATTAAACTTTACAATAGGATAGCTCATACATTAGAATAACACATAAGCTATGTTTCACCGACGTACCACGCGAGCAAAGCCGCGACCAGAATCTAGTAATAGTAGTAGATTCTGGTCGCGTACTTTATTTCTTCGCAGGCGAAGTGTATGGTATAATTTTAGGCCCCACAGAATGATTCTGAGTTTAATGACACCAGTAGGTAGGAAGTAATTTACCGTAAATTACTTCTTACCTAACACCTCCCTGTCAGTAACTGGATAAACCGAACAAAACACATTAGGAAACAGACCCCAGACGTGTAGTGAGTAAGCAATGGCCAAAAAAGTGTCACTTGACACCCACATGCTTCAGCTATGCAATATTAATATTGTTGGTAATGTACACCGTGGAGGTTCAATAGATTTTGTACTTCATGCCGTTCGCAATAGAGGCGAATTTTGATTGACTGTAAAGACTGGTACTTGAGCGTATGGTACAAATCAATAGATTTTGGAGGGGATTATAAAATAAGCAAGGCACAATTTACAAATTCTCACAAGTGATGTTCGTACATAAAAAGTTTCCATTTATTTGAGAACTTGAGCCAAAGAGAAAATTGAACCACTGGGAACAATTTATAAAAATGATCAAGTAGGTACTTACTTATACGTATACTCTTACCATTAGAGTAGAGCGGTGGTACCTCAGTGATAAAGGTACGCGCGCCTCATAATCGAGGAGTGCGGGTTCAAACCCGAGCCGGTGCTCGGGTTTGAACCTGCTCCCCTCGATTCACCCTCTGGATTTTTCAATTCTATATGCGTATTTATACCACTAGCTCGGCGATGAGGAAAAACATCGTGATAAAACCTGCAAACTCAAACAACTTTGGATTTGTACCCATGATCCAAAATTGTCTGGTTCCCCTATCTTAGGGTTACGAAGGGCAGATCAGCGGTCGCTTCAATGTAATTACTAGACTTGTTAAATCCTGGATTATAGTCTAAGCCGACCCCGTCTAAAGCACGGGACATAATGATAGGAAGATGATGATGACATATACTCGTACCACATATTTGCTTACATATGTAAATAACATCACCGAAAGGTTTGATCTGTCCAGAAAGCGACAACTTCCTTAAACAATATTCACCCAAAAGTAAGTAAGTAAGTAAGTAAGTAAGTAAGTAAGTAAGTAAGTAAAAAATGTATTTGCATCTAACAGGCACACAAATAAACAAAAAAAAAGAAACAAAAAGCTAAACAATAAATTATAAAAATAACATAAAAAAAGTAAATTTGAATTTCTTTTTGACAGTAGTTTAAGGCAAGTAAGTTGTAAGTTGAGGCATTAAACACAGTTGGTACATTATTTTCAGTCCCAGACCACCATGGGACATAACATATATTATTTTTCATAAAATAAAATGTCCATCTCTTCATCTTTTTACCTGGACCAAAGACACCAGGATGCCGAGTGGCGGGTTCACACTTCCCCGGCAGGGATGTCGCGGCGTACCAACAATGTTCAGACTACCCGCAAAATGGGCCCAGGTATTGATATGGGAATGTAATCGCGCTTAGAACGGTTCTAATGAGGTGATTTGCAATTGCCAACATGTTTTTGGCGGGAATATAAAAGGAAACATTTTGTTACACATATGTGTGTTAAGTGACTGGTGTACAGAAGTCATGCAAAGGGAATACCTATATGTGATACTAGCTTCTGCCCGCGGCTTCGCTCGCGTGGTACATCGATGATACATAGCCTATATGTTATTCGGGTGTATGAGCTATATTATTCTAAAGATTGTAAAAGAAGTGTAAAAGTGTAGGCGACAGGTTTGCCGCTTGTCACTGCTTTTCCACAATTTTTCCATCTAACCCAGCCCTGCTTTATTTTTGGCTAAATGTGGTTGAAGGGGCTTGCTGCCCTTTCGACTCTGCCTACCCCTTCGGGGATTATGGGCGTGATGTTATGTATGTATGTATGTATGTAGATATATAGCATCCTGATCTTTCTAACAAGACAAGTTACATCATGGCTTTTAAATTTGCAGGTCTCCGGTTATTTCCTTTGAATATTTCCAGTACAAATATACGTATCCATAGGAAAGAATCCAGATTTGTGGGCCCTGAATCAGCCACCCTTCGTATACAGGAGCGTATTTTCACCATTTACTTTAGATAGAGTTAGAGTTACCATCATTAGAGTATGTGCAACTAATGTTCTAACATAAATGTATATTATCGAATAGCATACGCAGTGTATAACCGCACTTGTGGGCGGGCGGTGCGCCGCGTAGCCGCAGCGAAGCCGCATCACCACGCGCTCGCGAGCTGATTATTTAATAGCTATCATTACACTAAGCATTGTTACGTTAATATTTGAAATAATATGAATACTGAGTGCTTAAGAGCCTTGGTAGCCATAACTGAGGGTTCAAACCCGGGCTAGTACCTCTGGATTTTTCAAGTGTCCGTATTTACCACTAGCTCGGCGGTGAGGGAAAGCAACGTGACGTTACCTGCACATTTCAACAGTTATGGATGTGTAACCATGATTTAAATTTGTCTTGTTCCCCTATATAAGAGTTACAAAAGTCAGATATGAATATCAGCCTCGCTAAAACCTGGATTATGGTCTTAGCGGACCCCGACGAAGCACGGGACGTAACGCTATGAGGGTGATGATGAATTGTCCTGTCCAATAAATTATCACTGCTCATTAGAGGATGTCCAACTAATGTTATAACGTAAATGAATATTATCGAATAGCACACGCAGTGTATAACCGCACAATTTTTGTGTTTACATACATACATAGATTGACTGGCTCGATGACGCATTCGGTAGTGACCCTGCCCCATGCCCCAAGAGTTGTGGGGTCGATTCCCACCCAGGACAAACATTCAAATGGTGAATAGGTAAGTACTTGTGTTTGTTCTGTGTCTGGGTGTTAATATCCAATATTTAAGTATATATTTGTAATACCACTGTTGATTTATTTATACATATTGCTTCTTGAACTCTGCCGGGGATTGCTGGCGTAATTGTATGTACACATGTAGGTATAGACGAAAGCGAAACATACATTCGATACTAGTTATTCTGTGAAAAATTATTTCTTTTTATAAATGTAGTTTTTTTATAAATAGACTACATCACATACATTGATCTGACTCCGAGGTAAGTAGCTCAAGCACTTGTGTTATGGATATCAGAATCAACAGTGGTATTACAAATATATACTTAAATATTTAATATTAACACCCAGACACAGAACAAACACAAGTATTCATCATACAAATATTTGTCCTGGGTAGCGATCAAACCCACAACTCTTGGCGCATGGGGCAGGGTCACTACCAAATGCGCCATCGAGCTCGTCAAAGTATTATTTACTTACTTACCCATTCACTGTTCATTGCTGCTTACGTAGCAGTGAGTAACCGCAGTCACCGGCCGCGGGGAGTCGTGTAACCGCAGCCGTGTCGCGCCGCGGCTTGCGGAGCTTGCGTGACAACTGTTGTAATCACTGTTACATTGAATGTTATTCTAGTTTGAATCATCTAAGTTAATAATAACGTAGTTTACCTTGCTATTAGTGTGAAATTACATACATACATAACATCACGCCCTTAATCCCCGAAGGGGTAGGCAGAGTCAAAGGGAGCATGCCCCTTCAACCACATTAAGCTATAAATAAAGCCGGGCTGGGTTAGATTGAAAATTGTGAAAAAGTAGTGACTAGCGGCTAACCTGTCGCCTACAAAATTTACCATTAGTCGCCTTTTACGACATGCTAGACAAGAACCACAGTTGGCATATTTTCCCAAGACCCAGACCAACATGGGACAGTGGGCTGGGTTGGTGGGTTAGTGTGAAATTATAAGCAGATATAGATTTTGTTCTTTATAAGTGTTTAACTAAAATTACTTCAAATGTCTCAACTATAAATAAATAAATAAATTCTCCAGACTGACACATCAATCCCCTAGTTCCAAACTAAGCTTATAAGCTTGTGCTATGGATACTAGGTGTACAGATAGACATACTTAAATACGTTTTATATACATGCACGACTCGAGTACAATTGTTCATCACACGACACATTTGCCTCTAGCGGGATTCGAACCCGCGACCCTTGATTTCGTGGCTAGGGTCTTTGACCACTCGCCCAACGGGCCTGTAAACTCATGAAACATTTGTAAATTTTAGTTGTTTATTCGTATTATTCCTTAATTGTCCCTTATTCTAGGAAAATAGTTCCTACGCTTTCTAGTATAATAATAACATTTATTATATATATTCATTTAAATTACTAAACTAAGGGTAATTTTTAAGTAATCTGTGACTAAGGGTAAGAAAATTTTGCCCATCCATCATTCTTAACCATGTCCTGAAATCGAAGAATTTTGATTTTACTTACCACTACGGACGGTCATCGGACATGTGGAAAGATTAGATGACGAAAGATTGATTAAACAGATATATAATGCGTAAGTGGAAGGATGTAGGAGCCGCGGAAGGCCCAGGCTCACCTACCACGACCAGATTGGTCGTGAATTAACGTCACCGATGTTAGGAGTCATAAAAACCGTAGAAAAGGATCATGAATGTTGAAGAGGCGAGTGAGGTGTGTAAGGATCGTGCCATATCACGTTAGGTTTTCTGCCTACCCCGCTAGGGAAGTGGCGTAGAGTTTAGTTAGTTACTTACCACTATTAAAGAAATAATAGATAAAGTATGTTAAAATAGATCGACTATTCTTTCCAGTAAACCCCCTAATGGCTAGGAAGCGTATTGATTGAATCTAATATACTCATCAATTTCTAGTATGAAAAAAAATTATGAAAGTTAATTTTCAAGAATACGTTTTGCTATTTTTGGGAAAAGCAAACCTTAATCGACAAGACTCCACTTAAAAAGGACTTAACCCGACACTCGAGTTGCCAATGAACGATCGTAACATCAAGTGCTATTATAATATTTCCCGATCATAGAACAAACGGCTTGGATAATGAATTAGTCATTATTGCGCCCGGGGGACAATTATGGTGTCATTATCCCAACAATTAACGCGGTGCCAAATCGTCCTTCCTCCTTACAGTCACCTGTTGATGCTGTATGACAATGGAACAAGTAATTATCATTTTTGTATGTTTTTCTTCATAATTTGTGATGTTATATAACCTTATTTTTAGTATAACGAAACCTAATTTGTTTATACAGAAAATTGAAATTAAAATTGTTTGTACAGACTCTTTAATATAATCGATTGCAGTTGCAAATAGATATAAATACGTGTAGGATATGGAGTTAAAAGAAAACTGAACTCTTTTCGGTAATTTTTATTTTTTTATTAATAATTTTTTTATTTGATATTCTTGTATTCATGAAATACCATAGAATAATTATTTACAAAGTGTCGTTCGTCTTACGTCTTATTCGTTTCGTCGTTTCCAGCAGACTCTCTCCCGCTCCTTCACTCATTCGTCGTATCTCATTCTTTCGTTCATTCGTCCCATTCATTCGCCTTACGTTCCATTTCTCTCAACACCCACATACGTACATAGATTGAAAAAACCGGAGATACGTGCTCGGGTTTGAACCCGCTCCCCTCGATTATGAGGCGCGTGTCCTTACCCATTAAGCTACCGCTCTGGAATACAGAGACATATGTGCTGCTATTTTAAGCCGATTTTCTGCGTGGCACTTCCCCGGTTAAGCCGGCCCAGCGTATGTCTTCTATATATACTCATATACTCGTACTACGTGGCTCTTCTACGCCAAAGCGTAATCATTCTTTGCATCTTCTTAGTATCAAAACTGTCGATGGAAAGTTTAAGGAAATAATCTTAAGGAAAGAGTCAAGTTTTTTTTTGTTATTGGTCACCATAGACTATAGCGGACTTTACTTAACTTTTACGACTAAAAGTATAAATATATGAATCTTGACACTGACTCACCAATTCCCTAGTTCCAAACTAAGCTTATAAGCTTGTGCTGTGGATACTAGGTGAATGGATAGTTATACTTAAATAAGTTAATAAACATCCATGACTCGAGTACAAATATTCATGTTCATCACACGAAACATTTTCCCCTAGGAGGATTCGAACCCGCGACCCTTAGTTTCGTGGCCAGGGTCACTGAGCACTCGACCAACGGGCCAGTCAAAGAATAAGAAATAAAAATATCAGTATACTACAGTACTATTGAATTTGTAATGGTTTACTTTTGCATACCATTAATACAAGTTCCATAATATCACATATTTCTTACGACAGATTCCGCAAAAGTGATATTCCTAAAGTTACTGACTTTAAAGGTATATCACCTATTAGTCTGTGTTGAATTAAGTAGAAAATACCGTCGTTTGCTTGTTAACATTTTTGTCTCACTGTAACAGCCTCACAGCTCAGTTGGGGGTCACGTTTCCGTGACAATTATGACGTCATTATCCCGACAATTAACGGGAAGGCAAACAGTCTACTTCACAGTCGGGCGAGTCACCTGTTGACGATGTGCCGTGACGAATGAAAGAGTCTCTTTCTCTTTAACCCCTTTTTGGATGTTGGTAAACATAGTATGCGCTAATTAATACCATGGTTGTGAAGTTAGTATGCTTGGATGTTTCGTTGATTGGATGTTTCGATGTTCGGTTCTTTGGATGTTTTATGTACATTTTGTGACTACCTAAATTGTGAAAGTGGTTTAAAAAATTTGTTAAATACCCCATTTTGTCTATATTTTATTTGGCTAATAGTTTATTTTCGTATAGGTACTTAAACTGTTTGTCCTGTGTTAGTCTGGGACTTAAAAAGAATTTTCCAACTGTGTTTCTTGTCTAGCATGTCGTAAAATGCGACTAATGGTATATGCGGCTTTGGGTAGGTATGTGATTGTACTTTTTCACAATGTTCTGTCTAACCCAGCCCAGTTTTATTTGTGTGTGGTTAAAGGGGCCTGCTGTCCCTTTAACTCTGCCTACCCCTTCGGGGATTATGGGCGTCATGTTATGTATGTATGTAAACAGTATGAATAAAATCAATTTTCATTGGGTTATCTACATAATACTGTGTACAAAAAATATTGTATAGCACTAAGTGGTAACAGTTTTATTCCAAAATTGAACTATTAGTGAAACAGATTACCCAACCTTAAGCTAAATATCTTCGTTTAGGAAATTTCAATTTCCGCCCGAATGCATTTAATTCTATTCCCAGTAAGTAACCTCAGCATTTCCTTTCTTCCTCATTTCAAAAGACCCACTTAGTCACTGTACAATGCCAATTTATCGTTGCCCACATAAAGGATGTTGTATAAAAGGGCCCGAAAAAGGAGGCCTCGCGGCGACCTTTGCCAACTATAGGACTCTATTAAGTTTAAAATAGCCGGCTCCCTTCGGCTATTTAGTGGCAACGTAGCTATTAAATATTTGGCTGAATTTACATATGGAGATTGTTCCAGGGATATTTTCTGGAGTTTTCTTTATTTCTAGGATTTCTTTATTTTTATTCATAGAAAGTAGGTATTAATAGTAACATATACCATTTGATTTCTGAAAAAATAGGTAACACTTTTGTCTGCCACCAAGTTTTGAACTAAAAGATCTATTTAAGCAAGTAAACGTTTGCACTGGTATATGTACTTACAATGGTATATATTATATCGTATATGAAAAACCGAATTAAAATAATATAATATTTTGTTATCTTCATCATCCTGACGTTTTATTTTATTTCTGTTTGTCCATTTAGGAACCGGATGTCCCGTGCTTAGACGGGGTCCGTTTAGACCATGATCCAGGATTTAGCGAGTCCGCTAATTACATTAAAGCGACTGCCGATTCGACCTTCGTAAGATAGGGTAACCAGACAAGTTTTGGATTATGGTTACAAATCAAAAGTTATTTGTATTTGAAGGTTTCATCACGATTTCCCTCACCGTCGAGCTAGTGGTATATATACGTACATAGATTTGAAAAATCCAGGGGTACATGCCCGGGTTTGAAGCCGCACTCCTCGATAATAAATAAATAAATCGCGTGTCTTTACCATTGAGCTACCACCGCTGTTCTCTTAGTATGCATTAGTACATATTACATATTATCTATAACAGAAGTTAATTTTTAGAGAAAATATTTAATAAGCGTTTTTTGGGAATGTTGTTTTCATACATTTAGCCCTTTATATTGAATTGTGAACAATATGAAAATAAACGTGAAATTGGTTTCTATGAATTCCAATGTTTTAATAAAGAATTATACATACTATAGATATTATTTGTAATGACCAACTACCATTGTTTTAAAACAAACTATTGGCTGGAATAGGTATAATAGGAATCCTGGAAGCTACAAATGTAGGTTCCAGGACTCGATTCCATTTAATTATTATCATTTCAGGGAACGCACTTTACGAGCATCAAGTTATGTTTTTAGGGGCTTTAGTTGCCTAGTACATTTAATTGTTGTTAATAAATAAATATAAATATCAGACCACATCACATACATTGATCTGACTCCGAAGTAAGTAGCTTAATCACTTGTGTTACGGATATCAGAAACAACAGCGGTAAGTTTAAAATATATATTAAATATTGGATATTAACACCCAGACACAGAACAAACACAAGTATTCATTACACGAATGTTTGATTTGGGTTGGGATCAAATTCACAACTCTTGGCGCATAGGGTAGGGTCACTACTAAATGCGCCATCGAGCCAGCCAAATTATATATAATAAGGAATATTTTGTTAAGTATTAACAAAATTATAAATTTATAATAATGCACACCGCGGAAGTGACTTCATTTTCCAGTTTCCAACCGAATGCCGAAGCCGCAAACTTGCACAATATTTGCTAAGATTAAAAGCGAAACCCTTATTTTTGCCAGACCCCGATAGCCGGGCGGAGCGGAGCGCCGGTTGATTGCAAACAAACCGCACTCGAGTCCGCACGCTTTTTGCGGAACGGAACGAATTCAATCTCTCTCGCTCGCTCCATTGCGTCCGCTGCAGAGGAAAGTGTTTTAAATAAAAACAGACTGCGTGTGATCTCGTGACGTAGGCGCGTGAGGCATTTGAAAACATCAAAATTATGAAGAAAACACATGTAGTATACGTGTTTTCTCGGTAGAGGTCTGTAGGTAGAGAGAGAGTAGAGAGTTAAGCCTGCTAAACTTTCCGCCAGAAGTGTAATTAAATATTTACTGATAAACTAGCTGACCCGGCGCTCTTCGTAACGCCCCGTTCTCGGACTTTCAATACTATTTTTTTTTATCACCGCAACTTTTTTATTTTTTCTTTCATAAGAACCTTCAATTGACAATAACAAACACAACTAAAAAAGAATTAGCGGAATCGGTAAAGCCGTTCTCGAGTTATTACTTAACATTTAGGGGAATGAAAAATAGATGTTGGCCGATTCTCAGACCTACCCGATAAGCACACAAAATGTTATCAAAATCGGTTC
The DNA here is from genome assembly GCA_951394215.1 of Glyphodes perspectalis. Classification (NCBI taxonomy): domain Eukaryota; kingdom Metazoa; phylum Arthropoda; class Insecta; order Lepidoptera; family Crambidae; genus Glyphodes; species Glyphodes perspectalis. The sequence continues at coordinate 15,391,056 of OX596205.1, read as the reverse complement.
AGCCCTTTCGGAGGAGTTTGGGAACAAACACTGCGACACGAGAATTTTGTATATTAGATTTTAGCCATAAAGCCGATAAGGTTGTACCTACAATTTCAGTAGCAATAGTTACTGAGTTGCAAACTTTAAAAAAATATCGTATTAAACTCTTTTTCTCCCAGTGATTTATCTTATAAACTTAAATGAAATTGACACCGTTATATTATTAAATTCTTAATCGGACTCGCAAACAGCAAGAGTTTACCCCGCGCACACCTATACTATACTTATATTATGCACCACGGACTAGTAAAAAAAGAAGGCGCCACTAACTAAACATTGAAGCTCCTCAGGTGCTCCACTTGACACGCAACTTACGTCACACATTGACATAATAAGTGCTCCACATGACAGATATCCGATATCTGGCATCCATAAGTATCTCACTCACACATGCATAAACGTGGCTTCACGCTATAGTATGATAGCGTGGAGTCCTTCTTTTTTTACTAGTCCGTGTTATGCACATACAAAATAATATTACTACATAATAATACTTATATTATGGTTCTGGTAAAATTATTAAATGCATGCATTTCCATATTAATTCAAAACTTTAAAACACGCTTTGAAAACACCACAAAACAGTTGCTTAGTGACAAAAAGATTTCGACTGACGCCATAGAATTTCCCATTGGAAATATTAGGGATTCCACTCGCTGTGAGCGAGGAAGTTTCGAAACTCGCCGAAAGAGTCGCATTCCACCCGCCCGCATCGTTCGCACCTCACTTGCAGAAAAAGTTTGGTGCCGTCTCACCTTCTGTGCTTCTGCGTGTTTTTGTGACGACCATACATTCTTTTGGGTGAGCGGTGGTAGCCCAATGGTAAGGACACGCGCCTCTTAACCGAGGAGTGCGGTTTCCATCCCGGGCACGTACCTCTGGATTTTTCAAATCTATGTACGTATTTATACCACTAGCTCGACGGTGAAGGAAAACATCGTGATGAAACCTGCAAATTCAAACAACTTTGGATTTGTAACCATGATCCAATAATTGTCTGGTTCCCCTATCTTAGGGTTACGAAGGTCAGATCGGCAGTCGCTTCAATGTAATTACCAGACTCGCTAAATCCTGGATCATGGTCTAAGCGGACCCCGTCTAAGCACGGGACATAACGCTAGGAAGATGATAATGATGTCATGATACTCAACAACGAACAGACGCGGACTTAAAAACTTTTATAAACTCCCAGACTCCGAAAATGAAGACGAACATTTGCACTGAGCGAAATTCGACCTGCGATCTTTAGTTTCTTGGTGGTACTTAACCATTGGATTTGAGTTAAAAAAGTTCACTGAACTATTAGGAGCACTATAAATTTAAAATAATGGAGTTTTTACTGCATCTATCTGTAATCATGTCAGTTCTTGGCTCTCTGAAGACCAAATATACACACAACATTCATGACAATCAGTTTGGAATAGAGTTATATTGTAATATCTCGTCCATGCGATGACAAAGACATTAGTAGGCCGCGTTGATAGCGGAAAGCTTTTACGGAATGAGATCAGCCACCTACCGGCCCTGGTGACCGCACCCAAACACTTAGGAGTGCCTAATATACGAAAGTGTGACTGAGAAAAGTTTATTTTTTAAAGATTACGCACAAGCCATCACTAGATAATGGGATGATGATTGTATACTACAAGCCTTACGGTGTACGGAAAATAGAGTAAGAATGTGGACAATTAGTAATATACATATAATACTAGCTGTGCCAGCAGAGAGCGGTGGTAGCTCAATGGTAGGGACTCGCGCCTCTTAACCGAGGAGTGCGGGTTCAAACCCGGGCACGTACCTCTGGATTTTTCAAATCTATGTACGTATTTATACCACTGGCTCGACGGTGAGGGAAAACATCGTGATGAAACCTGCAAATTCAAACAACTTTGGATTTGTAATCATAATCCAATAATTGTCTGGTTCCCCTATCTTAGGGTTACGCAGGTCAGATCGGCAGTCGCTTCAATGTAATTACCAGACTCGCTAAATCCTGGATCATGGTCTAAGCGGACCCCGTCTAAACACGGGACACAACACTAGGAAGATGATGACTAGCTGTGCCCGCAGTTTATGGTTAATGTTATATAGCCTTGCTCGATAAATGGGCAATCTAACACTGAAATATTTTTTTAAATCGGACCTATAGTTCCTGAGATTAGCGCGTTTAAGCAAACAAACAAACTCTTCAGCTTTATAATATTAGTATTAGTATAGATAAGGGCTCACACAGGGCTCAAAATGTTGGTGTATGAAATGGAAATCCGGTACCTAGCTAAAATCTAAAATGTCAGCTGACAATACCTACATCAATTTGACAAACTGCTCGGATTTCTATACGTTGATATGAAGGACCATCACTATCCGTAGAGAAACTACCGTTATTCACGATAAAACCTTTTTTTTTTTTTTTTTATCGCGGGGAATGCATTAGGCACCTTCACGCCGCCCTAGGGGGGATGGCGCGGTGTGTGGGACTCCCAGGGCATTCACGATAAAACCTGAATTAATACTATAAAAGTAAAACTTGCGAATAATTTTCCGAAATTTTAAACCTACTTAGTTCACCTACTAAACAATTTAGGCACACCAGAAAGAGCTCTAACTTCCAAACTACCATTCCTACCCCGGCGTTATATAATCAGTGTAAATCAGGAGTTCCAAACCCCGGCCCCGAAGTGCCCCGTCCGTCCCAGGGCAGGCATCACCGCTTTACTTATTGGGTCAGCTAACAAAGGATAAACGATTGGGTGTTGGATAAAAATTGGAATTCCAATCTTGAGCGGTGGAAACTTCGTAGTTAGAACCTTATTGGTTTGTGGCTTGACAGCGTTTAAGATGAACTTCCATAATGTTATGGTGGATTGTTATGGAACCGTTGGGTTTAAATATAAATATCCGACTACATCACATACATTGATCTGACTCCGAGGTAAGAAGCATAAGCACTTGTGTTACGGATGTCAGAATCAACAGTGGTATTACAAATATATACTTTGGATATTAACACCCAGACACAGAACAAACACAAGTATTCATCATACGAATGTTTGTCCTGGGTGGGAATCGAACTCACAACTCTTGGCGCATGGGGCAGGGTCGCTACCGAATGCGCCATCGAGTCAGTCAAAGGGTTTAATTTTCCATCGTATAAAAAATAATGTGCCATCTGTGTTCCTTGGCTAGTAATTCATAAAAGGCGACTAATGGTATGTCGGGTTACGGGTATGTGATTGTGTAGGCGACTAGTTTTTGGCTGAAAGTGGTTGAATGGACCAGCTGTCCCTTTGACTCTGCTAACCCCTTTGGGAATTGCGGGCGTGATGATATGTGATGTATGTAAAACGTCAGGGAAAATAGCTTTTAGTATAAATATGACAGGGTACAAATATTTCTTGGTATTATCGTTGCCTAGCATGTCGTAAGAGGCGACTGATGGTTTACGGGCTTTTGGGTATGTGACTCATTAGGCGACTAGCTAGCCACTTGTCACTCCTTTTTCACAGCTTGCCATCCAACCCACCCCCCTGTTCCATGTTGGTCTGGGACTTAAAAAGAATATGCCAACTGTGGTTCTTGCCTAGCATGTCGTAAAAGGCGACTAATGGTATATAGAGTTTTGGGTGTGTGATTGTATTGGCGACAGGTTAGCCGCTTGTAACTGCTTTTTCACAATTTTCCATCTAACCCAGCCCGGCTTTATTTTTGGCTGAATGTGGTTGAAGGGACTTGCTGCCCCTTTGACTCTGCCTACCCCTTCGGGGATTATGGGCGTGATGTTATGTATGTATGTATCTTTACTTTATACATTTGTCCGGCTAAAGGTACCCTTGTAGAATCCATACTGTTTCACAGACTATTATATGTTCCGTGATCTTTAACTAGACTAGCTTGATGGCGCATTCGGTACCTAGTGAGTGTAGTGACCTTGTCCCATGCGCCAAGAGCTGTGGCTTCGATCCCCACCCAGGACAAACATTCGTGTGACGAATACTTGTGTTTGTTCTGTGTCTGGGTGTTAATATCCAATATTGAAGTATATATTTGTAATACCACTGTTGTTTCTGATATCCGTAACACAAGTGCTTAAGCCACTTACCTCGGATTTATATCAATGTATGTGATGTAGACTGTCTATTTATTATTTAATTAACGTTTGCGGGTGCAAAAAGTAGCCTTTGTTCTTTCTAGAGTTTCAAACTTTAGCCAAATTGTATCAGCATTCTAAGACATCGCTTTAGAGAGTTACCTAAATAAAATTAGGTGTACACAAATAGCTACAGTTTGTTTTAGGATGTTTGCCTTTACAAAAAAAGTCTTATAGTAAATTATCAAAAGTTAACTAGACAAATACGTTACAGTCACAACACCACAGTGTATGTAACAGAACACCATTTTATTCTGAACTCGATAGTAAAACCAGCGCATTATTTACAAACATCAATCGTTTCTACCCTGTTTGCGGAGCAGTAAAAAATAGATGCAAAAGTTGCGCACAGTTCAGAAGAAGCGAAGATAAACACCGCTGGATTCAGTGCTAAAGTTTCCGTTAGTTTCAGCTGGAGCGGCCAGTCTGAGTGAATCCGGAGTCAGGTGCTAAAATAGAAAGATAAAACGGCCGGTAGGGACGCGTTCTTTGTAAATATAGTCTGGGGTGAGTGAGGTTTTGTTGCGAGGGTTTACTTCATACATTTTCATCCTCCAACTAATGTTACAACGGCCAGGCGCTTTGAAAATTGATAGATGATGCATTCTATATGCTTTCAGGAAAATGTCACTCTTCTAAATGAAAGTTAAGTAGTAGAAGCTGTATATTATGACCACCATAATTTCCACCATGAAGCTGATAGGGTTAGACTACACCTAAATCAGACGATAAAGCTTCCATAAGTAATATATTAAAGAAATTGGAGTATCATTCTCATACAAGTTCACCGGCTCTTCTTACAGAAAAAGAAAATTAATTATTTGAATGAGGAGTACCACTCACATACTAGGTCTCCAGCATTTGAGCCTTTTCTCTAAAAGTAATTTTAGATATTACTGTAATTTCTTATACTTGTGCTTGTGAATTTTGTCAATTTTAAATATATCAATACAGAATTAAGTAAAGTTTGAGAAATAGACGCAACCAGAATGAAGAATTCTTTGACAACATCCTACAGTTCAAAACTTAAATAATTAGTCAAGGAAATATATAATAGTTTTTACATAGCGGAAAAGAAGGCTGCTAATGTTAATAGTATTTGTACAAACCAGCATAATATCGAATCGAGGAACCGTAATACCGACTTCAAATGGTAAAAAAGGGGCTTTTTCAAATTTTCCTAACGATGTATGTTTTAGATCGCAGATAAATCTTCTGTGGGGTAAGTAAGAATGCGGCCGGTAGTAACGGCTAGGGACCAGTGTCGCTTGCCGCCGCGACTCAAGGAAGCTCTGAACCGGTACACAAAGACCACGATTTAATTGTGCTATGTGCAGCACCGTGATGCAGAAACTATATTGTGTTACAGTGAGGTCTCATGTTACAGCTTGAGGTAAATTAGGGGCGTGGAGTGCTCCCTGGAGTCAGCGCGAGCATTATAAAGTTAGCTTTGCATACAAACGCTTTGTGTTCCTTCGCAGTACTTCTTGCGAAGTAACATCCTTCATCCTGCATTGTAACGTTTGGTAAATGCAGAAACTACTATACGTTGGTTATGGCAACAATATCTACTAATACATCAACTGATAATTGAAAACGCCAATATAGGACTAATATAAAGCCGTTTTCTTCTGATTGAAGAGCAATGCACACAATAGTTTGCCATGTTAAATACTAGCTGTGCCACGTTATAGCCTATAGGCTTCCTCGATTAATAACTATACAAAAAAAAAGCATTTTTTAATTAGGACCAGTGGTTTCTCAGATTAGCGCATTCTAGCAAACAAACAAACTCTTCTATCAGATGGAAATACAATACAGTAAATGGGTCTAAAGCACAAAACCAGAAGATCATTCGATATATTTTTTATTAAGAAGGTCTGCCCACTGTCCCACGGACTAGTAAAAAAACGGACTCCACGCTGTCATAATATAGCACGAAGCCACGTTTATGCATGTGTGAGTGAGATACTTATGGATCCGATTATCGGATGTCTGTCATTTGGAGCACTTAATATGTCAATGTGTGACGTAAGTTGCGTGTCAAGTTGGAGCACCTGAGGAGCTTCAACGTCTATTTAGTGGCACCGAGTCCTTCTTTTTTTAATAGTCCGTAGATATATCTAACTTCTTGGAACCACTGACTTAAGTAACGTGTAAAATGTATCATGACAACTTGTACACTCTAACAGGACTAAAATCATCTGCGCGTTTAAATGAAACGGCTGTATTTATCATTTGTCAGCATATCGTATTTATATTACTTTTGTCTATAGGTTTAGACTGCTTAAACAAATATACTATAAGCTTAAGCAACGTCCAACAGGAGTAAACATAAATCTCTTGCATCTCAGTGGAGCCTGGTATCCGCTGGCGTGTACGGGCCTGTACAAACAGACAAACAAACAGCCGATATTGTATGTCGATACATCTTTGGCTGGGTCTTCGGGAGTAAAATGTTAAAGGACCTTGGAGTGACGCTTTCTCAAAGTTGGTAGTTATCTTTTCTTCCATCTCCATCAATCCGACATTTATTAGTAAAAAAAATATTTATTTATTTACACTGTTATTCAATGTGACAGCAACGCATTGATAAACTTTGTACTTAGATAAGAATATATATTTATGATTACGCCGTATGTAATCTATCCTTTTGACAAAGATCACATTACTCCGTTAATCATCATCTTCCTAGCGTTATGTCCCGTGCTTGGACGGGGTCCGCTTAGACCATGATCCAGGATTTAGCAAGTCTGGTAATTACATTGAAGCGACTGCCGATCTGACCTTCGTAACCCTAAGATAGGGGAACCAGACAATTTTTGGATCATGGTTACAAATTCAAAGTTGTTTGAATATGCAGGTTTCATCACGATGTTTTCCCTCACCGCCGAGCTAGTGGTATAAATATGTACATAGATTTTTAAAAAATCTAGAGGTACATGCCCGGGTTTGAACCCACACTCCTCGGTTAAGAGGCGCGTGCCCTTACCATTGAGCTACCACCGCTCATTTGACAAAGATCACATTACTCCGTTAATACAACGGAGTAATGTGATCTTTGTCAAAAGGATAGATTTCGAATGTTAATTAATAATGAACAAATCGTTAGTGGTTGCTAGAATCGCATAGAGTTTACCAAATTAATCATTAGGTTTTTTTATTGGCATCAAAATCCACGAGGACTACAGAATCTAGATCCCACAGTCTAAATCTATGATCAATTTCTATGCGATTCACAACCCTTGTCTATAATTAGGTAATAATAAACGTTAAGAAAATATAGACGAATGTCGTAAAGACAGTTTATATATGATGTATGAAACATCAGAAACCGATATCAAAAACGAACAATTCAGAATGAATTACAATACCGATTTCTCACGTTTCGTTTATGGCAAAATATAAATAAAGGTTGTTGTATCAGGGTTTTCGGATACATTTTTACCCAGAACCTCGGTTTGGAGCTATATAGGGACGCGAAGTTGTGCAATTAGACCAACCGTTTCTAATTTGGAAACTTTCCTCCAAACTCCGTCGGATAAGGTTTGGGTATTTGCAGCGCTGATCGGTTGCATTATAATTAATACTGCTGAGATATTTGATCGAGATTCTAGATACGAATTGAACCAATATATAGATATTGTATATAGACTACTAGACTAGAAGGCAATCAAAACTATAGTTCTGATAAGCTGGACAACACATAACGTTGATTGAATCGTCAACATTGTATACTCTACAATGCACTAAAGAAATTAGTCAACGAGTTTCTTCATGAACAAGGTAGCATAAGCGTATGCTTAATTATATCAATGTATGTATATACTGTTGACACCTTTTTTTTGAAGTCCGAGACCAACATGGTGAAAATTTTTGTCAAATCTATATAAATATAAAATATGGATTTATAACCCTAGCTCAGTAGTGAAAAAAATTAAAATTCTCGTGAAACCTGCGTATTCAAACAACTAGATATGCACCATTGACCCATTTAGTGGTCCTCCAGGGTAAGGTACGAGTATCTTCTAAAAAAAATATTCAGGGATTATGGCCACAGGCCTTATCTTGCCTATTAACAAACCATTTTTAGTACTCTTTGTGACTGAGTAGGCGACGAGCTAGCCCCTTGTCACTCCTTTTTCACAGCTTTTCATCCAACCCAGCCCGCTGTCCCATGTTGGTCCGGGATTTAAAAAGAATATGCCAACTGTGGTTCTTGCCCTAGCATGTCGTTTACGACAAAGACAATTGTGTAGGCGACAAGTTAGCCGCTTATCACTGCTTTTTCACAAGTTTCCATCTAACCCAGCCCTGCTTTCTTTTTGGCCAAATTTGGTTGAAGGGGCAGCATGCCCCTTTGACTCTGCCTACCCCTTCGGGGATTATGGGCGTGATGTTATTTATGTGTATGTATAACCATGCTAAGGAGCTAGAACAAGCTATTATTTATTATCCTTAACCGTTTTTTTATTATCTATACTAATATATACTAATATTATAAAGATGAAAAGTTTGTTTGTTTGAATGCGCTAATCTCTGGAACTACAGGTCCGATTTGAAAAATTATTTTAGTGTTAGATAGCCCATTTATCGAGGAAGGTATAGGCTATAGCATTAACGGCACATGTGGGTGAAACCGCGTGCACAACTGGTTTTGGAATAAATTTATCTTAAGAACTATGATTACATATACATACAATTCACTTGTCGACATGAGTAGCCGTTTTCCCGAACATTTCGCCTCACTACCCAACGTATGGTGTAAGCTCACCAGTACAGCGGGCCTCATCAAACTAGACGCATATTGTCTAAGACTCGACTAATACTGTAAGCTTGTAGGGTCATCCATTCGTGTTCCCCTCACTACGTTCGGAATATTGCTTAACGGGATTGGTTGGCTGAGAGACTATGGTAAAAGCTGTGTAGACGAAATGGAGTGAAATCTTTGTATATATATAGTAAGTAAGTAAGTAGATAAGTAATAATAATTCCTGTTTTTATAGGTAATATCGAATTTTTTTTATGTAGATAGTCACTATAAATGCAACTAAACTAACAGTGAGATACTTTAAGACTCTAATAACTTTATTATTAAATCCTGACTAAATATTAATTTAACTATACTCATCTAACCCAGCCTAGTATTTTTTTGGTTGAATGCGGTTAAACGGGCTTGCTGCCCGTTCGACTCTGCCTACCCCTTCGGAGATTATGAGCGTGATGATAAGTTAGTTTTGTTTTTTGTTTGTTTATATTAATGTAGTCACTGTAAATACAAATATAACAACGGTAAAATATGTACATTTTAAACACAGACTGGGTTTAAATCTTACTTCATTAGGGATTAGGGCGGATTATGCATGACATTTTCATTGTGAAATTTATAATGTATGTGCTGTATCTTACGTTGGCATCCCAATAAACATTTGTTTTAAATTTTCTTTCATAAGGATACATTTTAGTTTTTACTAGGTTTAAGACAATTGCATGGCAGGTTATTTTGTATAATAAACATTTCTAAGTGTATATCGAAATATTACATTACATAGGTTTCACTACCCCTTAGGATTTGCTTAGTTGATGAACTGAGACCTTTCCTGCTTTTTTGAAGTCGGTTAAAAAGTACCCTCAATGTTTTTAAAGCTTGCCAATCTCAATTGGTATAAACGCTGTTATGCCTTTAAGAGCGTTTATACCAAAAGGCTGGCAACCTTGACGACTTAAAAATACTAACCTATTAGTTCCATCCGTTCTCTTTTCAAAAATTCGTTATTTTTCTCCGTGACCGCTATTGGTTTGTTGTTTTAAATTGATTTAGAGGCAAGGGAATTAATCATGCAAAATTTCGGGAAACTTGGTCACTTTAAATCCCGTACCGGATTAAATCGTATAATCCGGGAGCCCAGGCCGAGAGACGGATAGTAAACGGGCCAACTATTTGGAGCATAGTGTGTTTGGGATTTTTAACAATACAAATATTTATATTTATCTACTAGCCACTCTCACGCGACGTACAAATAACACTGTATTAGCACATACATACATTAGAGTCCAAGAATCAATTAGCTCATTAAAACCACATTTAGCAATAAATTTAATAAAGCTGGGATATATAGAATAATGTGGAAGCTAGTAATCAATAAATAATTAGTTGCCTATTACAATATACTACACATGACAGACATAGTTGGCACATTATTTTTAACCGACTTCAAAAAAAGGAGGAGGTTCTCAATTCGACTGAATGTTTTTTTTTTTTTTGAATCCCAGATCAATCAAGGACACTTTTATTTTTCTATTTTTTTCATACTGAAAAAGGTGCTATTTCTTAGGCTGGATTTAAACCAAATATTTATTAACTAGTTAATAAAGGCGTGAAAGTTCAATTTTCAATATACATTTGTTATTTAACAAAAACAAATTATTACTAGGAAAATGGATGATATTTAGTTAAAGCAATTTGTAATTAGATAACAATGATAAATCAAATGAGAGTAACATTATATCTGCAACTCGTTATATTTATTAACAACCCGACAAGGATGCTGGAGGGGTCCAACGGCTCATTGTGCCTTGTACCCTCATCGCGGGATAAAACGCACAATTCATTCCCACAAGTACAATGAAGGAAAGAGATTTAATGAACGCATCTGTAATTAGCGCGGATCAAAGAGTATGAGTGTTAATTGCGGCGTCAGGTCGCGGCGTCATATTGTGGAATTATTTAAATTCGCGGACTAATTAGGAGCGGGGTGAAAGTGGGTCAAGATAATATGCAACAAGATTGTCTCTTCATTGTATGCCTTTGTGATAGAATTTTGAATGCGTTATTTTGATTTAACCTTACTGTTGATTTAGGAGATTATGTCATTAGAACTCCTATGCTTGTAGTAGAGTAGACTATTGTGGTAAAGTAATAATAATCATAAATTGCAAATATAATATTATGACTATTAGCCTTATTTCCAACCGACAGTATTGTTAGGGTGGCGATTTTAAGTTGAATGAGGTAGTATTGACAGAGTTCAATAAATTTAAATGTCATATTAGTTGCTTAGTGCAAATATGTAAAATAATCAGAAAAAATAAATACACATTTACGAGGCGAGGAATACAAATTAACAAAAATTCTGAAAGATATGCTAGCGTAAGAAATGCCACGTTTCTCAATGTAGGTATCATATTTTTTCTCCTATGGATCTGTAAATCACTGTGCAGAATATGCTGTACAATTCAGCGACACTTTCCTGCAGTTTAAGGTGTTATTCCTACAACATTTCTATTGTATTCTTACGATATATATCTAGGAATTCGCTCGCACTGGACATTACCGAATAGACATCACAAACTATCAATGTACACGAGTGAGATATAAAATGAAAGCCTTCTTTCTATTGAAAACTACTGTCAAATCAAGAACGTGCGTTATCGAACTCCTCATAGACTCGTCAGCCCGACATTCGACAGCAGACTGCGATATCACAATGCTATTCAGACTGTTGTCGGAAATCTGACGTCCGGGTCTCGGCGAGAATGCGCCCGCGAGACAATGGCGAGACTGGCTCGTCACGTCCGCAGGACGCGAGTGACAGACGCGTGTTTAGTGTACGTGATACTGCAGAGGGGGGATGCTTTAAAAGGAGGTATCGAATGTTCTTCTAGATGTTGATATTAGTATTAGCTATAGTGATTTTCCCATTGACAGTATGTAAACTGATGTCCAATCGGAATCAATTAGCATGTTGTATATGTTCTGGGGCGTGTGGGCGCGCCAACTGTGAGGAACGCATAGTCCAGCTTTACCTGCTAGCTTTTGTGTTATGCACAAATACAAGGCTGCATACACACCAAACTCTTTAATTTTATCTTTTAAATAGATCTGTCACTTCGAGTAAGCCAATCAGAGCGCTGTAATAGTGCAAAGACTTTTGATGAAATAATTTTTAAGCAAATCATAGTACAATTCTTTAGTTATTAGGTTATTAGGTTAGACGCTTGTTTTACTTGGAGCGTCATGATAATTTCGTATACTGTCTCATAAGCTAGGACACACTGTCGCGATAACGCAAAGATTTGATTTTCTATCCTGCTCTACTAAACGTAGATTGACAGAGACACAAATGAAAATCATGATAACGCATTCATAAAGGAGGCCCTTTATTATCCTTCCTCACTTCGAATGCACTTATAATGTTATTTTATCTCGCTATTTGCCCCGTATTGCTCAAGAATTTGTTTTGTTCAGAAGTCTTTATCGCACTTCCGCTACTAACTTTCCCATTTTTCCGGGACATAAAGTTTAGTCCAGTGCGCAGACTATATCTGTACCAAAAGTTGAACATGTTGAAGATGGTGACGTCAATAAACATGTATATTTATAGAAAATAAGCCAAGTATTAAACGATCAGTAGTTTCTGAGATTGACGCGTTCAAGCAAACAAACAAACAAACTCATCAGCTTTACAATATTATTAGTTTATTAGTATTAGTAACATAACATAACATGACGCCCATAATCCCCGAAGGGGTAGGCAGAGTCAAAGAGGCAGCAGGCCCCTTTTACCGTATTCAGCCAGAAATAAAACTGGGCTGGGTTAGATGGAAAATTGTGAAAAAGTACTGACAAGTGGCTAGCTCGTCGCCTACACAATCACATACCCACAACCCCACATACCATTAGTCGCCTTTTACGACATGCTAGGCAAAAATCACAGTTGGCACATTATTTTTAAATCCCAGACCAACGTCGGACTAAATTAGTATTAGTATAGATATATATATTTGAAATTTCATTCCAAATAAGATAAAGTTTTAAATATAACTTTTTCAAATAAGCTATGATAACGCTTGGAAAGAAAACTTTTCACATAAAACCGATGTTTTATATTTTTTAGCCATCTCAATGAGTTAAATATTTCACAACTAAGTCTAAAATGAGAGTTGCTCGTTAGTTAAATATCAATTACAAAAATAAAAAAAAATAACATCACCTGCATTGACTTGTCTTAAAGTGCACAAAATCTATAAAATAGAATCCAGAAAGAAAGAGAAAGAAAACTTTAATTGACAACATGTACACTAACGAAAATTAAACAGACAATAAACAATAGATAAATAGAAATAGGACAAATATACTAGATACAAATATCTGTTTCATCAAGTTTGACACGGTAAAGAAATTTGTCACGCACTCTTTGCGTTTGACGATATCTGAACTATTATATCTACAGGCGTATATCTGTCTGATGATGTTGCAGTTGTCCACGGGGAAGATCATGGACATAAGCAGCATTTGTTCCAAGGGGTCACAGTACAATATAGACCAGCAGGTATCTTGGCGGACGAGTTCGAGCAAGCTGCCCTGTTCTGCCCCCCCTTGCGTCTTCCCACGTGGAAGATTATTTACCATCGAGTAATCCATTAGCCCATTTAGCCTCTAGTATTTAAAAAATAGACCTAACCTAAACAATACATCAATAAACTCGGTTAGAATACACAAGGCGTGTTTATTTTCGCCGCCGTGCTAAGGTTCGATTACGAGTCCATTCCGCGGGTATGTCAGTGCATTAATTAAGTTGAAGGAGGAACTTCCCCCAGTCACGCTGGAGTGAATCCATTAAATATATCGGCGATGGTAATTTTAGATTTTGATATTGCGTGGAGGCTTGCCCTAATTTTAGGGAAATGAAGTCGTCGGGAAGAGAAAGTGACATGTTATTTGGTGTGTAATTATTTAGGCTGCCTCGTTGGTCTAGTGATAGCATGCGCCGCCTAAAGATCAAGAGGTCCCGGGTTCAAATCCCGGGTCGGGCCAAAAACTTGTGGCAGGGTATTTTTGAATGTTGAAATTACTCAGTAACAGCCTGGAGTCAGGAAGTTGGATGTTTAATCACCCCCGTGCCTCGGAAAGCACGTTAAGCCGTTAGTCCTGCGCCTGACCTCTCTCCGGTCATGTCGAATTGCCGAAGAGTGAATGAACAGAGAGTGCATCAGAGTTTGCGCACACAGTTGTGCACTATGATATCTCGTACGCAGTAGGCCAATTCTCGTTAAGATTGGCCGCCGTGACCGGTTATCGGATATCGGTTAGGAGGACATTATTTAGGTTAAAAGAATATTTATTTCTCATTAAAAACTATACAGTCACTCACATGAGAAATTACTCGTAGGTAAGTAAGTAAAACAATTTTTATCCAGTAGTTTGTAGATATACGGGGAATAGTCTGTCAAGTAATGTGTACTTACGATTTAGCATTTTCATACGAATCAACACATATGTGATACATTTTGTATGCGTATTTTTGTAATTACATAGCTGTAGTAATCAACACTATGCCCAATTTAAACATTTATACATTTAATACAGTATCGTAATACTGTATTAAATTTATAAATGTATAAATTTAATACCGAACATCAATTAGTTTCAGAATAATCATGTACATAGTCCTAAATATTAATGTTGAAGAGGCGAGTGAGGTGTGTCAGGATCGTGCCATATGGCGTTCGGTTCTCTCTGCCTACCCCGCTAGAAAAGTGACGTGAAGTTTAGTTAATTAGTTAGTTAATCCTAAATATATATTTCATAATAGGGTTGCCAATGGGTCCCCGAAGTAGTTTGAAGCACGTTGTTGCGAATTATTTTTCCACTGCCTCATAGCTTCGAAAGCTCACGGACTCGAATGACGTAGTCACGAACAACGCTATTTCGAATAATGTGTTCACTGCTTCCTGCACCTTCGAATAGATATAAATATCCGACTACATTACATACATTGATCTGATTCCGAGATAAGTAGCTTAAGTACTTGTACAGTACTTGACACAGATCAGAATCAACAGTGGTATTACAAATATATACTTAAATATTAGATATTAACACCCAGACACACAAAAACAAGTTCATCACACGAATGTTTGTCCTGGGTGGGGAACAGACCCGTAACTCTTGGCGCATGGGGTCACTACCAAACGCGCTATCGAGCCAGTCAAATGAGTTCACACATCAAGTTTGAAATCTATAGATAGGTCGGGTTTGAACCAATACTCCTTATATTTGAGGTAGTATCTTTAACCAACTATTGTAATACAGCGGCAACTGAAAGCTGAGATTTTCCCTTTATCAGCTACATAATGTCAGCCCATCCGAGCCTGCGCCGACTTCACAGATACTATGTTAATAGACTTAAGTGCAACGATTAAATTTGCATGTCGCCTGCATTTAACGCAGTGCTTTATGAGGCCTGACTCTTTATTTGTCTTTGGCTAATGAAATGGGTTCATTAGGCTAGCTTTGATTTACATAGAGGTAATGTATTCTTGAATACTTTCTAGCTAAGGGACTTTAAATCTTTTTTATTAGTTTATTGACGTGAAAAACATTGGACTGATACTAGGTCTATGAACAATTAAACTCTTTAATTGCAATATTTACCTTGATTTGCAAAGGATGCCTTCTGTGTTGATAATTTTGCTAACCTTTTTTTGTGATATCGATGTAAAAGAAGTAGACGAATATAAAAGGTTATTGACCTTTTTATTTGAGGTAAGATACACTCAATGAGGGTTTTTTGAACTAAAATATCCAAAAGATGGCGTTACTGTGACTTGCGGTCTTGTCAACCTCCTCATTGGTTAGTTTTTAGACCAAACTGACATCCTGTCAACAAGAAGCCAATAGTGACAGTGATAAGACCACGAGACTCCCTCGTGCCATCTAGCGGATTTTGTATTTTTGAAAACATTCATTCTTGAAAATGTTTAAAATTTGGGGCTATCCAAGAAATCAATAGAAAAAAAAAAATGTTCAAATTTAGCTAGGAGTGTAGACACCGGATTTAAGGATGTGTATAGCTACCTTGTCTGCCACACATGGGATGTGATTATTAAATATATTTACATGTTAGATAGGTGATATAATATACAATATGCAAATGTATAGTTATAGCCGACATCAAGCGTACACTTCAAATTCAAATTCAAATTCAAATTCAAAATCTCTTTATTTATATAGGCTTCAAAAAAGCACTTATAAATAGTCAATTTAAACAGAAAAAAGGATTACCACCGGTTCGGAAGGTAGAATCTATCGAGAAGAAACCGGCAAGAAACTCGATAGTTACTCTTTTAAATGCAAAGATTTACAATTTCGTGCTTAATATTCTATAGGTACTTATTAGGTAACAACACTGCAGGTGAACACTTCATTATGAAGTTAAACATAAATGCTTATCATTTAGGAAGTCTTCAAACTTATAATAGCCCTTTTTTATTAAGAACGCTTTAATGCACAATTTGAACTTATGTGAAGGTAATGCTAGTAGACTTTCTGGAAGTTTATTAAATATTTTAATACTAAGACCAATAAATGAATTACCACTCTTCTGGAGTCTATGGTTTGGAACAGCAAGTTTGTGTTTATTTCTAGTATTAAAACTATGAGTGTTTGACTTCTTAGGAAATTGGTCAATGTTTTTATATATATACATAATACAATCTAAAATAAATTGTGATGCAAGTGTTAAAATGTTAATTTCTTTAAAAATATCTCTAAGAGAGTCACGTGGTCTAAGGCCGTATATGGCTCTAACGGCCCTTTTCTGCAATACAAAAATAGTTTGTATATTAGCCGCAGATCCCCACAGCAGCAGACCATATGACATTACGCTATGAAAATAACTGAAATACACCAATCTTGCTGTTTCAACATCTGTTAATTGTCGTATTTTCCTGACTGCATATGCAGCCGAACTAAGTCTTCCTGCCAAGGCCGCAATATGGGAACCCCATTGCAATTTAGCGTCTAAGGTGATTCCAAGAAATACAGTTGAGTTAACTACATCAATTGCTTCATTGTTCATAGTGATTTGTGTATTAACTTGCCTTGTGTTTGGCATTGAAAACTTAACACATTTTGTTTTTTTTGCATTAAGTAGTAGGTTGTTGGTAGAAAACCAATATAGTACTCGTGAGAGAGCGTTATTTACATCGTCAACCAATTCCGTTTGTCTATCAATTTTAAAAATCAGGGAAGTATCATCAGCAAATAAAACTATCTCACATAAATCCTTTGCAAAATAAGGGAGATCATTAATGTATAAAAGAAAAAGCAGAGGTCCCAATATTGAGCCCTGGGGTACTCCCATCGATAATGGGGCACCAGAAGAGTTTGTACCATTTACACTCACTATTTGAAGCCTATCAGATAAATAAGACTTCAGTAGACTAAGTGAGTTCCCATATACACCATAATGACGTAGCTTCATTAGTAAAGTTTGGTGGTCAACGCAATCGAATGCCTTCGACAAATCACAGAATATTCCAACAGCATCCTGTTTTCTTTCCCAAGCTTCGATAATGTGTTTTGTAAGTGCCACTCCTGCGTCAGTAGTGGATTTCCCTTTGGTAAATCCATACTGATTGCTATGTAATAAATTGTTGACTCTAAGGTGACATATTAATTGACTAAATATAATTTTTTCAAAGATTTTACTCAGTGCTGGCAGGATAGAAATTGGTCTATAATTAGATGGGTCACTTTTGTCACCTGATTTAAATAAAGGAATAACTTTACTATGTTTCATTAAGTTAGGAAATTGACCCATATCAACACATTTATTAAAAATATTTGACAAGATAGGGGCAATACATTGTATTATATGTCTTAGTATATGTTAGTGTACTTATTACGTTACCTAGGTAAACATATAAGCTAGCTATATATGTGCAGGTAAGAAACAGCCAAGCTTGTTATTAATATGTGAGTGATCCACCATTAAAAAGTAGGGAATAGCTTAGATAGTGGAGAGCGCTATTAAAATATCTCCAACTTTGTACTTCAGAAAACAATTTGCGCCTGGTCTCGGGTGCTTCTGCTCGCAGTCATTAAATAAGCTACGTCCCGGACGCCAACTTGAATTCTTCTTAGTCGGTACACTCTTGCCAGAGTGGCCATGGTCATCCTTGTGAATCACCATGAGTGATGATATTTGTTTGTTCGTTTCAAAGTCAAAGTCAAAATATTCTTTATTTATATAGGTTTCAAGGAAACACTTATAAATCGTCAAATACAGGTAAAGCCACAGCTATATGATTCTACCACCGGTTCGGAATGTTGTATCTACCGAGAAGAATCCGGCAAGAAACTCGGTAGTTACTCTTTTCAATACAATTTATACAAGGTGTATGAATCATAATTAACTTTGAACCACGTTTTAGTGTGGGCCTGTCGTAGAGTATCAAAATAAAAATATATAAATTACAACCAAAAACTTGACCCGACCAGAGCAGACCAGTCCCCAAGTTTAGTTTAGTTAGTTTCGAGCGCTTAGTTGCGGCCTTGATCTGGTCTGTCCATCTCATTGGTTATCTACCACGTCTGGAGCCTTTAACTTTTCCCTGCACTACGAGACGCTCTATGGAGTCATTACCGCGACGAGATACATGGCTTAAATAGGTCAAAATGCGGGACTGAACTGTGGTTGATAGGTACTGTCTGATGCCCAGTTCTTTTGAATACAAATACTGATCTCATTTACTAATTGAAGTATTAGTATAAAATGTAAAAATATTGATACATGCATGAATACATACAACTCCCGAAGTCACGGGGTAGGCAGTGTTCATACAGCAGTTTTCACCTTTGACCACTTTAAGTCAAAAATATAATTGAGTTAGGTAAAACAGAAAATTGTAAAAACAATGTGAACCAGCTCGTCATTTACACAACGTTCCAATATCAAGTACACCGACATACATTACGGAATATAATCATATATAAAATAAGCGATAAGATCTTTATAATAAAACTAGGTGACCCGGCGCACTTCGTAACGCCCCGTTCTCGGATTTTAAATGTCAATTTTTTTTATTTATTGCGCAACTTTTTCTTTTTTTCTTTCATAAAAACCTTTAATTGATAATAAAAAAACACAACTTAAAAAGAATTAGCGAAATCGGTAAAGCCGTTCTCAAGTTATAGCTTTGGAGTGGACCACTCTTATCACTTGGGAGTATGAAAAATAGATTACGACCGATTCTCAGACCTACCGAATATACAAGCCGTTTCAAAGAAGTTTGGTAATAAATACTGGAATTTTATACATTGGATGAATTAGTCAAAGCTCTTGCTGGAAATAAAAATCATGATAACATTACAATCGGTAAAATTACTTTATTATTAAGAATCTTTACAATGTTATTATTTAAATCACCAGGCCTGCACATTACAACACGACGACATTACAACATCCGACCCTATTAATAAGATCTCGAATTCCTATTTCAAAAACCCCCGCATTTTCCTTTTCACATCCGAAGCTTATCCTCGAACTGCCAGACTTGTGTATCCCAGTTCACAATATAAGTGACCTTCAGCATCGAGGACTAAAGAGACCCGATGCAATTGTTGGCGGAATTGAATAAACTCTCTCCTATGAACCCGCGTATCAACTTTAAACTAATTTATTAACACCGAAGGCGTTATTAACACCATTGAGTGGCTCGACAAACACTGGAGGGAAGGAACAGTGGTTGGGCAACGTCATTATTTAGTCCAATTTGCAGAATTACCGTGATAAATGTGTTTGAATTACCGTTTTCGTAGTCGGGTGCGCGCGCCGTAGTCGCCTGTGCTACGAGTCCCGTTCAGTGGTAGCGCGCGCGGCGTCGTAGCACTACGTGTCGGTGTGCTACGGTTTTATTTACGTGGTCGGCGAGTGACGGATTTTAGTGCGTTTTTGTGGTCGTGTTGTGTGTTTGTGACAGTGGTTTGCGTTGAAGGTAAGATTTGTTCCGGACCGTTTCTTTAGATTAGCAAGCGTTTTGGGAGACGTTTTGTTGAACTTGTATTAAATTTGTTTATTTTTTCGGAAGCGGGTATAGGAGTGACATGCAGGAAATTATGTAAATGTTTTTACACACTGATCGTAGTGAAACGTACCGTGAGAAAAAGACTTGTATTTTCCTCTTAAATTTTAAGGAATTGTAATAAAACTGGAAGTTGTGGGAATATAATATAACATTTCGAAAACTGTATGGCATCTATAAAATGATATCTCTTCAACTTTCTTTGATCATTAAAAGATTATGAAGGTAATTAAAAAAAAATCTTAAATCTAAATATTGAATCTCTGGGCTTATATAAATTTACAGGGAAATAAATTTCAATGAAAGTAATGCTTATAAAGGAGGTTTAATTTAATGTTGTTAATTTACCAACATAACTTCCGTCGAGTTTCTTCGAAATTAATGAAATAAGCTTATTATATAATTTTGGATTTTCTCCCAATGTCGGCGTATTGATTAGCATACCATTATCATTTAAACAATATTGATTATTAGTTTAACTATAATTTAGGATCAACAAATACAAAGATGTTTTTTTTTTATCACAAATATGATTAAATTTTATGTTTATTGTTCTTGTGAATTAATTACCAGCCCCCTGTCCCATGTTGGTCTGGGACTTAAAAAGAATATTCCAACTGTGGTTCTTGCCTAGCATGTCGTAAAAGGCGACTAATGGTATATCGGGTTTTGGGTGTGTGGTTGTGTAGGCGACAGGTTAACCGCTTGTCACTGCTTTTCCACAATTTTTCATCTAACCCAGCCCGGCTTTATTTTTGGCTGAATATGGTTGAAGGGGCTTGCTGCCCTTTTGACTCTGCCTACCCCTTCGGGGATTATGGGCGTGATGTTATGTATGTATGTGAATTAATTATAGCTTAAATATTTTTTCAAGAGTATTTATTGCGACATATACTTAACTAATAGGTATCCTATTTTAGGTTTATCACAAACAGTGTCATATTTATTATATTCGTGCAATGACATGCATTTCAAAGAATATTCCTTGAAGAAAAAAAATTGGCAAAATTTTAAACTAAATTCTATACATATTTAGGCGTATTATATTTGTCGAACCATCTTATTTTGAATGGATATCGTGTATTACAAAAATATTATTTGGTTTTGGTACATGTGTACATGTCTTGGATCTCGGGAAATATTCCTTACAAGTCAATCATTAAATCGATAAGTATAAAAACGAAAACTCTACTTTGAAGGAATAGCACTCTAATAAAGAGCTGTTCAATTTCAAATCTTTTACAGTAAAGGTGCTCAAACAGTTTTTTACACAATGTATCGTAATAATATTTGGACTATAATTAACGTTATTTTTAAAATATCTGATTAGCACTTTAGAAACTACAGTAAAACATACGTAAACAAAAACATACAAAGATCTGTCTCCAAAAGTAAAAAAAAAAAAAAATGGATTAGATAGAAAAATGCAATAATTTAACATTTATTCATTAATAAATTTTCCTTCTACTTCATAAACCAGAACATTTGTTAACTTACCTTTTATCTTATAAGCCTACTTGATAAATCTTTGATTTCGACATTTGAGCTATGGCAGATTTTCAAAAGATAAAAGCTTTGGTGACGGCCTGGAGTGGGAAGCGAGGAGCTTAATGATCGTTCCTACGGGAACTTAATAATTGGCCCGGTTAGCTCCGTATAGCGCGGTGGAATGAAAACAGGAGTTGGTTTTCTTTTTTTATACCAACCCCTGGTGAAAGAGTGTTTTTTGTAATGTGATGTGAAGTTTCATATAATAATGCAGTATTTTGGCACTGTTTAAACAGTGAAATAGTTAGTTTATCGGATAGCAAATATTACGATACAATTAAATTTAGTAGAGATCTTGAGTTATCGCCAATTTTAGACCAGGTTATCATCATCCTAGCGTTATGTCCCATGCTTAGACGGGGTCCGCTTAGACCATGATCCAGGATTTGGCGAGTTTGATAATTACATTGAAGCGACCGCCGATCTGACCTTCGTAACCCTAAGATAGGGGAACCCGACAATTTTTGTATCATGGTTACAAATTCAAAGTAGTTTGAATTTGCAGAACTCATTCGATGTTTTCCCTCACCGTCGAGCTAGTGGTATAAATACGTACATAGATTCAATATGATAGAATAGTGATGAAATAATATAGTTCCTAACAGATAAGAGGGTAAATATTATTGTAGGAAAATTATTCTAATAATATTATAACCTACAAAACGACTTGAAGTGGATAACTTCACAAAAATCTTAAGATTGCTAGTACGTTATCACTTTTTGGTTAATCTTATAAGCCATATTTTTTTACATCTATTATTGTCATGACATACAGATAAGTTTTCTTAGAGAGAGGTTTCTCAGATAAGATAATAAATAAATAATAAAATAAATTTCCAGACTGACACACCAATTCCCTAGTTCCAAACTAAGCGTAAGCTTGTGCTATGGTAACTAGGCGAACGGATAGAAATACTTAAATAGGTACGTTTATAAACATCCATGACTCGAGTACAAATGTCCACGTTCATCACACGAAACATTTGCCCCTAGCGGGATTCGAACCCTCGACCCTTGGTTTCATGGCCAGGGTCTCTGACCACTCGACCAACGGGCCTGTCACCTGATACACATAGCTGTCATCTAACACTGAAAAAATTTTTCAAATCGGACGAGCAGTTCCTGAGATTAGCGCGTTCAAGCAAATAAACATACAAGGTCATCAGCTTTATAATATTAGTACGAAATCAATCTTACGTAATGCACCATTAGTCTAGACTAATTACAAATACTTAGGTACTTCTAGAAGTACAAATACTTAGGTATAACATGCAAATTCACGTCCATCAGAAGAATTTATTCAGAACAATCAAGAAGTACTTCTCGTCACGGTTCAGTTGACACGGATAAAGACTTACCTCACAACCTAATTACTAACCCAAACACCGAAACGTGAAAACTAGCGGCTAGTACAGCTTAATTGAAACAAATACCAACAGTCACGTACACACTGCGCCCATTACTGGCGCAACGAACATTACAAGGGTCTAAGAGCAACAAAACAGCGAAAACTTCGCTTAAAATAAGATTGATGGGAATTATTCTCAATCCGGCAGGTAAACAATGCGGATAACATAATTAATCATACCCGTGTTATAGGACTGAGCGTACGGCCATGTGTCGTACGAAGTTTGTTAGTGAAATGTGGTCGGCGCGCGGATTTTCGTATTACAACTTTTAATTAATGCTTATCCACTTCCAAATATGGACGAGATTTATTCGCGGTGGGTAAGCATTGTGTATGACGCCATAATCGGACTTCTAATCTTGCGGATTTATGGTTTAATAAAGGTAACTATTGTTTTAGCATGCTGTTATGATTTCATCCGGTGGATTGGTGCATTATTATATATGCAGTTGATGCATACATACATATATTACATCACATCCATAATCCCCGAAGTGGTAGGTAAAAACAAAGGGGGATCAGGATGGAAAATTGTGAAAAAGTAGTGACAAGTGGCTAGCTTGTCGCCTACACAATCACATAACCAAAACCCGATATACCATTAGTCGCCTTTTACGATAAGGTAGACAAGAACCACAGTTGGCACTGTTTTTTTAAGTCCCAGACTAATATGGGACAATCGGCAGGGTTAGTTTTAATGCAGTTGATGCTTACGATTTAATATAAAAGCTGTGATTTTAATGCGTTTCACTGGAGTAGAAGTAGTCATCATCTAACTCATCATCTTCCTAGCGTTATGTCCCGTTCTTAGACGGGGTCCGCTTAGACCAAGATCCAGGATTTAGCAAGTCTGGTAATTACATTGAAGCGACTGCTGACCTTCGTAACCCTAAGATAGGGGAACCAGACAATTTTTGGATCATGGTTACAAATCCAAAGTTGTTTGAATTTGCAGGTTTCATCACGATGTTTTCCTTCACCGTCGAGCTAGTGGTATAAATACGTACATAGACTTGAAAAATCCAGAGGTACGTGCCCGGGTTCGAACCCGCACTTCTCGGTTAAGAGGCGCGTGTCCTAACTATTGAGCTACCACCGCTTCTTATAGTCATCATCTAACTATAAACGGAAAAATATTTGTGACAACTCTCTAGATTCTGCCATTGATTTCTTCTAAGAAGATTTTTATAATTTAGCTGAGGTGGCCTTTATATTGAGGAAATAATCTACATAATATGTGGTAGGCTTAATGAATGTGTGCCCAAATAAAGCTAGTATTTTTTTTTATATTTGTTTAAGTAATGTATTAATTTGTAAAAATTTTTCAAAAATACGAATTAACTCATTAATAAAATTGGGAATATCAGTGGTCGCGTAAAATGTAGCATTGTAACGTTAAATAAATAATAATAATAAATTCTCCAGACTGACACACCAATTACCTATTTCCAAATTAAGCACGTATGCTTGTACTATGGATAGGTACTAGGTGAACGGATAGACATACTTAAATACGTTTATAAACATCCGTGAGTCGCGTGCAAATGTCCGTGCTCATCACACGAAACTTTCGCCCAAGCGGGATTCGAATCCGTGACTCTTAGTTTCGTGGCTAGGGTCTCTGATCAGTCAACCAACGGGCCTTTGCGTATTCGTATATAGTGGACCAAATGTTCCACCACGTTTTGCCAACTCCGTGCAAAAGTTTGGATTACTCAATTTCACGGTGTGTCTCGATTTACTGAATTAAATTTAGTTAATTAAAGAGCTATTTGCTGCGCGAGCAGAAGTTTTTGTTATTAAAATCATTACGTAAATTTTAAGGAAGTCAAAAACAGCGTGTCGCTTCTTTTGTTTTAGGGATTTGTTACGTATGCTGATAACCTAAAAAGTTATGTCCGATATAGTTTGAATTTAAGCCCAATAAGTATTATTATTAATAAATATAATAGTTTCAAAGAAACTATAATAATCATAAATAATTAGTTTCAAAGCAAAGTATGATTTATAGTATGTATGTATGTATGATGATGAGTATGATTTATACTATCAAACGCAACTCAATGGAGTTTACAATTAACATCCATACAGCTTGCCAGCCTCTTACAGCTAAATACGACCATTACATTAATTATTAGACTTAACCCTAATAGGCCAATCATATTACAGTTATGATAAGATGAGTTATTATTACTGCTTATACGATTATTCGAATTAAATGCATTAGATAATAATGTGATTAACTGGCGACTGACTGGCTATTACTAATTCACTATTGCGGGAATATGGCTTTCAATTACTCAAATAGGCCTATTACCGCCCGTTGTTGGACACAGGCCTCAGTTAGATCACATTGTGAGACGCATCCGTAGTTTAAAGAGATGTGTCCAGAAAAGCTTGTGTATTTTGTATTTGAAATTTGTCAATATTAAATTGCAAGAAAAAAAAAAACAACAGTCGCTTGGATTTGCTAAACTGAACATAAGACGATTATTATATTATATATATATCATGAATATTAGAAAAACTTAAAAGAAAAGAAATGTAAAATAAAACTTTATACAAAAATGTTTTTGTGAAGGAAGCTTAATCCTTATGTGCTTATAGACATTAGAAGCAGGCAATTTAGATCATTACTACCATAGTCATGTAAACGTTTTGCTCATCATGTTTTCGCCACTATGCGGAATTCTACTACAATAATTGCAATTTTAAAAACGCAGTGGCACGTAAGTGGGTTCGAACCAAAACCACTAATATTGAAACGCGTCCCACTGAGCCATCACCGCTCTAAAATACAAGCATTTCATGTCTTCTCCCGGACAGCTGAAAAATCCATAACAACATTGAATTCCAAGTACAAACCAGCATCCAACATTTATCTTGAAGTTGTACTGAAGCGTGCGCTGTGCCCGGGCCCGTCGTGTCCGGGATAAGCGGGGATGAGGCGAGTAGACGAGCACTGTGTAAGGAATCATTCAAATGACACAAGTCCGATACACAGGGGCAAATTGGAAAACATTTTCAATAGAAAAGCTCTATTGAAATATGAGTTAGTACACAGTGAGTTATTTATAAGCAGTAATGCAAATATTACTACACATAATTTTATAGCGCGCCAGTTTTGTATTATTATTATTATTTTTTATTAATATCAGACTACATCATATACATTGATCTGACTCCGAGATAAGTAGCTTAAGCTCTTGTGTTACGGATATCAGAATTAACAGTGGAATTACATATACATATATATTAAGTATATATGCATTAGATATTAACATCAAGACAAAGAACAAACACAAGTATTCATCACACGAATGTTTATCCTGGTTGGGTATCGAACCCCAACTCTTGGCGCATGGGGCTGGGTCACTACCGAATGAGCCATCGAGCCAGTCGTATTAAAATTTGAACTAAGAAAAATCTACTTAAATGACGAATGCTCAACTTTCCACCGTAAAACGTATACTATATGACAGCGAGTTATTTTCATTTCAAGCAAAAGTGTACTTGTGACCACATATTTGCACTAGATGAAACGTGGTGACTGTGCGATTAGACAAAAATATATAGGTTTATACAATGATGTTTTAAGATTATAAAGTCGGTTCTACATTTCTGTATATCCACTACAAATTGTACCCGGGTTCTGCGTGTCCGGGATAAGCGGGGATGAGGCGAACGGACGAGCGTTATGTAAGGAATCATTCAAATGACACAAGTCTCTTTCCAATTTGCCCCGGTGTATTCTGATACACCGGGGTAAATTGGAAACACATTCTACGCGCGACTTGGGTTTCCAAAGTGGTTTATTTGAGAAATATAAGGAGGAATAAAGTTTTCAATGCGATTGAATTTCAATCAAGAGATTAGCGTAAAAAAAAAATCAATCGCAATATTTTTATATGGCGCATATTTGTGTAGATAATAATAAATAATAAATTCTCCAGACTGGCACACCAATTCCCTAGTTCCAAACTAAGCTTATAAGCTTGTGCTATGGATAATAGGCAAATGGATAGACATACTTAAAAACGTTTATAAACATCCATGACTCGAGTACAAATGTCCATGTTCATCACACGAAACATTTGCCCCTAGCGGGATTCGAACCATTGGTTTCGTGGCCAGGTTCTCTGACCAATCGACCAACGGGCCTGTAAAATATTTTGTATTGATATATGTTACGGATGACACAATTTCTAAATGGACAGGCCGAATTAATAAATTCAATAGCTTTTAGTTACAAATATAATTTAATTGGATAGTTAACAAAAGGAATTACATGTGGCTTACTTGTTGCCTAAATATTTACCATTAACC
Source organism: Glyphodes perspectalis (assembly GCA_951394215.1). Lineage (NCBI taxonomy): Eukaryota > Metazoa > Arthropoda > Insecta > Lepidoptera > Crambidae > Glyphodes > Glyphodes perspectalis. The sequence continues at coordinate 15,363,715 of OX596205.1, read as the reverse complement.
TCTTCTTCGTTACCAAATGCCACAATTGGTAAATTATTCTATTTAAAAATTTGACTAATATGGGATTTTATTGTCTGCTTATTTCAATGTTTTATCTAAAAATACTCATAGAGTTTGAGTAAGTTCACAATGAGTTAATATTTGTAAACACTTGATATATTGCTGAGTACCTATTAGTTTGATATTAAAACTTTAACTAAAGGAAACCTATGTTACTGTTTCCTTAAAATTCCACATTACGTATATAAGATATATAACAGCAGGCTATCTTAATTTAAGCAAAAATACTTTATCTATACTATACTAATATTATAAAGCTGAAGAGTTTGTTTGTTTTCTTGGACGCGCTAAACTCAGGATCTACTAGTCTGATTTGAATATTTTTTTCAGTGTTAGATAGCCCATTTATCTAGGAACGCTATAGGCTATATAACATTAACCATAAACGTGGTTGAAACCGCGGGCACACCTAGTCGGTCATAAAAATATATTTATACTAAGCTAGATCAAAAGTGGTCAATGTACAGTATAAACCATTTTGAATAAAAAAAGAATATTGAAAATCGGTTAGCAATTCTCAGAGATATCGAGTAACATACATACAAAAAAAAATGCAGTCGGATTGAGAACCTCCTCCTTTTTTTGAAGTCGGTTAAAAACAAACATTATGATTATAAAAGCATAGCACACGCTAACAGTTTTTGAATGAGTAGGCAATTATACATTGGAGAAAAATACTTTTTTTTAATGGTTATAAAGTCGGTTCCACACTTGTGTATATCCGCTACAAATTGTGCCCGAGCCCTGCGTCCGGGATAAGCGGGGATGAGGCGAATAGGCGAACGTCGTGTAAGGGAATCATTCAAATCACTCCGGGACCGATACACGGGGCGAAATTGGGTGTTATCCTTCCTCCTTGTAGATATTATGGAAACTTAGCTTACGTTTTTTACTCTATTGTGTAAGGATTGAGGAGTTTTGTCCCCAATCTGCGGTATTTGTAAATTCTCTTACTCGTGTTTCGAATTTGGGGAGACGGTTTATTGATGTGTTTATTCTGTTAGTTATTATTTAGTAGTGTTTACTAAAATCAATGCAATAGACAATGATCTCAGATTTGGTGTCCATATTTGTTATATGGAAGCTATCTATCTATCTAGTTTAGCGCGTTCAAGAAAACAAACAGCTTTATAATATTAGTCTAACCCAGAGTTGTTAAACTCTGAATTTTTAAGTATCAAATTCAGTAAAAATTTTTTTTTCACATTAACAAGTACCTATGATGGGAATATGTAGAAATATTTATTAACAAAATATTTTTATTAAATAAGTCTTGAAACTGATACAGCGTATTTAAATAGTATAACGGATTGTTTATTCCTTTTATTATTTCATATATATTTTTTTAATTACAAACGAGAAGCTTGTTGATTAAACTACACGTTTAGTAGTAAAAAAATCATAACCAAGGTCATCGAAGTCAATATTAACCTTCTTATAATTAAGCTTGATTGATTTGATTGCGCACCTTCAGTCGCACTTTCACTCGCTTCGCCGACGACCTAATTTATTATAGTTCTAGTGCTTGAAAACTATCTGCGGAGTTGGTAGACCTAGGGTGGCTGTGAATAGCGTCAATTATATAATTACCTTCTTGCTTTTCTCATTAACCTCTATAGTTTTAATGGATGAACAATGACAGTAATTGCTTTTAGTCCTTCAAGTTTGATCTATTTCTGTCTACGAGTATATAATCTAGACAGGCTATGTATTAGTTGGTAAGTTATTAACTGGGCTATGTATGGTGGTGTCATTAAGATCTTGTTAAGCAATTGCAATCTATTATACGATACTCAGATTTAAGTATCTTATATTTAAGACATCGTCAAAGAAATTTGTTGGATTGTAAAAGTAAAGGAAAAATGGAGTACAGAAACTATTCTGGGGAAATATTATAATGCACTAGCTGTGCCCGCGGTTTTACCCGCGTTTATGGTTGATGTTATATACCCTATAGCCTCGATAGATGGGCTACCTAACACTGAAATAATTTTTCAAATCGGACCATTAGTTCCTGAGATTAGCGCGCTCAAGCCGACAAACAGACAAACAAATATTCTAGTGTGCGGAAATCGAATTCGCGTCACCCGCGCCCCTTGCGTCCGACACCATTACCAGTTCAGCCACCTTTCACTTACATTTGGGTTTTATCCGTTAAAGTTTCCTGTGGTTATTTATTAAGGAATAGGCTAGATCAATCATCATTTTTTTTATAGTCCGTAAGATAGGTTATTAAAAAATATTGAATACATATTTTTGCTTTATCTAATACCCGAAAAATGACAAAGATTCAGCGCTTCAATGATCTGAAATGGAGCGCTTTTAATTTTTTGTAATTGCAATGAAAACATTTCGAGTAAACTGGCCTATTCGTTCCCTTTCATTGAAGACAAAGTATGGTGGAATCCTGACGCTGGTGTACCGCATACCACAGAGTTGTCTGTTCCGATCCAGAGTCTAAAACTTGAGACAGATCGTCTAACAAACCGTCTTCTGTACAGTGTAACCCGCAGCCAGTTGAACTTCAGCAGTCGTAATCGCTTCTTCATAATTAGTCGCTCAATTCAACTGCAGTCACACTTTCGTTCGAACTTAAGAGTTAATAGTTTCCGACTATATGAGACTGGCTCGACGGCGCATTCCGTAGTGACCCTGTCTTGTCCGCTAAGAGTTGTGGGTTCGATGCCCACCCAGGACAAACTTGCGTGTGATGAATACAATTTTTCGTTTAGTTTTATGTCTAGGTGTTAATATTTATATATTCGGGATACCACTGTTGAATCTGATATCCGCAACACAAGTGCTTACTTAGCTCGGAATCAGATCAATGTATGTGATGTTGTCTGATATTTATTAGATAGAAGTATGTCCCATGTTGGTCTGGGACTTGGCCCATGATGATTTGGGACAAAAAAAAAGAATGTGCCAACTGTGGCTCTTGCCTAGCATGTCGTAAAAGGCGAATAATGGTTTACGGGCTTTTGGGTATGTGACTGAGTAGGCGACGAGCTAGCCACTTGTCACTCCTTTTTCACAGCTTTCCATCCAACCCAGCCCACTGTCCCATGTTGGTCTGGGACTTAAAAAGAATATGCCAACTGTGGCTCTTGCCTAGCATGTCGTAAAAGGCGACTAATGGTATATCGGGTTTTTGGTGTGTGATTGTGTAGGCGACAGGTTAGCCGCTTGTCACTGCTTTTTCACAATTTTCCATCTAACCCAGCCCGGCTTTATTTTTGGCTGAATGAGGTTGAAGGGGCATGCTGCCCCTTTGACTCTGCCTACCCCTTCGGGGATTACGGGCGTGATGTTAGGTATGTATTAGATAGAAGTGCTATAGACTATGTCGCGTTGTAAGTACATTTCATCCGTATTGCTGGGCTGTTGCGTTCTGTGGTTGTATTTTACGTTCTTTTGTCATTTAGAGTTTGAATATATAATGACAGGTCGATGTTTGATAAACGCAGCGTAGCACGCTATCATTCAAATGTTGGATATTGATCAAACACGTTGTTTATTTATTAAAATGCTTTGGTACAAAATGAATTGCACGGACTATATTTAAACTTAGAATTGTTTGCGTTATTAGAAAAATTTCGTTATAAAAATATGATTTTCATTGCATATCAGATACAAATTATTCCATAATGAATTCATGAGTAGAGAAGTAGAGAAAAAAATATCAAGCATATTCTAGATGTGAAATTAAATATATTCCATGGTATAAATTTTATCCAGGTAGGTTGTTATCATTGAAATACACAAGTTAATAAAACAAATTCAACTGAACATAAAAGTTGAAAATAGGTATAACAATCAATTCCCTTTGATGAATTCCCATATGAAAATACATGTTAAAATAACTATTAGAACTATGATAAAATAGCTATAAGCTCCTAACAATAACCTTATCAGTTTCTTAACTAAAACCAATCTGATTTATTTATCAATCTACGCAGAAATTTTCTAATTTCCTGTTCGTTATCAATGACATAACAAGCAGATAATTCCTTAACAGGTCATCAAACAACAAACACCCACCAACTTCGAAATTGTCTTACATCCTCAAAGCCTTACAGGAACTTTCTAATATCCAGTTATCAATGCCAACAAGCAGGTAATTCCCATTCATAACAGGTCTTTAAACATCAAGCGCTCCGGTAGTCCTAATTATTCGTTCCGGCAGTTACCGTGTCATGTGACAATACTTGACTCAGTTCCGGTAACGAGTCGCGTTGTACTCGAGAACGGTACTTCAGTTAAAAATGCGCGAAAACTCGGCTAAGAATTTCGTGTTCCTCGCGAAAATCTAGGCGATGTGTGAGAGAGATAAGCGTGTGTTGTATGAATAGTGTTATAACTGAAATAGGTAGTACATAGATAAGTGATTTGTTTGAACTTAGTTATTATATAAACCTTTCTCTTGTTATATAGTAAGGATTGTGGCTGATGTTGAAATGTTGTTCATACGACTATTAATATCAGCAGAAAAACCTCACAGGTTGGTTTGAGACTTAAAAAGAATGTGCCAACTGTGTTTCTTGTCTAGCATGTCGGGCGACTAATGGTATTTCGGGTTTGAGTATATGATTGTGTAGGCGACGAGTTAGTCACTTCTTTCTACTTTTACACAATTTTCCATCTAGCCCAGCCCAGTTTTATATTTAGCTGTATGTGGTTAAAGGAGCCTGCTGTTTTCTTGACTCTGCCTTACCTTTCGGGGATTTTGGGCGTAAGTTTAGTAAGTAAGTTAGTTATATTATTTATAGTAAGTTGTGCGTATTTTATGTTTATGTAAAATCTATTCGGGTGTATGTTTGTTTGAACTCTTAGTTTTAACTGAGTTTACAAAACATTAGGGTGAGTAAATCTATATAGCTAAGTTATGTCAAGCGCAAAGACAGTTTATTAGATACTTGCTACCGCATCAATATTAAGTAAAATAGTGTGTGTAATTGCAATTTTAACATAACGCGGTGCAATACTGTTTTGAATAGGACACAGCAAAACAAGAGAACACAATAAGCTTATAACTTCGTAAGTTTTTACAGTTCTGTGCGAACTACGCGCCCGCCCTAAAAGTGGGAGTACTTCCGTCGAGCTAGGTGTTGCTTGCTCGGGGACCTAGGTCCGACTAACCGTCGCAGTGTAATCTATATACTTAGTGGCGAAAATAACTTCGTCAGCGCGATGCAGGATTGTGTGGCGTTTCTGCATGTTCGATTGACGTCATCTGTTTACATATTATTGGAGCTATAATCTTGACTGTCTAGTGGCAGCGGGCGCCACAATACAATTTATTATTTTAAATAAATGAAAATATTTGATCCGTGTTTCGGTTTTTTAATATACTGAAAATAACGTTGTTTTTAGATCTGTTTCAACATTTACATTATCAAGCTAAGTGCGAATAACACATGCCCCAACTAAATAATGCTTCGATTTATCCACTTAACATCATCTTTCTAGCGTTATGTCCCGTGCTTAGACGGGGTCTGCTTAGACCATGATCCAGGATTTAGCGAGTCTGGTATTTACATCAAAGCGACTGCCGATCTGACTTTCGTAATCCTAAGATAGGGGAACCAGACAATTTTTGGATCATGGATTTACCCACATAACAAAGACAAGTTTGTTTGACAAGCTCGATGGCGCATTTGCCCCATGCGCCAAGAATTGTGGGTTCGATCCCCACCCAGGACAAATATTCGTATGATGAATACTAGTGTTTGTACTATGTCTGGGTGTTAATATTCAATATTTAGGTATACCTATATTTGTAATACCACTGTTTTTGATACCCGTAACATAAGTGCTTAAGCTACTTACCTCGTAGTCAGATGAATGTATGTGATGTAGTCTGATATTTTGTTTATAGATATTTTTTATCAAGCTACTACGAAAAATGTCCCGTATTCTCCCGAGCGTCTATTTATTATGTCTCAAAACACATGTAGGGTCGTGGAGGCCGGCCGGCTGTCCCCGAGCGCCCTTATCGCGGCGTAATTATATCAGAATACAGGCACAATGGCTCCGCCGAAGAGTTTCGCTTTGGTTAACGAATGGAGTTAAGCTGGCGTCCACTAAAAGAGTTAGGAATGGATAAAATCGCAGGGATTGTTAATCTGCGGTTTATGAATTTTAGGGGGTTATGGCAAGAATGTTTTTCTGGTTTATAAAAATAATAACAATAATAAATTCTCCAGATTGACAAGTCAAAGTCTAAATACTCTTTATTTATATAGATTTGAAACGAACACTTATAAATCGTCAATTCAACAGGAAAATCAACTTATAATATGAATCTACCACCGGTCCACCGAGAAAAAACCGGCAAGAAACTCGGTAGTTACTCTTTTCAACAACATCTTTTACAAGGGTGTATAGATCATATTTGCCTCTGAACCATGTCATGAAGTCGGCTTGTCAGATCATCAATTCCCTAGTCCCAAATTAAACTTATGCTTGCACTATGGGTACTAGGTGAACGGATAGACATACTTAAATACGTTTATAAACATCCAAGACTCGAGTACAAATGTCCATGTTCATCATACGAAACATTTGCCCCGAACGGGATTTGAACCCGCGACCCTCAGTTTTGTAGCTAGGGTCTTTGCCACTCGACCAACGGGCCAGTCAAAGTTATCTTACCAAGGTTTTTTAAGTTTTTAATTTAGCGTTATTAAATCTAATACCTAGACAAAAATCTCGTGTCGCGGTATTTTTTTATTTTTGGTACGTGTATGCTTTTACGCCATGCGAGGCACAAACGCAGTTGTCACATTTCTAAAGTCCTAAACCAATATGACGGGACATGCAGCAATTAAAAACATTATTTGTACTTCCTAACATAGATCATACTAACATTGTATTGCTATCACAACCTATAGTTCGAAGTTCGTTAAGAAAACAATGGCCCAATAAGATTTAATCATCTCCACACCAATAAAACAAACCTATCTCCACATGTTACTGCCAATTACCCTTCCCGAATATAGCCACCCCGTTACCGCTTCTTCGTGCGTAATGGAGGCAAGCCTTAAATGAGACGTCTTGGAAACAATAGAACAAAGATGGTTGATAGTACACACGGTTGCTATCGGACATCTTTAATATTAGTTATTGAGCACGTAAGTTGCCGTGCTTACTCGGGCTTGGGGTGATGTTATCTGCCAGTGTTAAGGGATTGTGGTATTCGGGTGAGCGAAGCGACGCGTCCTGGAAGCCAGGCTTCAAGGCTTGTGTTTTGAAAAGCAGGTTGTTTGATGAACTTTATGTATAGGGATTGATTAATGTGTCTATTAGACATGCAGTGCGTAAACTAGAATGGTGAGGTATGCGATAAAATATAATAAATAGATAAATGTCCCATGTTGGGACTTAAAAAGAATTTTCCAACTGTGTTTCTTGCATAGTTTGTCGTAAAAGGCGACTAATGGTATATCGGTTTTGGGTGTGTGATTGTGTAGGCGACAGGTTAGCCGCTTGTCACTGCTTTTTCACAATTGTCCATATAACCCAGCCCGGCTTTATTTTTGGCTGAATGTGGTTGAAGGGGCATGCTGCCACTTTGACTCTGCCTACCCCTTCGGGGATTATGGGCGTGATGTTATGTATGTATGTTTGTAAAGGATAAAAAAGGATATTTTAGCGGAAATTATATTATACTCAGGTATACTCAAGTATTATACTGATAACCTAACAAGGACATGGAACTTGTTCAGAAATCAATGAACTGCAATAATGTAGACCTGAAGGAAGGACCAATAGGGTTCACAATAGAATATTCCTAGCAAAGCGGGACCAGCTCCTCTTTATCTATTTCGTACAGGAAAACCATAGATTTAGAATTTTTTGACTTCGTGAATCTATGAGGCAAACGAAGATTCTAGAAAACTTGTGAAAATTAAAAAAATAATAATTGTAGACTGTGTGAGTTTGTTTATAAAAACTATAATCTATGAAATCTGCACATCTTAATTTCATGATAAAAAAATGAATACCTATAGAATAAATATAGAATGTCACAGTAAAACATTCGAACATCGAATTGAGAACCTCCTCCTTTTTTTAAGTCGGTTAAAAATATGGGAATGTTTTTCATATGATTTATAGTTTGATATCATCTTTAAGAATTTTTATGGGCCAAAAATTTATTTCATTCTGATTTTTCTGCCCGTAAAATTTTTAAATATGGAAATTATGTTGTTACCACACATTTTACATGCGCGGTTATTTAACGCTATAATTAAAAAAATATATACTAGTAAGTGTGATTTCGCTGACAAATCCCGACACAAGTGCCAATGCCTTCTTACAAGTCTAAAAAAGATTCAGAATAAAATTTCCCATCCAAGATGAATGCCGCCTGCTAGTTATTGGATCGGCGCTTGTTGCCAAACTTAGTTGTACGGATAACGCGATTTCTGCAAGTTAATTTAGCAAATTTTACGAGGGACCCCGTTGGAGTGAAGTTTTAAGCCCTATTAACTTAAGGGACTGTATATTGCAACGGTTTCAGCAGTTCTTCTTATTTAATTAGTGACTCGCCCTTTCGCGCTTGATGAAATTCTGAACGAGAAATCCGAGCCAGTAAATTGTTAACTGGATGGGACACGTCTGCGTTAAGGTTCTTATGAGATGTAAAAATGTTTGACTAATATGTTTCTGTTTATTTTGCTTTGAAAAGGTTTTTTTTCTTTAAAATGCAGTGACAAAGTTCTGGGTATGCAGAATACTCGTACTAGCAGAATTGCTTTTTTGATTGGCTGTGGGCGGGACAATTCCTCGATTTGTTAATACTATAGTAATTTACGGCGTACTGGATAGTACTGTTTTTCACCAAACTCATAATTATTCTGGATATATGATTGTTTTCCAGGACAAGTAGTTGCTTATTATTGTAAGGTATAATTTGCTTTGTTAAACTAGAATAACATATATATAACAATAACGTGGTTTTGCTCACGTTTATGCGGTTAATGTTATTATAGCCTATAGTCTTTCTCGATAAATGGGCTATCGAATATGAAAGATTTTTTTAAATCGGACAACAAACAAAAAAACTCTTTAGTTTTATAATATTACTATAGATTTTAAAACATCTAATAAACTAAGTATACAATTTACTTGAAAATACGATCACGTTACAAAAGTGTTGTCCTATTCATTCGACTGGCTCGTTGGTCGAGTGGTTAGAGACCCTAGCCACGAAACCAAGGGTCGCGGGTTCGAATCCCGCTAGGGGCAAATGTTTCGTGTGATGAACATGGACATTTGTACTCGAGTCATGGATGTTTATAAACGTATTTAAGTATGTCTATCCGTTCGCCTAGTATCCATAGCACAAGCATAAGCTTAGTTTGGAACTAGGGAATTGGTGTGTCAGTCTTGAGAATTTATTTATTTATTTATTTATTCATTCGAAAATTGTGTCACGTTCGAATAATAACATCACTACAGTTGCAAGACAGATCTAAGTTCTTCTTACCGACTACACCGTTTACGGGCACAGTAAGAGCCACCGACGCTCTTGCTTTACGCCGTCAGTAAAATGGCATTTAGCAAACCCAATCGAACTGGGTTGTTCTGTGAGAGAGGAGCATTGCAAATCTCTGGACACTCGATAATAGTAGTGATGTGCCGGCTATGGACGAATGTTTTCAGCCTAATAAAAAAAAATAGTTTAAAGCAAGTATTAAAGTATAAGTATTTGAAATATATATATATGTACGTAAAATCATATTAAATTCATTCTAAAATTATAGAGCTTGCCACACAATGGCAAACTTGATACTAAATGCACCATAACTCGCTTTATACGATACTGCAGGCAAGAAACACAGTTGGCACATTATTTTTAATTCGCAGACCAACATGTGTATATATTATATTTTACCTCAAATTAGAATCACATCACAAATCACAAAATTTTAAGTTGTCTCACGTTTGAAAAATCACATCACAACCGTTGCAAGACTGAGTTCCATCTTCTTACTGACTTTTACGGGCGAGGTAAGAGCCATTGACGCTTCCAACTGTTTTACAGCGTCAAATAAAACGGCATTAAGCAGACCCAATCGCACTGGGAACACTGAGCGGGGAACGTTGCAAATCTCTGGACACTCGATAATACTAGTGATGTGCTGGCTGTGGACGAACTTTTACAGCGTCACTACAAAAATAGTACCTACTAATTTTGAGGGAATTCTAAACATTTTAAATATTGTCATATTATATACCTACTTGTAAAATTATGTTCAAATGCATTTCGGTAATGTAGAACTTGCTTTGCTTTGCATTGCGTTAATCTTAATCTACGATAGACATTAACTTTGTATGATTTAACTTAGACATATATACATATGATTATGCCCATAAGCAGTAAGCTGTAGCCGAAATCGATTTGTTTATATTTATTTGTCATCGCTCACTTCAGGCAAAATCACGTTTCCATAATGTAATTTAAAGAGGTTATGGTAAAGGGTGCGTTCACGCTAAATCCTGTATTTCAAATAAAGTTCAAACATATTAGCAGCAAACGTCTTCAATAACCTGTGTATAACAAGTATCAAAATCTCAAACTTCAAATTGGATTAAATGCTTTCGTCCCAATTTTCGGCCCAAACACTGCTCGTACCGGATAGGGCCCTTTGCTTACAACAGAATTAAGAACATCGGAAGCTGTAACTAATCTTGATTCGAACTTTGCGAAATACGGATAGTGAACCTTAGGGGCTTATGCCTCGCTGCATGTGGCAATAGTTATACCAATGCTTAAAAATATGGGAGTTTGGATACTTTTTCTTACATATGTACATATATGCCTATCTATATACGATACCATCACCCAAGCAACCCTGGAATCGCTGAGCAGACTCCAAGGAGTATAGTCCAATAAGGTCCCCAAACCATATTTATAAAAAAAAAATATATATGTATATATTTTTTTATACATAGCTAATTGTAGTCCTAGGGGCTAGCTCGTCCTTATCGCCTACATAATATACATGAACCAATAGTCGCCGTTTACGATATGCTGTATACGAAACCTTTTTTTTAAATCCCAAACCAACATTGGATTACAATTATTTAACCATAAAGGTTTCTAATGGTGAAACTTTTCTTAGATGTAGGATTGATAGATATGAATGACAGACACGTAGAACGGAATGATATGAAAAGTGTGTAAGAAGGAACGTAGTAGAGTGAGATATTTGGAGAAGGAATGAGAGACGAATGGCGGACGATGGATGATGAAAGACGTGTGGAAGATAATATTTTATTGCTAAAAGAAGAATACACTACGTGTTACTGGAGGAATCGTGTTTCATTTGCTGTGATTCTAAACTAAACTAAACTTCACGCCACTTCCCTAGTGGGGTAGGCAGAGAGAACCGAATATATATATGTAATATATATACGCCCATAGCCGTCAATCAGCATGGCGGATAATAACGAAATAGAAAATCATTCTCCGTTATATATATATGTATATATATATAGGGAATATATTCTGCACACTACATATATTAATGGTGAAACCAAACAATGGGTTGTTCGCTAGTATTGCTCGTACGGGATTAAACGTATCCAACCCAGTTCAGTGCAAGATGGAGCGCTCAACACGCCCGGATCGGGGTCTTTTGCTTAGAACAGAATTAAGAACAGTCGAAGTTGCAACTAATCTCGACTCGAAGTTTGTGGAAAACGGCTAGTTAGCCCCAGGCCTTATGTCTTGCAGCTGCGGATGACGTTAACAAGCGGAATATTCGGAGTTTAAGATTTTTTTTTCTTTTCTTTTATCGAAATTGTTAATGTTTTAACTATCGACGTTTTTATAAATAACTTAATAGTAAGTGACGTTGAAATAATTTGCACAAAAAAGTAAGTTAACATTTATATCTTTCTAATATCTTCTTAGCATTATATTTTGTTCTAAATCAAGGTTCACTTCTACCTGTGGTCTGTGACTTAGACCACGGAGTATATGTGGTCTGTGGCTTAGACCATGATCGCGGATAAACATTGAACTGTCTGCCGTCTTACCTCCGTTATCCTTCACGGTTACATATTCCTGGTTATTTAAATGTGCATATTTTCGATTTTGTATCCCACCCCAAATAATCAGAAGTATTTGTACAAGATTGTACTATTATTGTTAGACACATTTCCTTGCTACTAAGATACCATACCTATACCCTACCACACAGATAACCTCCAATAGATACCGTACGTTCACCGCTTTGTTCTAGGTTCAAGTCACAATTTTAGGAGGTAGGAACGGGGTGCGGGGGACGTAACACTCATTCATCTAGTGATGTTCAATTGTATTGTGCAATGTCTATAGTTTTATCGACAAATTTATAATTATTTATATTTTATATGTAGATATAAATAAATTTGATTTTATAGGGTTCCGTACCTCAAAACCGTATCAGACCGTACCAAAAAAAAAACAAATGTTATTGTTTGGTGGTTGGTGTTAATGATATTTTATTTTATAGAATACTAGAATAGAATAAAGAAAACTATAGAATATTGTATGGAATGCCTGGATTATATACATTGCCGGCAACACATATATTGGTAAATATAAAGAAGGCACGGCTGTTTCCATTATTCGTCTTCTATCCTTCATATAGTGAAAACTATCTTCTGTAAAATGTCTCGAACAAATGACGGTGTTTTTGCTCGGGAACGATCCATCACCGCGATATGTGGTATCGATCCATTTAGACTTTCTTTCAGACCCTTTGGAAATCTAAAGCAAATTGAGTTAGGACAATCTCTATTTTTTATCGACAATGTCGATTCGACATACTGAAACGTACACAGTTACAACCCTCTTGTTATGCATGTCTATGCCAGAACGGGATAAAAATAGTAAAATGGGCAATGAAAGAAAGGGATAGTGACAAAAGACATTAACGCGAGCTGACACTTGTCAAAAAAATTTTGCCAACTTTCAAAATTCGACCGTCGTAACTTGAGCTCCGTCTAGAATAAAATAGGTATTTATTTTACTTACCGATGAAAAGTTATGCCATCTTTTTTAAATTTTGATGTCCTGGAATTCTTCCCACACCATTTTACGGAACAGAAGGCCATTTTAACGTTTATTTATGCATAAATACTTATTAAATATAAATAAAAGTGTCTCCGTAAAGGCTGACGCGCAGATCTGTCTCTTGGTCGGCACTGAAGATGCGCGTGTATGGCAACTACTTATTTATGTAATAGCATAGATGCATGGGCGTACGTCAATCCTCTTAATGTGGTATCTATTGGAGGTTATCTGTGACCCTACCATGCTCCTCTTCATATGGAATGATGGTATGTATGTATCTATGTAAAGGAATACAGTCAGTACAATCAAGAGACATTCTTCACGAGAAACTTATAATTCTTGTAGAATCTTTGAGTGTTTCGTTTAAAATATATGAATTTGTTATTGTATCCAGACTGACACACCCATTCCCAAGTTCCAAACTAAGATAATGCTTGTGCTATGGATACTAGGTGGAATGAAAGACATACTTAAATACCTTTATAAACATCCATGACTCGAGCACAAATGTCCATGTTCATCACACGAAACACCTAGCAGGATTCGAACCCGCGGCGCTTGGTTTGTGGCCAGGGGCTCTGACTACTCGACGAAGGCCGGTCTTCTCTCCAATATGTATATTAATGTTCTTTGGATACAAATTATTTATTAGCTTATAATTAACGTACAAACAACGACCAACCTTATCGTTCGATGTTGTTTCTACGAATTATTCTAAATAAATTCGTCCCGTGTCGGTCTGGGACTACAAAAGAATTTGCCAACTTTGTTTCTTGCCTAGCATGTCGTGAAAGGCGACTAATGGTATATTGGGTTTTGGGTATGTGATTGTGTAGGCCACTAGCCACTTGTTACTACTTTTTCACAATTTTCAATGTAACCCAGCCCAGTTTTATTTTTGGCTGAATGTGGTTAAAGGGGACTGCTGTCCCTTTGACTCTGCCTACACCTTCAGGGATTACGGGCGTGATGTTATGTTATGTGTTATTCTAAATAAATTTCGTCTCATCTTTATTCAAATGGGTATTTTAAGAAATTAATTCAATGTCACTTACTATTGACAAGTCTGCTGTAATATTCTAGACACGGCCCACTGACTCAGAACCTATATTTAACAAGTCCTTCTTATTACTTTGAAGGCTATTTTTACTGTCCTTAATCTTAGAATACGTAATCGGACAAATTGAGACACAATTCTGAAGATATTTTAGAATTAATTAGAAATAACACAAGGTTACTAAATACGATTCATTATGAAGTACATTAGTACGTACTTATAAGTTTCGGCCGTGTTGCAAAAACGTTTTTCACAAGCGGACTGAAACTCATGTTTTACATAATTCAACACCAAAGTTTAAAACAATACGGTAAAATCATATTTTTTGTTAAGTTAAAAGTTTTTTTTTCTTTTTTGTAAAAATACCGTAGATACGAGTATAAAATTGCATACGCTTTTAGTACAATGTTGTTTTTATCACGTTGTATTACAAACAGCCGATGTTATTATGTACAAAGAGACTAAAATTTTATCAATTGTATTTATTTGTATAGATTATTAAAAAGGAAATTTCCTAGTGGCACCCCTTAAACAGGATTAAATGTATTCGTCCCAGCTCGGCCCAGACGGAGCCCAGCCCAGCTTAGGGCTGTGCTTAGAGCTGAGTTAAGCGACGCCCGAAGTTGCCACTAATCTTGAATTCAACTTTGTTGGAATACGGTTAGTTTGCGCCCGCGGGTATTATGCCCGGGTGCAGATGGTGTGAACAATTTGTGGACGGATTTGTGTTTGCAATTGTTTATTGTTTAATAAACATTTTGTTTGTTTATAATAGTAAAAATACTCTCCCAGATGAATACTCTCTCAGAAGCACACGCATCAAGTTGCACAACCGGACACACTTGCACACTCAATCATCACAATCAGACGAAAAAGGCATCTCTTTCGTGACTGTACTTGGCTTAGAACCGTACTTTTCTTAAGAATCAATGAAAACTGAGTTACTTAAAACATTTCTTGGAATTGGAATCTGAGGCTCGCCTCATATATGCTTGGTCAACAGTTATGTCAAAGAGAAAAAGTATGTCATACCTTAAAAACGATCAATATTAATATTATAAAGAGTAAAGATTTGATTGTTTGTTTGTATTGAATAAGCTCAGCAACTACTAGATCGGTTTGGAAAATTCTTTCGCCAATGGAATGTTACTTTATAAGCATGTAACATAGGCTATATATTATTCCCGTATTCCCACGGGAACGGAAACTACGCGGGTGAAACCACGGGGCGCTGCTATAATAAATAATTTTCAAGTTGGTCTAAGATAGACTGTATTCCTTGTAATTAATAAATGTATAAGGAGATTTTAATACGCTCACAATCTCCAAAGGGGAACGCAGAGTCATGAAGCAGTAAAAAAATTAACTACGTCTAGCCAAAAATAAAATCGATTATCTGCAAAATTGGCAAAAAGTAGAAAAAAAATTGCTAGCTTGTCGCTTTTACAATTAAAATTGTTTACACTTTATGAACCCCGAAATTATTTTCCCAATTTCGAAATCTCCTGAGCAATTTCTCATAGTGCCTCTTAAACAATAAAGCGTTCTGAGTGGCCTGAACCCAGCACTACATATAATAGAAGTTTTCTATACAACTATGCCAATATGTCCATGAATATTTCACAAGTCCAACATAGTTTGTACGTCTGTGTCAAAGGCGACCGCACGAGTTGTCGCCTACATTTGGGAGTGCGTCTAAGTATAGCCGCCCCGGTCGAATGAATTTAATATGCGCTTGTGGTAATAGCGAAACTGTTAGATACCCTTGGGGCTGCAGGCGATGAAAGGCCTCAGCATGCGATATATTTAGCTGTTATTGTAGATTTACGTATTCACGAGTAACTCAATGGTTGAGACATGTCACTGCTTTTTCACAGCTTTCCATCCAGCCCAGCCCACTGTCCCATGTTGGTCTGGGACTTAAAAAGAATGTGCCAACCGTGATTCTTGCCTAGCATGTTGTAAAAGGCGACTAATGGTATATCGGATATGTGATTGTGTAAGCGACGAGCTAGCCACTTGTCACTACTTTTTCACAATTTTCCATCTAACCCAGCCCAGTTTTATTTTTGTCTGAATGTGATTAAAGGGGCCTGCTGTCCCTATGACTCTGCCTACCTCTTCGGGGATTATGGGCGTGATGTTATGTATGTACCATGATTCTCCCGATCTCGCTCTAAACGTAACATTGAAAATAAGCGTCGCACTGCGAGCGGGATCGCGCTCAATGATTTATGCCCCATCTTGGTGCGGGGATGCATTAGCGGGAATCAGCTGGCTTTGGGGTTTAAAATGCTCTACTTACTTATCTTCTCTCTGAAGTGTGCTGTTATATAAACACTTGTTATTGTGTTGTAACAAGAATAAACTGGGAAGCAGTATACAATTTTGAAGGGTTTTAAATGTAAAGTTTTTGGAAAAACAATTGACAGAACCCTTGGTCGAGTCGAGTGGCCAGAGACCCTGGCCACGAAACCAAAGGAACAAACCACGAAATCGCAGGTTCGAATCTCGGACATTTGTAATCGAGTCATGGATGTTTATAAAACGTATTTAAGTATGTCTATCCGTTCACCTAGTATCCATAGAACAAGCATATAAGCTTAGTTTGGAACTAGGGAATCGGTGTGTCAGTCTGGAAAATTTATTATTATTTTTAAAAAATATCTAGGTAGTGTAGTGCACTCTTTGAAAAATAAAACTGTGAATTTATTTAGTATATAAATAACTCATTAACAACAAACCATAAGCGCTTAGATTAGATAGGACATATTTTTATTACCTTTTGATAGAAGTACAAAGGATCGTTTTCATCACACGAACATTTGCCCATCCATCCATCCATACCATCACCCGTAATCCCTCAAGGGGTAGGCAGAGTCCAAAAAGCGATGAGCTCCATAAACCATATTCAGCCAAAAAGAAACATTTATCTAAAGTGAGATTCGAATCTGCGACCATTAGGTTCGTAGCCAGGGCCTTTAGACTTTAATTAATAGACCGAGCAATCCGTCTAGTCATATAATAATATAATTATTATAATGATGAAAGATTTGATTGTTTGTTTGTATTGAATAAGCACCAAAACTACTGGACCGATTTGAATAATTCTTTCACCAAAGGAAAGTTATTTTATCAGCGAGTGACATAGGATATATTTTATCCCCGTATTTTTACGGGTACGGGAACTACGCGGGTGAAACCGCGGTGCGCCGCTATAGTAATATAATAAGACGATACTACAGAGCACTTTAAATTGATGATAGTGCGATGAGACAGAGATTTAAGTTACTATACGAATATATGTGTGTGTGTGTATGTAAGAAAGTTTTGTGTCTCGAACCCGCTACCCTTCAGCGTAAAGTTGAACGTCATTTCATACTTCGTCGCACTAATTTCGGCTCCAGTATGTAACTCATACAAGTTAGCTGGCGTACGAGTGTTGTAGATTCAGAACTTTAGATGTACTTTGCTTCTTATATTTTACTTTTTTTCCATGTGGATTCAAACATACACATGTTCGTATGCAAATTAGTAGGTATATATATATTTTTTTATTCTTAATGTTCTGACTAGGCGGCCAGGCATTAGGGACTGACTCAGAAATCCACACAGTTACGTATTAAAATAAAAGTGTCAAAATCAAAATTCGAATAATTATATTTTTTTTTAAATGGCCAATTATCTTTTTGAGTCTCTTGTATGTTACCATTCTTAATTTGAAATTGTAAGTATTGTTGCTAAATGAGTGCACAGATACTCTATAATATAAAACATAATGTCACAACCACCATTCCTAGATTCCGCCAAGTAACATTCCATACACTCAAATGTTTCCCCCGCATAAAACCCCGTTCATACGAAGCTCAATAAAACACTTACTATTCCAATGCTTCATATTTCCCAGATACCGTAACATCGCCAGCGATTTCTTGACGCCTATGTAGGAAATATATTTCCTAGTAAATAAAAACAATGGACTTCGTTTCGCTCCTGCCGGCCGTATTTCAGCCATCGCACAGTGGATCGAGTCCAAGTTACGGGACATATCTTAAAAACTCATGCGAACTTTGAAAAACAAGTAGTACCATCGTGTGGCAAACACGATTTTCCTATTTAGTAGCTATAAATTTTCCTATTTAGAGCGGTGGTAGCTCATGGCCTCTTAACCGAGGAGTGCGGGTTTAAACCCGCGCCCGTACCTCTGGATTTTTCAAGTGTATGTACGTATTTATACCACTAGCTCGACGGTGAAGGAAAACCTCGTGATGAAACCTGCAAATTCAAACAACTTTGGATTTGTAACCATGATCCAAAAATTGTTTGGTTCCCCTATCTTAGGGTTACGAAGGTCAGATCGGCAGTCGCTTCAACGAATTACCAGACTCGCTAAATCCTGGATCACGGTCTAAACGGACCCCACGGGACATAACGCTAGGAAGATGTATTTAGTAGCTATAAAAAACATAACTAACCACGGGAATCTTGAGATACAGGATTTATTATATTATTTTCTATGCCATCAAATCACGTTTGGTACTCTTGAAATACGATTCTAATAACAAAATGTTACGTATGTTTTTTGTAGCTACTGAATAGGCAAACGCGATGATACTACTTGTTTTTCAAAATTCCTCACATGATTTATCAAGATTCCTATGTCCCGTCGTTTGTATGAAATCGAGCCACTGTGCATCGCACCGACTCCAAGCTCATTTTTCAAGTCATTGCGTTCTGTGGGTTCCCACTTTATTGTGGAATCGTGGGAAGTACTTTTTTATTGTGTAGTTCGCGCCCGGAGGTATGAAGTCGAGTCTCGGTGGTGTCGACATTTCCCGTAGGGGATGGTGATTGTGGGTCGTGAATGCGTGGAGGTGTTGATGTGTTACATCCATAATGGGGCAAAATAAAACAAAATCGATACACTTGAAAGCCGGATCCCATGTAGGTCTGGGACTTAAAAATAATGTGCCAACTGTGTTTCTTATCGATTGTGTAAAGGCAACTAATGGTATATCAGGTTTGGGTATGTAAGCGACGAGTTAGCCACATGTCCCAATTTTTTCACAATTTTCCATCTAACCCAGCCAGTTTTATTTTTGGCTGAATGTGGTTAAAAAAGTTTGCTGTCGCTTTGACTCAGACTACCCCTTCGGGGATTACGGGCGTGATGCTATGTATGTATACTACAGAACAAATGTAGGATGAGGTCCATTGAGGTACTATGCCTAATCTCCATTTCATGGTAAGAGATACCATAGATAATCATAATTCTGTCGCCCATTTATTTATTCAATGGATACCCATTTAAACTTATTAATATAACATAACCTTGAAAGCACCCAATATCAATTACATTACGGAGCACCCCGAAACAAAAGCCGTCCGTGTCCAATTAGCGAAAGAACCAAACGTATACCAGAGGCACCATAATGAAATTTGGTTGTACCGCGACAAAGAGTGAGAGGGAAACAAAAAGACAGAGACGACTGCAAAGAAATACGCTAATGTAAAAGTAGTGGTCGCTAATTAGAGGAGAGGAGGCTTGAGCATTAATTTCATTGTTATAAAAAGGCTTGGTGAGGTAATGCAGCCTCTTTAGGGTACCGCTGGCAAGAACGACCTTTTGTGTGCGTTAAAAAGTAGTTCAAAAGAAAGGAGTTGTTACTTAAGCGGGAAATTACGAAAAAAATGTAAGTATTCAGTTGACAAGTTGTACGGTGAGTAACGACTTGAGCGAAAAATTCTGGGTGTGGTGGTTCAAATCTGAGCATCTAAATTGATCTGAACATTAAGGAATGAACTTTTTGTTTCTAATTGACTGCCTCGTTGATCTAGTGGTAGCATGCGCTGCCTAAAGACCTAGAGGCCTCGGGTTCAAATCCCGGATCGGGCCAAAAATTTGTGGCTGGTTATTTCAATATTGAAATTACTTAGTAACAGTCCGGAGTCAGGAAGTTGGCGGTTTCATCACTCCCGTGCCACGGAAAGTATGTTAAGTCGTTGGTCCTGCACCTGACCTTTCTCCGGTCATGTCAAATTGCCGACTACGAGAGTGAACGAACAGAGAGTGCACCTGTATTTGCGCACACAATTGTGCACTATATTATCCCTGCGCAGATGGCTATTCCTCGTTGAGATTGGCCGCCGTGACCGATATAGATTATATGGACATTATCTATCACTGCACATATTCTAGAAAAACAAAACAAACTCAAATTCTTAATTCAAAAATTCAAAATGTAGAGAGTTTAAGAACTATGGCAAGCAAACCGTGCAGAGCCAAACACAGGAGCCAAACAATAAAAAAAAAACAATGGCACGTATAGGTTTGTTCAATCGCATAATTCTTAAATCGGAATAACGATATTCTATAATCAGTCAGTCATGGATGAGCAGCTTCCGTATGTAGGTATTACCAGAGAGTAATAATATACTACGTACAACAGACGGTCACTGCCCATACTTGAAAAGTTACTGCTATAACTCGAGCAAAAACAGCGACCGAAAATCAATAGCTTTTCAATCGATAGTTAAACGCTAAAATTATTTATACAATCGATAATATCAGTGTCTCTGTTAGTGCAATACTATCGGTAAACAGCAATATTATCGATAGTATTGCTCTTCAATATCGTATAGACTAACGATAGTATCGATAGTATTGTACGGGGTGTAGTTTTGTATTGCCTAGCGGGGTACGCAGAGAGAACCGAACGCCATACAGCACAATCCTTGCACACCTCACTTGCGTCTTTAA
Organism: Glyphodes perspectalis; assembly: GCA_951394215.1. NCBI lineage: Eukaryota > Metazoa > Arthropoda > Insecta > Lepidoptera > Crambidae > Glyphodes > Glyphodes perspectalis. Next base: position 15,342,766 of record OX596205.1, on the reverse strand, counting down.
CCTAACATAATTTTTTATTCTCGTGCTGACTGTACCTCTTATTTTTCCGTTCTGCTTAATGGGGCCTCTTGGGATTGCTTTTGCTATTGACTGTAATATTGTATTTGTTCCACCCCAGAGGGTTTGTTACAGATGAAGATCACGCTGAGAAGTGTTTATTAAAAATTACTTGGTTTATTTAAAGTTACACAACGAAATTAGCAGCTGCAAGACAGCTATGTAAACGTATATTATTCAGAATTTTATATATACGAAGTTAGTGAACTATGTCCTTTATAGTTCAAAATCTTAGCGTGGATTTAGCGAGTCTGATTGAAGAGACTGCCGATCTGACCTTCGTAACCCTAAGATAAGGGAACCAGACAAGTTTTGGATCATGGCTACATATCCATAGTTGTTGGAATGTGCAGGTTTCACACCACGTTGTTTTCCCTAACCTGAACTAATGGTATAAATCCGTACATAGATTAGAAAAATCCAGAGGTACATACCAGGGCTTGAACCCGCATACCTCGGTTAAGAGGCGCGTGTCCTTACTATTGAGCTACCACCGCTCCGCTATAGTATTGATACACAAGCTACTTGAAAAAAAAAACTTGCGTTTATTAAATTAGTCGTCGATAGCAATGTTTGAATAATTAGATGTCATTAAAACGAACATTTAAACAGAACTAAGCAGAACCACGTAAAAATGTACTGCACTTTAAAACAGGCTATAAAAACGTGTCGAGTACATTTCTGCAATAAAGCGGGAAGAGCAATTACTTGAAAAATGACCGGCGCGGCGCGATGTCTGAAATATAGCTGCGAGCTGGTCCTGCGCATTGTTTTTATTCATTCTGCCGCCCGGAGCTTGGTAGATTTATTCGACAAATTTTTAAAGGAGATAGTGGCGAAAGTAGATTGGACTCGACTAAAGGAGAAAAGTTGATTGTAGTAAAAGCGGATCATTGATTACTGTAGCTGGATTAAGAACTAAATTAAATAGGGGTACGTATTCTCCCCAAAATTGACGAAAAGAACAAAAATGTCAGCTGTTGCCCGATGTAAAAACAAAAAAGCAGCTGTTGACATGACATCGACGGCCAAGTCAGTGCTAGGCTTTGCGCCGAACGCAAGGGGCGCGATTAAATGAGGGTTTTCAAAAATCAAAAACCGCCAGGTGGCACTATGGAGTCTCGTGGTCTTATCACTGTCGCTATTGGGTTTTTGTTGACAGGACCCTTCGTAATGTGATACGTATGTCAGTTTGTTCTGACAACTAACCAATGAGGAGGGTGACAAGACCGCTCGTCGCAGTTACGCCATCTATCTGATGTTTTAATTCAAAAAACCCTCATTGCTACCTTATGACAAATCGATGTAGTACACTCCAAGGATGAGTATACAATATACCAAGGATTCCAAGGATGAATACCCAAATATAGATCAGAAAACCTCATACAAACAACACAGTTCCCATTCGATAGATTCATTGCCATTCACCGCCTACGAAGTGGCCGGCTCAGCTGAACAAAAACTAGCCAACTACGCGTGTTCACTCAAGACGCTGTTAAGTAGAAAACTTCTTACCCGCAACTTTCCAAAAACGAGTTTGAGTTTAGACGTTTTACGCTTAGCGGCGCTGCGGTTTGGACTCGGATCTTGCCGATGCCGCGGGTTTGTTGGGAATAACTCGGTAACTAAAAATTTGTTGGTAACTAAATTTACTATGAGCTACGGGCTTAGATTGCGTAACATAAGTAGGTATATAATCGCTAGGGTTATAAATCGACATACCTATTCCTACATACGAATATACAAAGAAAACAGTTATTACAAATGTGGTGTTATCTAAAATAATGAGCCCATATTCATAGACGACCCTTGATGTAGTGACAGAATCCATCTATTGTATTCGTACAAAAGGTATTTGGATCGATTCCCCAATTGCCTTAGGTCTGGGTCAACCGTCCTCGCTTATTGTCTGGTTTCGTAATACAGACAAGCTGTAGGAGAGTCGGATCAAATGCCGAGATTTTCACTGTCTTACTACAAAAAATATAGGCTCAATAAAGAATAGGTCAATGATATTAAATGTCGCTGTGTATTCTGGAATTGATGATATAAAGACATTTGTTTCCAAAGACCGACTATCCGACCGTGCTTAAATCGAGTGATGTTTACATTCACTTAATAATATCTGATGTTGATAAATCGTTCATTTATTACGAGTTGTTTGAGTTTTCTAGAAAACAAAATCCCGTGGGGATCAAACAAGGTACCTACGTTCAAAGATAAGCACATACGACTGATCAAATATTTTTCTTAATTATAATTAGATTTACTACCTAAAAACGTATAACCTCACCTATCTTTAACAGTTTCCCAGTTTTAATAAGAAAACTTCAATAGCCATACAAATGTAAAAGAAATTAGGTTATTAAGATTATTTCTCAAGAAAAAACACTAGACCTATTATGAAAGACTATTTTAATACGAACTACCCACAATCTCTCTGCCTTATATCAGCAAACAGGCTAACATTTGCCAAGAACAACAGTGGCCGACTAACCACAGTTTATATTCAATTACGTCCTTAATGGAAATTAAGACGACCTTACCTCCAGTTGGCCATCAATTTTCTTTATTCAGCCGTAGCCTTTCGCCAAATAACCAATTCTAACAACAAGGTTTAGACAAGGGCTTCACGATACGTAATATACGAGAGTACACAGACCTCCTTTGACCTAAAACTCTCTATCCGAACTTATCTCTGATGTAAACGATGCAAGGAACCGTCAAGTTTACCTCTTAAACGAAAGGGAGCTTTACGTAGCCGAGTTAAAGCGGGTTTTGCTTTGATGACGCTCGTAAATAGTGTAGAGAGATGGCTGTTTCATTCGGTGCCCAATATCTACGATACGATCGGTCCTGTTTTGTTTCCTTATTTCGTCAGTCTACATAGTAAGACACTTGGCTAATTTAGTGGGGGAACTTTGAGTTGTGACGCAGGTTTTAATCGGATGAAGTTGGCCCAAGATTAGGCCGGGTATCGGAGATCCCGCCTCTAATTGTGGTTTAAGATCTTTGAGAAGAATGTTCCGCGACGGGGTAGCCGAAATTGGATCCCGAGTTTAAGGACAACTCGTAAAGTTGTTGGGCTGGAGAGCTGCGTGAATTTGAATAAAGTAGTTGTTTACGGATAGGGAGAAAGCGTATACGCCTTTTGTTGTTTCAGTTTAAATATCCGGTGTAAAGAAGGTTTATGGTGGCCATACACTTTTAAATCCTTTGAATACATTAGATGGTTATGAACTGGTTCGCAGAACTGACAAAAGAGTCTGAGCGGAGAGATCTGAAGTGAGGCCTTTCAATAGAAATGCACCGTATGGCATTCTGTTAAATGGAAAATGTAGATAGATCAATTGGTCAAGTCGAAATTCTTTGGAAATAAGATCTGCATATCTAAACGAGTGGAATTTTAAAACCGATTTGAAACGTACAGACGTTTCCGGACCTTTCCGGACCGGATTTCGTGAACAGTCACGAAATCCGGTTACTCTTACGTACGTCAGTTTGGTATTAATATTATTTGTATATGCTTTTAGATCGAATTTGTAGAAAAACACGTTTGTGAATATGTATACAAAGAATTAACGATTTAGAAATTTTATTCATATATTATTATGAGAAAACTGGAGTTTACATAAAAAGATAGAAGTAAATTCTATTATATAAAATATATATTAAGCTTACTGTTTGTGGAGACTATATACTAGAGTGAGTAGTTCCATGAATCACGTACAAATAATCATGTTCATCACACAAATATTTGCTTTTACCTGGAATCGACCGTTCGCGTGGCCTGTGATATCATCTCCAGTGAGATTATTATGATTTAAGTGGCTAAATAATGTTTGTAATCCACATATAAATGCTTACCTACTACTCTCATACTTAATAACCTTTAAGGTTCACTGCTTTTCAATACCAAATCCCCTAATAACATTACGACCAATACGCAAACCTTACTGAATACTTAAAAAAAAGCTACAAAAGGGATTGACTATAGACGGAATGGTTTTATCGTAATGTTTCAGTACAATCCTCTCCGTATGATTTCCATCCGTGATGTCAGTTAATCAGCTTAACTCTGTTCAGACGAAAAAGGTAATGGACTGAAAATACCGGGCTGGATGTACGCTCGAATTTCGGCCCGATCGGGTGTGCACAGATTTTGAGCACTGATAAAATTGCAATGTATCTACGGGCTATTTTAAATCCATCTACATGCCGACGGCGTTTAAAATTGTTGTGTACAAGAAGGTTAACTTAAGGAAATTTCAGAACGTTAGTGATTGCGTAACACAGTGGTTACTTCAAATGGACAGTAGTTGAGATATTTCCTGACTGGAGTATCTATCAATTGATTTTAAATATTTAAGCAAAGGAATTAGATTAATTTCGATTCCATTTCCAAGAATCTGTTTCTCATATTAGATACAGAAACTTTTTCCGGTTCTAAACATTTTTTCAGTATAAAAATGCCCTAAGGCCCCTTCTCAGGCCTCAACCTTTATTAATGTCTTTCATCAGAATTGGTCAACTAACTGGTAGTTTTGGAGTGAAAATAGAAATATAAGGTTACTTATGAATCTACATCTATATACTAATATAATATAAAGCTGAAGTGTTTGTTTGTTTGCTTGAACGCGCTAATCTCAGAAACTACTGGTCCGAACTGAAAAAATATTTTTGTGTTTTATAGTTAATGGCTTCTGCCCGCGGCTTTTCTCGCGTGGTACGTCGATAAAACATAACCTATATGTTATTCAGGTGTATAAGCCACATTATTCTTAAGTTCCATTATAATCCATTCAGTAGTTTTTGCGTGAAAGATCCATACATCCAAACAAACTTTCGCATTTATAATATTAGTAGGATTAATAAGGAAGGCTATAGGCTATATAATATTAACCATAAATGCGGATGAAACCCTGGGCACAGCTAGTTTATACTATTAGTAACGATAGCAAGTCATTATAATTACAGGTAGAAAATAGCTGTATGCTATGCGTTGTATTATTACGCAATGCGCCAGTTAAAATTGAAAAGATGAAAGTACGAAAATACCGATTAGGTAATAGTTGCAAGTGAAGCCTCCGGTTGGCAGACTGTTCTAATGTGTATTGGCTAACCTAGATAACCTAGATACAACTACACTAGGTCAAGTTGTTACCAGGGCTTTCGCAGGGAGACAACCTGCGACCTGTTTAATTAATTAGGTTTGTTTACGACTTGAACTTGATTTTTTGCGCCCAGTAAAACTGTAGACAGTTTTCTTGTAAAAACACTTCGCGGATTCATAAATAAGAAACGCCCTAAATAAACTAGTTCGTAACTTAAAATTTTGCCCCGGATTTAAAGAGAGCTGTTTGTTTGGCTAATCCCGGACGATTTACGTCGAGATTTTCGTTCGTAAAACAACTTTTCGCATTAATCCCATCGAGGAAATCGAACCAAACTGAAATTTCCCGGGAAATGTAGCAGCCCGTAACAATATATAAGGCAAACTCTCAAAGAGCCGGCTAATTGTCGCCGTCGGCGTCTAATTAGGAATTATAGCCTCCTGCAACTAACAAACAACGCTGTTAGTTAATTTATTAGGAAATTTCGACAATGCCCGTATACAAAAGTTGGACGGTGTTTCTTTTTTGGACCGTTTTTTTCTTTAACTGTTATTGTTGTTTAATGTTATGGCGTCAAGTACTTCTTTGGGACAAACGAAATTGGACCAATAAAGAATAAACACAATTTACCGGAGTCCAGTTTGTTTATTTTTTTGATGAAAAGGTTTCTTTAGTACTTTATACATTGGACATTCTCTGCCTACCCCGCTAGGGAAGTGGTGTGAAGTTTAGTTAGTTAGTTTATACACCGTATAATATTTAAGCAACAAAATTTAAGCTATGTGTGTAATATTTAAAAAGCCTGTGTTCAATTAAACCATTCTCCAGCACATAATTTCATACGATTGCCAGAATAAAACTTATGGCCGATATGATATTATTATCAAGTGGATATGTAATCTAACAACAATAGAAGAAGTAGAATAGTTTCTTATTTCCTTGGCAATAAAAGTTAAAGTGTTTAGTCACTTTTAGTTGTTGATCCAACTACGCCTATTAGTCGAAATCAACTGACTTATTCATTTTATTCAGAATTCTTCCGTTCACAATTACGGCGATAGGGTTTATAATTAAGCTGCCATGTAAGACCTGAATGATTTCTCACACAAAACTAAGCTAATCTGTCAACTGAAAAGCTTCATTATTAGACAAGCTCGATGGCGCATTTGGTAGTGACCCTGCCCCATGCGCCAAAAGTTGTGGGTTCGATCCCCACCCAGGACAAATATTCGTGTGATGAATAATTGTGTTTGTTCTGTGTCTAGGTGTTAATATCCAATATTTAAGTATATATTTGTATTACCACTGTTGTTTCTAATATCCGTAACACAAGTGCTTAAGCTACTTACTTCAGAGTCAGATCAATGTATGTGATGCATTCTTATATTTATTATATTTATTATTAGCAGAACTGGGTCAAGAAAATCACCATCGCAACACTCCCTGCACGTTTCTCTGAATCTGAGTATTACCGACAAATTCAGCTCCGAAACTAGATTTTCTGAAACGACTACAGCTAAGAATTAAACGTTAATATTATAAGCTGTCTCTTAAAACAGCGCGAAGAAGTCAAAAGTCCACTTAGTCGGCGCCGCGCGACTCGCGAGATAAAGCGACGGAACATGAAGAATGGCCGCCTGGCGAAGAGCATACAGACAGCTGGAAGTGACTTTGTCTTCGAAAAATACATATTTTATATTACACACGTCATCATGACTGGCTCGATGGAGCATTCGGTAGTGACCCTGCCCCATGCGTCAAGAGTTGTGGGTCGATCCCCACGCAGGACAAATATTCGTATGATGAATACTTGAGTTTGTTCTGTGTCTGGGTGTTAATATCCAATATTTAAGTATATATTTGTAATACCACTGTTGATTCTGATATCCGTAACACAAGTGCTTAAGCTCGGAGTCAGATCAGTATGTGATGTAGTCGGATATTTATTTTTATCAGCCTGGAATCCTTAAAGGGGTAAGTAGAAGGTAAAGGTGTGTAGTCTAAGATGTAATAAGCTGCCTAAGCCACACGAAGCCAAAAATCGAATTGGGTAAGATGGAAAATGGTGAAAGAATAGTGTGAAGTGGCTTGTTCGTTGCCTACATGGTTACAAACCCAATACACCATTAGTCGTCTTCTATGACATGCTAGGCAAGGTACACTGTTGGCACATTATTTTGAGGTCCCAGACCAACATGTGATAAATATATCTTCATCTTTCTCTCGCGTTATGTTCCGTGCTTAGACGGGGTCCACTTAGACCATGATCCAGGAATTAGCGAGTCTGGTAATTACATTGAAGCGACTGCCGATCTGACCTTCGTAACGCTAAGATAGGGCAACCAGACAATTTTTGGATCATGGTTACAAATCCAAAAATATATATCATAGAGCTATTGGTATCTCCAACATCAGGAAAGGGATTCTGGATTCTACGATTCTTATAACCAATCATCAAACTCCCACCTTAATAATAATAGAAAGGTTGACCACTTCAGAAAGAATCCCAATTTTAATTTGCACCGTGGCCATTGGTTATCTAGTTGCGTGCAGTGGGCACTTCAAACTTTATTATACGAATTCATTTGAAACAGTTGGAGTTCTTGATGTGTTTTTGGTACCGTGTCCCGATCAATATGTAGAATACAAATTCATGGTTAAAAACATCATAAACTCTATTTTTTTTAAATGATGAATATATTGTTAGATGTCCCTTGAGCTGAAATTTTCATAATACATATATTGACTATTTAAAAGTACTTCTAAGATAACAATACTAATACTGTTTTAACTTCAGTCAGTGTAATGGTTCAAACATCATGTCTAATGCAAGACGTGATTAACACGCATACGTAACAGAACAATTTTTTGCTAATCAAACAAGTATTTGATTCAGATCTGAGTGTCTATGGTGCCTTCGTTGATTGTGATTTACATAATGTAAGTGCTACTTATTTTAAAGAGATTAACGATTTATACAAATTTATTATAACCGTACATAAGGTTTAAAGTATGTGTATCGATAAATATAAATAAATATCCCACAACATCACAAACATTGATCTGACTCCAAGCTAAGCAAGTTACTTAAGCACTAGTATTACAGATATCAGAATCAACAGTTGTATTACAAATACATAATTAAATACGGTTTTTCACTAACTCGACACAAGAGACTGGACACACGTGTGTATGAGATATTAACACCCAGACACAGAACAACACACAAGTATTCATCACACGAATGTTTGTCCGGGATGGGGATCGAACCCACAACTCTTGGTGCGTTGGGTAGGGGCACTACCGAATGCGCCATCGATCCAGTCAAATATTATATTATAAAATACATTAATTTTCCCCAACAAATATTTTCTTCAGTTTTTATTATTCCTCCAGTTAAATATATCTCATTTGGCGGGAATAATAAACTTATCGCCTATGTAGGCATTAATATTCTACAATATATTGTTGCCACTTCTAGTTGGTAAATATTTATTATTTCGTCCAAGCTCGGCGGTTGGGCTATACTTCTACACGCTGCACTGGTAGTTTCCCTGTTGTTTTGTGGTTCATGCCACGATTTTATATTTTTGCACTCGTCTGCCTGTCAGCGACATAGCAAGTGCCTTAGTTGAGTATGGAGAACGATTTTTATATAAGAATGCAGTCAAAATAAACAACTATTTAATATATCTATCATTATACCTTGATGTTGGAGGCCAAGACCCACTTCGGGTCGCTGAGCCAGCGTAGTAAGTAAGCAAGTAGGTATCATTATATAAGTTCATCGGTTATAACCGACGCCAATGCATTCATATACAACACCAATTGTAGAAATAGAGATATATGTCCATTTTCAGAAAAGCTTTACAAAAACATAAAAAAACAGTTATCAGAAAATAAAATTATTCTTACGCCAGAACATTGATTCTACTAAACAATTCCAGTAAGAAACTTGACAGTTATATTAAAAAAAAAAAAATTAAAACAACCATCCCTCGAACAACACTACTATAAATAGACTTCAAAAAACGTCCTGATAATTAGAAAGCAAGACGCCACTCTATCCCATTACAACCTAACGCCTCCACACCCTAAATGCTTCCAGGATGAACATCTCAGGCTTATCTGCGACTCGCCAAATTTACCCATTCATGAATTTACGACAAGGAAACAAATCAAAACTCGGTACAAACAATGGACAATAAATCTCCCCAGCAATTCGAGATGGGATCTTGCGGATCGGGCCAGGTACGTTATCGCACTGACGGGTTATTTGTTCCGACTGTTACGTCTAATAAACCTCTCGATTTTGCCGACGATAGGCACGATTTGATTGGAATTATTTGGAATATTTGAGCTTGAACAAAGAAATTGTTGAAATTGTTGAGTTAGTAGGTTTAGCACGCGCGTCAAAGATGAAAGCCTTATTGTGAAAAGTATTGGTGACACGTGGCTTTCTCGTCGTAGACTCGTCATAAACACAACATCTAATATACGGGATTAGTTAGAACACACTCGGTTCATTCTTTTCGAGTCCCAGATCGATATGAAATGTTTTTATTTTTTACAAAAGTCGAAACAAAACAAAGAAGTTTAAATATCTGACAGTACTAAAACCACATATAAATAAATAAATATTCAACGAAATCACATACATTGATCTGACTCCGAAGAAAGTAGCTTAAGCACTTGTGTTATGGATATCAGAAACAACAGTGGTATTACAAATATATACTTAAATATTTGATATTAACACCCAGACACAGAACAAACACAAGTATTCATCACACGAATGTTTGTCCTGGGTGGGCATCGAACCCACAACTCTTAGTGCATGGGGCAGGGTCACTACCGAATGCGCCATCGAGCTTGTCAATATAACATGCAATTTTGCAATCTAAGAATCTAAATGCAGTCCGTCTAATGGTCCTGAGTTAATTATAACTGTTTTTAGCAGGCAGAGGTAAATACCATGGAATTTATGACGGTGCCTCTCTGGATCTAAGTTTTAATTTGGCTGGCTCGGTGGCGCGTTTGGTAGTGACCCTGCCATATGCGCCGAGAGTTGTGGTTGTGGGTTCGATCCCAACTCAAGACAAACATTCGTGTGATTAATACTTGTGTTTGTTCTGTGTCTGGGTGTTAATATCTAATATTTAAGTATTATTTGTAATACCACTGTTGATTCTGATATCCGTAACACAAGTGCTAAGGGTACCTAGCTCGGAGTCAGATTAATGAATGTGATGTTTTGGGATATTTATTTATTTATTTAAAATGTTTTCCTGAAACAGTCGATATGTCATAACATGTATATATTTTTTACTATCAGTTCTGCTTAATATACATACATATAAGTCCGTTTTTTTTTCTACCCATCACACAAACACATATCACATCACATCAACACAAACAATTAGATTTTAAATGAAGATTTGATCGTTGACATCTTCTGATCGCATTTAGCTATATATTTTTTAGTCTTGATATATTTCAACGAAAGCCTTTCAGTACATAAATAGGCTGCAAAGTATACTATGGCAGATTAATGATAAACCGTCTCTATAGAGTCTGACATAAATATAATCTGAACACGCTTTGTCTCGATCTTAGAATTGGCGAGTCAAGTTATTACATTCAACTGATTGCCATCTGACCTTCGTTGCCTTAAGGCAAGGGGTTCAGACAAATTGAAATATGATTATCTGGAAGTGCGTTCTTTTGCTATGTTTTTTTCTTATCAGAGAGTTATTGCTTTAGAGATTATGTTGCAAATGTTCCTACATACGATTTTACAGGATAATTTGGTTCGTATATTAGATTTATGCACCATGAAATCACGAAATGAAAACAGGTACATATTGTCTCGGTTCTGCGTGATTGTATTACCTTCCCCCTGATTTGCATATCATACAATATACAAGTGCATTAGATACTTACTTTCGAAGCACATCAACGTACTAATTAATATTTACAAGCTAAGATGTCTTCTGGACTACACTATGTAGGTAAATTCACAGTCCGCCTCAATCTTCAACCGTTGACAGGCCCTGGCCACGAAACCAGGGGTCGCGGGTTCGAATCCCGCTAGGGGCAAATGTTTCGTGTGATGAACATGGACATTTGTACTCGAGTCATGGACGTTTTCTACTTATCTAAGTATGTCTATCCGTTCACCTAGTATCCATAGCACAAGCATAAGCTTAGTTTGGGACTAGCGAATTAGTGTATCAGTCTGGAGAATTTATTATTATTGGTAATGTAATATAACTATCATTTGAAATTTCTTTCTATTCATTATCCTCATTTTAACCAATGGTAAATTAAAACGTTACTGGGGCTTAGCTGGGGCAGAGCTATACACTATGTAGGTAAATTCACAGTCCGCCTCAATCTTCAACCGTTGACAGGCCCTGGCCACGAAACCAGGGGTCGCGGGTTCGAATCCCGCTAGGGGCAAATGTTTCGTGTGATGAACATGGACATTTGTACTCGAGTCATGGACGTTTTCTACTTATCTAAGTATGTCTATCCGTTCACCTAGTATCCATAGCACAAGCATAAGCTTAGTTTGGGACTAGCGAATTAGTGTATCAGTCTGGAGAATTTATTATTATTGGTAATGTAATATAACTATCATTTGAAATTTCTTTCTATTCATTATCCTCATTTTAACCAATGGTAAATTAAAACGTTACTGGGGCTTAGCTGGGGCAGAGCTATCTTTGATGTCTATGGATGTTAGGGCATCCATAGATATATATTCTATAGATATATAGAGAGTTGCATATTATATTATTCGGCTAATACGGTTGTAGCTATGCCCTTAAGTCTTACAAAAAATTAGTGCTCAGTTTAAGCTCTGATGAATTGTTGAACAATTTAAAATGTCACAGCAAATCCACATAAACAATGGGCTTAAACCTCGTCTTCCTTTTTGGAATGAGTCCGTAAATCTTTGACTGCAAAATTTCTTTCGGTAAAAAATTCAAAATTATAGTGAAGCTCACGCTTATAAATCATCGATTGCGATAGCACCACGGTGTTCTCGAAACAGTAAAATGTAAAGCGACTCCGAATAATTCATAGAAGAAATCACACAGCCAGTTGGATATCTGACACGGCCATCGACGTTTTTTCATATTCCCGCATGCAAATACCGGGATTTCGGAAATGCGAAATACCGAATAATGTGACAAACGGATACCGGGGCGTTTGTGCCGATACCGTCAGTTTAATGTTGACTTTTAAAAAGAAGAATAATTCGGATAGCGGTGGAGGTTGATAGTGTCGCTCGCAGCGGCCTGTAGTTTCAGGTGCGAGGGAAATTACATGAGCAGTGTTGGGACAGAGGCGGTTATCGATATCGACAGTTAATGTATTTTATATTATTCAACGTACAGCGAGTTTTAAGTTAGTACTTTATTTATCATTTGGTTGAAGATAACTCTCTCTACAGCGTTCTCCAATTTTATTATAAGTAAGCAGTTTTTATTTCTGTTATAAGTTTGGGAGTGGCTATTTAGTTTACAGCGTTTTTGTATTGCTAAATCTGTTGGAAAAATTATAATTAAGTCAAATAATCGAAAAACAAATTTAACCTTTGATTAAAGGCAAATGAACAACTTCGCAAAAAGAACTCCGGTAAAAAAATCTTATCCTAATTTCATTATGGTTACGTAAACTAAAAATTGAATTAGGTGGTCAAAGTTCAAATGCGTAAGTAAATTCTATTACGTTATTAGTTTAGTTCAACGTTTTTCAATTTAAAGTAAGTAGGTTAGACCTTAAATTTCAAAGAAGTGTTTTTCTTAAAATAATGTAAGTCTATGTCCTTTTGGACGTTGAAATGATTTTGAAAGCAAAGTAATATATATGGTTGACAATAGGTCAATTATAAACTTTTTCTTTCATGAATGATACACCGCTAAACTTAGAAACATTAGATGTTTGATTGAAACGTCTTAGGCTATCACCTGAAATTGGTAAAAATGATGACAATATTAATAAGGCTATACTTCATCGACGTCAATATTCAAATTTAGACAATAAACAACACTACATGCACACGGGAGCGTTAGCTTAATTTTCGGCAAAATTTCGACGAAATTCGTCCGAAATTCGCAGCGATAACGTCCGGTGCGATTGTGTCCGGGGACAACTTCTGGCCGCGTTCGGTTCGTGTCTGTGCACCATTGTTCTGTAATTAAGCGTTTGTTTCGCTTTAAGTTGGTATGTTAGTTATTCTGCAGTCGAGATGTCGCGTCTCTGTGGACATGCCTGCTTTAATATTGTTATGTAACATTTAATGCTGTTTACTAGCTCAAATCTGTTTGAGTGGGATCGGGCTGCAGTGGGTAGGGTATTTATATGTTCGAGTGGGATCGGGCTGGGGTATTTTTTTAACTTGACTGCTTAAATTGTGTTAGTATTGCTTAGGAGACTATTGTTTAACAATTTGCATGTTTGTGTTTCTTTTTAACCATTATTAAGAATATTTTATAAATAAATAATAAATTCTCCAGACTGACACACCGATTCCCTACTTGCAAATTAAGCTTATAAGCTTGTGCTATGGATACTAGGTGAACGGATAGACATATTTAAATAAGTTTATAAACATACATGACTCGAGTACAAATGTCCATGTTCATCACACAAAACATGTGCCCCTAGCGGGATTCGAACCCGCGACCCTTGGTTTCGTGGCCCCTGGCCACGAATCTCTCCTTATTACTATTTTGGCCCACGTGTATACGGTAATCTAACTAGTGTTGAATTATATATTATGCTGTGGAATTATATTTGGGATAATGTTCCCTTCTTGCTTAATCCGTAAATTATTCGTAAGCACAAGAAATATACAACATACAAATACTACGCAAAAAGGCACACATACCTGATAAGTATTAAAACTATTCGTGTTTTAGTTAAGCCGAAAATTAAGTCACGTTTTACAGCTTAACTTTGTTACCGAGTTAAACTACATAGCCTGTACTTGACCATAGGTTAACAAAGATAAAATGGCTTGATATATCAATGTTTTAGCAGTACAAGTCTAGAATTCGTTTGCATTAATTCTTTGTTTTAATTGTGAAACTTATAAATAAGATAAGAGCAGTCAGTAGTAATTGTTTTACTACGTTATTCATCTTGCTTGCAAGTTTGGTCTGCTAGGTGGACACGATATCACATTGTTACGTGAGTGTGGTATCAGTGATGCCAAAATTGAACCTGAACTCTTCAGTTTTATATCTTAGTAAGTATAAACTAGACATATTAAAACTTTAAAGCGTATGTTGATTATTACATGGTATATTGAGTTATAGTTTAATTTGCTGCAACATTTTCTTTTTAATTTACCATCTGATAATGGCCAAAAAAAATTGAAAAGAAACACTTTTGATGTCGATTTGGAAAGATAAAATAAGTTTAATTGCATCCCAAGTTAATAAATTCACTTGTAGATATTAACTTGTAAATAAATAAGATAAGAGGAGCCAGCAGTAATTGCTTTTACTACGTTAGTCATCTAGCTCGTAAGCTCGTAAGGTGCGCACGGAATTAGATTGCGACGGCGCGCGTGAGTGTCACCGCTGTTGCAGGGGATACTGTTTCGTAATTAGTATCATTTCGGTCGGACTTGGAATAGATTATAAATTATCATTTATATAATTATTTGGTATTTTAAACTTGAAAGATTATGTTTATGATAATATAGTAAAGTGTGCTATTCATGTCTTTTGATTTGATAGTAATTGACATCATCTGCTTGCAGAGGATTACAAACGCTGTATGATTTCTCATGTATATTGTTGTGATCGTAGAATGATTATGTATTATTTACATATTTATATTTAAAAGAGTATGCTTGTTAATATTGTGAAATATTAAATGGCTTAATTCGTTAATGTAAATTCAGATTAATATCTAAGTCCACAATACGCTTGCATCTTGCTTTTCATTGTCGAACTTGTAAATAAGATAGCAGCCAGCAATAATTGCATTTACGTTAGTCATCTAGTTGCGAGTTTGGTCTCATAGGTGCGCACGATTACATTGCGATGGCGCGCAAGAGTCCAGTGTTACATACATACATAACATCACGCCCATAATCCCCGAAGGGGTAGGCAGAGTCGAAGGGGCAGCAAGTCCCTTCAACCACATTCAGCCAAAAATAAATCCGGGCTGGGTTAGATAGAAAATTGTGAAAAAGCAGTGACAAGCGGCTAACCTGTCGCCTACACAATCACACACCCAAAAGCTGATATACCATTAGTCGCCTTATACGACATGCTGGGCAAGAACCACAGTTGGCATATTCTTTTTAAGTCCCAGACCAACATGGGACAGTGGGCTGGGTTGGATAAAAGCTGTGAAAGTTCAGTGTTACGGCGGGTATTCGGCGCTTTGTTTGCGCTGAAATAGTTCAATGCACTTGTGTGTCCATGAATCCTGGACACCTCTCATATTACTTATATACATTGTTTCGTAATTGAAATTATCGCCTTGCACTACTTGGATAACATTGTCTAAATTAAGAACTGGTATTTTATATGCGTTCAACCAATTGGGATTGACACCATTTATATTTATTTTGAAATATCAATTCTGAAAAAAAAAGTATCGTAATATGCTGTTTAGCCTTATTGATTTTGTATCATATTGAGTCTAAGATTTTTAATTTTACAAAAACTGCTTAATATTAAGTCAGTTGACTATACAAACTATTGACGTCACACGTTGACAAGCCCATACAAAATCTATTAGGTGATTTCGTTTGACAGCTCTTAAAAAGTATCTCAATTGACTAGCCAGTCAACATCCCTATTTTTACTAAACTTGGTACGTCAATAGTTTGAACCCCAAAGAATGGCTTAGTATATCTTATTACTAGAGGAAAAATAATTGTTTCTGCATGACGTGCGATAACATTAATGTAACATTCTATATCGCTAGAGCTGCAGGCAATTCCTCATCAAATATATAAATTACAATCTAATATAATATCTAGATTAGATGGGAGAGAATTAGTCAATAATAAATAATACATAAATAAATATCCCACATCACATACATTCATCTGACTCCAGGTCAGTAGCTTAAGCACTTGTGTTACGGATATCGAAATCGACAGTGGTATTACATTAAATATTAACACCAGACACAGAACAAACACAAGTATTCATCACACGAATGTTTGTCCTGGGTGGGGATCGAACCCACAACTCTTGGCGCATAGAGCAGGGTCACTACAAAATGAGCCATCGAGCCAGTCAAGTCAATATCATAAACAATAACATTGCTTACCATCATACATAAACGGTACCTTCTCAATTACTAACTAAAATAAATAAATAAATAAATAAATTCTTCAGACTGGCACACCAATTCCCTAGTCCCAAACTAAGCTTAAGCTTGTGCTATGGATACTAGGTGAACGGATAGACATACATAAATACGTTTATAAACATCCCTGACTCGAGTACAATCCATGTTCATCACACGAAATATTTGCCCCTAGCGGGATTCGAACCCGCGACCCTTGGTTTCTTGGCCAGGGTCTCTGACCACTCGACCAACTTGTCAGTCGAAAACTAATTTTATTTAGTCGGAAAGAGTGGAGACGAAATGATTACATTAAATAGTTTCGATAAACAAACAGGTTCCTCTTTAATTGATAGTGTGGTACACCAAGGTTTGTACCACAAAGTCTCATTGACTTACCTATACATAAGTTTAAATTATATATAAAAAATTGTTTGATTAAAAAAGCCTACTACAAGATAGATGACTATTTAAATGATAAGAATAGCTGGTTGGCCTCATAATAGGCTGTTCACCTGCAATAATAGATTTAACTTGTAGAAAAATTGTAACTATTATTAGTTATAAGACTTGGCATTTAAAAAGAGTAACTATCGAGTTTCTTGCCGGTTTCTTCTCGGTAGAAGCTACCTTTTGAACCGGTTGATATTGAATTTGTTTTGACGATTTATAAGTGCT
The DNA here is from genome assembly GCA_951394215.1 of Glyphodes perspectalis. Classification (NCBI taxonomy): domain Eukaryota; kingdom Metazoa; phylum Arthropoda; class Insecta; order Lepidoptera; family Crambidae; genus Glyphodes; species Glyphodes perspectalis. Next base: position 15,325,586 of record OX596205.1, on the reverse strand, counting down.
TTGTTGAAGCCTATATAGATAAAGATCATTTCATTTCATTTGTATTAAGAGGACAGCCGCGTCCAAATACACAGTTCCAAGCCTCTTAGTAGGTCGTAGTAGCGTTTCACGGAAGTAAAGTACTTTGTACTTTTTTCCGGCCGATAAGCTTTATTCGGCATTTCAATATGGTTCATTAATTACGATAAGTCAAGAGGTATTCACGGGACAAAATATATATTGGGAGCTTTTTCTTTTATAAGTGCTCTTTGGTGTGTACGGGATATTTGAGGAACGGTATAACCGAAAGTATTCCGGAGGAAAATAAAAGTATTTTTCAATACAGACAACTTTTGCTTCGAGTGTTTTCTTTGGATTTTTGGGTCGGACAAGTTGCCAAAGTATTGCTTGTAGGTATTTATTTTGATCTTTGATAATTCTGTGTGTATATATACAAGAATCGGATATTTTTGGAATTCGCAATAGTGTATGATACCCTTCGAATTTTCAACTATATTTGGGAATAAAATTGCATTAATTCAGTTACAACACGAGCGAAATATAATCAAATAAATACCTTTTTGATTTATAATAAATTCAAACATATTGTTAGAATTTTATTATAATGCTCATAATTATGAGCATAATATAATAATAATGTTAATAACGTAGGTGATAACTGGAAATCAATGATGTGAGTAGAGATTGATTGACACATAGATATACACAATTTTAAACCGTATAATTTATCTTTATCACTGTTATCGGAAATATCATATGACGAACTGCTCTCAAAAGTACAAATTTCATATTCCAATTTCGATTGTAAAATAAAGGAAATGGAACAAATTGTCCTTTTAATTGTTATATCTAATTTAAAAAAAAAAAGCCAAATTACCATCGGTTCGGAAAATAGATTTTGCGGAGATAACACCATTAAGAATGATTGTGGTGCATGTTATTTGTGACTAGCTGTGCCCGCGCTTTCACGCGCGTTTGTTGTTATATAGCCTATAGCTATAATCGATAAATTAACTAAACAATTATTATACAGAAATAATTTTTAAATTCGGACCAGTAAGTAGGTTTTGATATTAGCGCGTTCAAACAAACAAACAAACTATTAGCTTTATAATATTAGTAAGTATAGATATAAAACTGTATAACCTGGGAGAGCCCGGCGTCTGTGATGTCAGCTAGTCATATCAGCCGGCGGAACACTCGCAGGTACACAATTACATTGCATGGAGATTGGAATTTTGGCAGAGTGCGCGCCGAATTCCCCAGAAATTCCTCGGTATTTTGGGCAAATAAATTCAACAAGAGATGTAAAGATAAGACTTTAAATAAACACCGTTTTTATGTTTCCTTGTGACATATTTCATAGTCTACTAGTACGGTGGATGTTTAAAAGATAAAAACTTTGCATATAAATTCGGGAAATAATCGGTACGGTTGAATACTGCTACTTTACGTGTATCTTCAATTTAAACGAGACAACTATCTGTAATTCGGTCTATTATAACTGTAACCAAACAATTATGGTGGCAGGAGGTACCATCAAATCTATATATTGATACGTAAAGAATAAAATCTTTGTACCCCTTTTTACGAACATTACGCGGACGGAGGATTATGCGATTTGGCGCAGTTGAAGTTTATATGGAGAAGAAGTGCAGGAAGCTAATATTTTGATAAACATTGCGTAAGAAATTCATAAAAAAATAAATGAAATACGGTCGAATCTCGTTCATTGCGCGACCACTGGCACGAGTAATCATAGATTTGTAGAAACGTGTATTCCATACTCGAATTATTTTACCTTCTGAGCTGCACGAAAAGAGAAACAAAACAGCGTCACAATCCATCATCCCATTTTACTAGAACAAATCAAACAACTAAATAATTTTTACCGTCCACTAATCCTCCGCTTACAGTAGAAATTTCTTTGTGTTCCTAATCCTTCAATCCACAAATCACTCGTTGGAAAGCAATTGCGATCGCTAGGAGCAATCTCGGCTTCGTCTAATAAACGTTGAGGCAGACATCGAATTAAAACCTCCTCGATGGTCCAATCCATTAATACAGCCTGGGGCGAGATATGATGTGGGCCTTTTGAAATATGAGCCACGGATTGTGTTGAATTCTTTGAAATAGACGCTTGACTTATTACTTAAGCTAAGCTTTTAAAGATTGAGTTGTGGGTAAGTATATTAATTGAAGTAGACACGTGTGGGTTAAACTAATTATTATAGACTAAATTTTGCTTGCGTGTTCGCATAATGTATAATGTATAATTTGATGGGTTATAGGGAGTCTTATCGTGTATTCTGTAGACCCTATTCCTTGTCCAGGATAAGAAGTCTATATACACATACATATAGCTTTTAACTCTGGTTTGACTGGCCCGTTCTTCTAATAGTCAGAGACCCTAGCCACGAAACCGAGAGTCGTGGTTTCGAATCCCGCTAGGGGAAAATGTTTCGTGTGATGAACATGGACATTTGTATCTAGCCATAGATGTTTATAAACGTATTTAAGTATGTCTATCCGTTTACCTAGTATCCATAGCACAAGCATAAGCTTAATTTGGGACTAGGGAATTGGTGTGTCAGTCTGGACAATTTATTTATTATTATTTATTTATTCATAAATAGATAAAGAAAAGTTGGGTCCTTAAAAGGTCTTAGTGTCCTTCAGGAACCACTAAGTAACGTATAAATGGCTTAATTTAAAACTAATCTGACTTAACCAAATGTTACTACATTTGGTTAAGTAGTAAAAAGTAAGAAAGTTTGGCTAAGAAGTAGCGTAATAATATCCATACAGAACGTTTATGAGAAAGTTATTTTTTACGAACTCACAATAAAGTCAAAGTTATTAATTTTATGGTAATAATTACAGTTCCTATACAGTTTGATATCACTACGTCTTGCTATAGAGCGTACAATGATTATTAAATGTTGCAATTTATAATCCATACCAAAGAATTTTTGTTTAAGTTGAGCGGTTCCAGTACGAGGCATCTTCGACAAAGACCAATAGTATTTTTATCTGAAGTCATCGCAAACTTATCGGAGAGACTAAAATGTCAGATTAAATCAGTCCCTGACGGACAGATACAGGCAACTTTTTCGATGGGATTTAGCGCAAGAACTGTCGAGATTGAAAGATTATTGTTGTAATCACAGTTTTATTAGATGTCAAGTAACTTGAGACTGTTACTAAGCAGTGGGAAAGATGAGTTTTTTTGCGATAGCTCTGGAAACTGTGTGGGCGTAGATAGGTCAAAGTCTGGAATATTACAAACCAACTTTTCCACGTGGCTTTCTCCGCAGTTTGTTATACTCTTATAATTATACTTTTTCAGGTTCAAACTTTTGCCGTATTCTTTAGGTTTGGGTGTATAAAACAAATAGACAGGTATTCAGGACATAATCTGTTACTTTTTGTGTCATCCATAAATTTTAAAAATTTACTTTTAATGTAGGGTATTTTTTCCATTTTGCTTCGAGTATAATTCAATTAAATTCAAATGTAGCATGTATAATGTATGTATATGCTATGTATAAACGTATCCTTACAAACACAACGAATACATTTCATATTATCGATAAGCAATGGAGACGATAAGTATGCTTATAATCTCTGAAAATATATCCTTAGTGATCCGAAACTTTATTGGGCAGATTAAAAGCTCCATGGAACAGGCTGTCTAGGCGGACTCCCAACTTTGTCAATGGGATTTAGTGCGGGCCCGTCGAGACTCGGGGATTATAGTCATAATGACTGTTTTATTGGCGTCAAACATTACGCGTGGGTGTGGCTTAACGTCAGAATAGGGGACAAAAAACTTTTTTTCTATTTAGTCCGTCAATTAGATTACACATAAATACAAGACACATATTCTTTGCTTTATCAAGATAACAACAAATTACAAAGATAAAGAGCATCACAGTTTTGGAGTGGGCGCTTGCGACGTCACTAAGTAAAAATTGTAACTACGTGTGACGTCACCTGCAATTTGAATCAGCTGTATCTTCGCCATTGTTTGTTTGACAAATAAATGAAAAAATACGTGTTCAATATTTTTTTAATAATCTAACTGACGGAATAAATGTAATTTTTTAATCCTGTGTTGGTCTGGGACTATAAAAGAATTTTCCAGCTGTGTTTCTTGCCTAGCATGTCGTAAAAGGCGACTAATAGTATATGGAGTTTTCACAATTTTCCATCTAACCCAGCCCAGTTTTATTTTTGGCTGAATGTGGTTAAAGGGGACTGCTGCCCCTTTGATTCTGCCTACCCCGGGGATTACGGGCGTGAAGTTATGATGATATGATGATGATTTTAATCCGCTTCCCTATTGTGGATGGTAGCTTTACTTTTTATTGGAGGCTTCACTATACATAAGCAAATTTCATTGCTACTTTCAGGCATTTTAATCATAATTAGTACTTAAAAATACATATAAGTAATTGTATTCAATACACAGCATGAACGACCTACTAAGAAAATACTGTGGAACCAATTTCTTGAATAATATTGTTTAAAATCGAAAGTGTATGAAAAGACTTATGAATGTAGAAGAAGCGAAAGGTGTATGTCAGGATCGTAGCAAATGGAAGTACGTGATCTCTGCCTACCCCCATGGGAAAAAGACGTGACATTATGTATGTATGTATATAAAATCGAAAGTGGAAGGATGTAAGAGCTGCGGAAGGCCCAGGCTAACCTACCACGACCAGATTGGTTGTGTAAAAGGTGATGTTAGGAGTTATAAAAACCGTAGAGCTTTTATGAAAAAGATCATAAACGTTGAAGAGGCGAGTGAGGTGTGTAAAGATCGTGCCATATGGCGTTCGGTTCTCTCTGCCTACCCCGCTAGGGAAGTGGCGTGAAGTTTAGTTAGTTAGTTACAAATCGAACTGAACGGTCCTGTTTCAGTTGTTTTCATAATCTTGTAGTTGTTTTATAATCTTTTTCACTTTTGGATAACGCGGTGATTGCTTATATCTAATGTTTGAAGAATATACTCCTAAAAGTGGTCCTCACCAGTGGAGCATTCGCCTGTAATGTAACGTTACATATTCGCGTTAAATCAGTGAGGGCTCCTCCCTCCGTGCCGAGCATTACACTGCGCAACCTGTAATAGTATTGAAATAATAAAAAAAGCACTCAAAAAAAATACAGCTTCAAACAAGGAAATACATTTATTAGCATTTACCGCATGTCAGAAATCCGATGGTAAATAAAATAAAACGCGGCATTAAGGGCGCCATTGTGGACCGTTGTGATGTCGCTAATTAAATGCGACTGACTGGACGCGGTGACATTTTTCAATTGGTCCACTGGACAAGGGTTGTTGTAAGGGTTGGTAGGGAATAGCCCGAATACCGTGATCCGTTTAATTAGGCCATTATCATATTGCATTCAAACGGTTTGATAAGAGTTTAGAAAATATGATATTGATATCTTTTAAGCATAAAATAAAGTCTGTTCGCTTAGATCTTTTAAACTACGTAACGGATGTTAATGCGGTTTTCATCAATAGATAGAGAGATTCAAGAAGAAGGTTTATATATATATGGCTTCATATTTAAGTGCTTACCTTGCGAAACCGGGGCGGGTCGCTAGTGTTATAAAAATAAATAACATCACGCCTGCAATCCTCGAATGGGTAAGCAGAGCAAAGAGCGAAAAACTCTTTAAATCACATATCATTTATTTATGTGCTTGATAATTATAGTACTAAAATAATATATCAATTGATCAAAATGCAACAGATATGTTATTTTAATTTTTCATCTAAACCAGCACAGTTTTATTTTTGTCTGAATGTGGTTAAAGGGGCCTGCTGTCCCTTTGACTCTGTCTACCCCTTCGGGGATTATGAGCGTGAAGTTATGTATGTATTTATGTAATTTTACTTTGTAATATGCCTTTTATTCTGATACGTGGACTTAAATAATCAGTCTTGTTTATCCTTCAAAGAAAACTGTTGCAGAGGTAATAGGCACTGTAAATCTGTTCTTAAAATGCTCAAAAATTAACGGTTTATATTATTATAGGATGGGATTTGTACGTAAATGGCAATATATAAGGATAATATGACAGATCTGATTGATTAAATGAGGCATCGGCTTGGAAAAAAAAATTAAAAACGTCATTACGCTCAACAGCAGCTGTTTAACGAACTCGGTATTGCGGGCGGCCGCAGCCCAGCCATTGTGTGGCTCAATATCGGCCGGTTATTGTCGTCGGATCGGGGAATCTTTGTCGAGTGCCGGAATGAGACCCTTACGTCACCTACGATTATCAAGCGATGAACAGGGATGTGGATTTTCGAGTGTTATGTTTTGTTTTCGTTTGTAAAACAATATTTTTTTTAATCCAGTGCAGTAAGTGCTTAAAAAAATATGTTACAAGGCAAACTGAAAAGTATAATAATAAATAAACGTTGTGGTATTAAGGAAGATATGATAGTTAAAAAAGGAAAGATATGCTTATATGGTACGGTAGCTCTTCCATAATAAGTTAAATTTTAACAAAAATAAAAACCGACTTCAAAAAACCCCGCAAAAAATGTTTATAAAAAAACACAAGTAAAAACTGCCTTAATAGCTATTTAAATGTCTAAACACTAAAAAGTATAAAATAAATTCTTTCGACTGCTTCGATGAAAGTGTTAATCTTTAACACGTATTTAAATATTTACAATAATCAGTTAGTTTTGGAGTCAAACACTTGTTTTGGTTACAAGTCTAGTAATATTAATATATCGTTTTATTAATTTATCTGTTATTACAAATTACAAATCCAGAGTAACAGACAGTTTGTTAACCCTAAAATGTTCTATTGAAAAACGTACTATCTAACGAACTCGGCGGCATTATGAGCGCTGCGGTCGAGCCATTGTATAGCTCAATATCAGTCGGTTATTATCGACGGATCTTTGCCGAGCCACTGAGTACCTTGTAAATAGTACCAATTGCTCTTAAAAACTCTTGTTAAGTCTGCAACGATTATTGCGTATTGGTTTTAAAAGTGGATATTCGTTAAGTATGCAAGAGATAAACTAATTCTTTCTATTTTTATCAAACAATGCGCTAAAACGTCATTAGGTGTAGAAGGAACATTATTATATATATTTATTGAAACAAAAAAAAACTTCGTTACTTTTAATGGAACTGTATTTCGTTGTATTAGATATAGAGGAAAAAAATTCAATGACTAAAATCTGCAGAAAGCTATTTGTAATCAATTTTCTCTTGGCACATAGGTCGATATTGGACTTAGAAATTTTAGGTAAAATTAACGGCAGTAACACACGCAGCCTCGCGCAGAATTTAGTGAGTAACGTATTGATGTAAACAACGAATTATTTTATGTTTAAACGATCAAGTGAAATGCAATATACGGTCAATGCGGTCATTAAACCTGTAAAATTAATTGAAAACGCACTGTTTATCGAACTCGGTGGCGACGCGTGCGGTCCGCCGGGGCATTGTGCGGTTTCAATATCGGGTATTGTCGTCGAATCGCTTACTCCGTCGAGTGGAGGATTGCAAATGCCATCTACATTATGGTCGCTGTTCGACAAAAGTGCTTTTGCGATAGCATTCGATTTTGTCTTATGAGACCTGACTAATGTATTTTTGCTGTCAAAGAGCTGTAAGCTCTCTTAATCATATTTAGCAAAAACAAAATTGAATAGGCTAGTTGACTCAAATATTTTATTCGTCCGTTTTAATAGATTATCAAAAAATATTAAATAAGTATTTTTTCTTTATTAAATACTCAAAAAATACAAAGATACAGCGCTTAGGGCATGTGATTGTGTGGGCGACAGGCTGGCCACTCGTCACCTTTTTTTCACAATTTTCCACCTAACCCAGCCCAGTTTTGTTTCTGGCTGAATGTGATTAAAGGGGCATGTTGCCCCTTTGACTCTGCCTACCCCTTAAGGGATTATGGGCGTGATGTTATGTTATAACAGCGCTTTGAAGATCTAGGAGCGCTTTGCGTCACTGTTACGGAACGAGTGACGTCACGCAGAACTTTAACGCGCTTTATCTTCGTATTTTTGATTTGCTTAGCAAAAGATCTAATAATAAGCAATATTTTTCAATCTTAATCACTTTTTTTTTATCAAATTGTAAATAAGTTGAAATATAAGCGAAAATAGAGAACCATAAAGATAGTCTTCCGAATATAATATACTTATTGCATACTATTTGCACTATTATGAACCTCGCATAAAGAAATAAGCCACAACACGAGATATGAAATGGACTACGGAATAGTTTCATATATTTTATTCTCTGCACGCTTTTACTGCCCCTAACAGCTACATCATCACTCTATGAAGTAAATTGTCGTATTATAGATGGCGTCTACATCTTCATAGCTATAGATTTATTATTTCGGCCAGTATACCGGTCGACTTACATTTTTTATCAGTCGTTCCGGGGTTAGTCCCGTGTCATATCGATCAATCATTTGCCTCGCTCGCTTTTACATGGGCCGCGCTAAATTATATGGGGGTCGAGAAAAAACGGTCCCTGATAACCGGCTTAGAGATCTTGTTTGTCTGCTGTCTGTCTTTTCATTGAATTCGGAATGTAGACGATTGTTGACAGTTTACACTGATATTGAATAGGCTATTTGATTAGTTTCAGAAAACCATCGCATTTTATTTAATGATGTATAAGGACTCAAAATATAACATTTATTTTAATTTTTGATAAGTATTTCATATAAAAAAATATATTTAAAAATACACTGTTTATTTGAGCTGTCAAAACGCCTGCTTCGGCAATATGGCGTCGAGTGACGTCACACGTTAGTACTAAGACATTGGAAGAAGGTCGAATCGTTCTCAATCGTTTGTTTATTTGAGTTTATACCTGTAATTTACTAGAAAAAAAATTGCTATAAATGATGCTCAGTGTCAGAGTGTAAAAGAGATTATTTTTAACGAAAATTTCGACTGAAAGTTCCTGCTGTCTGCTTTTACAAAATCATTCTCCATGATTATACAAGTGAATATATTACTGACCATACAAATAATGTACAATGATAGACTTAAAAATCGTAAGAAAACAAGGAACTCGAGCGTAAAGCAATAGCAGAAGTGATTCTTTACAGACGTGCGACGTCAGAATCCATTCAGCCAATCACAACCGCTTACGGTCACGTGGCTCCTCAAAATAAATTTATTTTATTGTGGGTTTTTTGGTGAAAATATACAATATTTTTTATACTTATTAATGGAAACCGCTTTTAAAGTTCCTAAGTAACGCGGATGGCAAAAACTAAGTAATTATTTTTCATACTGTCAAATTGCCTATTCTGTATGTGACATGAATTTTAATTAAATCATTGTGTTTGTAGTATTTTTGCGTGTTTAAAATGGGAGAATAAGGAATTATATCATTTATTCATTAATACCACCGATGGTTTTATTTGAAATTGTCTTATATTATAACAAAATTAGTAAGCATGCTCAAATTAACATAAATGTCAGAAAATTAAGTGTTAGACACTTTATTGTGCCTCCCGCGGAAACTATCAAATAACGATAAGATAACAAGTAGGATATTTGCTATAGTAAAATTTTTAGAGCACCATATTTTATCATAATCTGTCGAGTGGTTTATGACTGAAAAGGTATAGGATAGAGTTAAATTAGTTAGAACTTTGTAATCTAAATATGGTTTTAAAATGATACCATTGTAACAAAATCGCAGAATATTTTAGTTCTAGGAATGAAGTATGGTATTATTATGGTATTCTTTTTTATTTTTTAGATCGAAATATGTACTATTATTTTTAATTCATCTTCCATTTTTATTTTCGGGGAAACCAAACAGAAATATTTAAGCTACAAAAATATACATTAATGATTTCTGAGAAAGGCTATTTTTAGTGCTGGTGTTGATTTTATTGTTATATTTCCTTTATGGAATTTTGTGAACTCATATATCTATAATGGACTTCGTTTGAAATGTTTATGAAGCTTTTCCAACATACTCAGAATTTAATTTATTATGGATTTATATATTATTTATTATTAGGATTAGGGGCGTGACGTTATGTATGTATGTATGTATTTTCACGAGGTTTCACCTCACCCCCCTACTTCCAATCTCACTCATGAATACAGTAGCATAAACTAATTAAAATGCTTTTTTTTTGTTACAGGTGCTGAATCAGATGGTACAAGACATAATTACTCAAATTATCTACAAACATGAGTTACAAAATCCAAAAACGTAAAAAAGCTCGGGCGTGACAGTGTTCGAAACGGTTCAACCCAAAAGAAATGAAATTTAAATAACAGTGTTGATATAAAGTTAGGGACAATGGGAACGGTAAGTGTGAGTGTTATGAAGTTACTCGGATTTATCCTGTCGACTTGGATAACTGGTAAGTGCAAAATAGCTACTGCATCTATAAAGAGGAAAGATTTGTAGGTATTATTGTGTGTGTGTGTATGTTTGTAATGAATAAACTCAAAAACTACTGTGCCGATTTCAAAAATTCTTTCACCATTGGAAAGCTACATTATCCGAAAGTAGCATAGGCTATATTTTATCCCCATATTCCTACAGGAACGGGAACTATGCGGATGAAACCGCGGGGCGCTGCTAGTCTTATATAATATTATCTTTTTGTACTTATTTCTTCACACGTAAGCTACTTGAATGATAAATAAAAAAAACGAGTTCAATATTTTAGATAACCTAACAGAAAGACTAAATTTTAATATTCTTCTCTAAACCCAGGAGAATTCCTTATACACCAAATCCACGCCGAGAGCTATCTCGTCTTCATACCAAATCTCATTATTAAAAATTTGACTAATATAATCCGTCATAAGTAATAAAGATATAAAATAGAATGCACGTGAAGATTTTTTATTTCTCCCAAGATTTAAGGATCCGCGTATAAAATTCGAGCTGACAGCTCAATACTTTGAATTACCTTATAAATTCATATGAAGAGAGCAATAAGAAGCTCATATGCCTTCGAGGGTTTAAATTAAATTATTCTAGACGATATTACTTAGCATATTCGGGATTACTAGTTTAGTACGGTTAACGACTAGCAGTGAGATATTTATGATGCTGTAAAATCTACTATTAAGATTATATATATTAATTACATAGTCAGTGTGGTGATTCATCAGCACCTTACTAATATTATAAACGCGAAAGTTTGTATGGATGGATGTGTGAATATTTGTTACTCTTTCACGCAAAAAGTACTGCATGTATTTAAATGAAACTTTACAATAGTATAGCTTATACATTAGAATAACACAAAAACTATGTTTTATCAATGTACCTCGCGAGCATCGCCGCGGGCAGAAGTTAGTTAATACATAATTTTACATCTGCGGATAAGATTATTATCTTTGATCTACCTACATAAGATCTCTTAATTAATCTAGCTTGTAAGATATCAATTTACATTCCGTTATTATCTAAGGTTTTGTTAGGCAAATTACTTACGATTTCCCTGCGTAAATCTTGTTAATTGGTTTCTATAACGAAAGTTGGAAATTCATTTATTGATTTCTTAAATATTATTTATCCAAATGAGCTGTCACTGTTTATCTTATTTTTAGTAATCATTTGCTTTTTATCTCGGCATTTTTTAATGTTGAATGTTTGCGATAAATCTCTCTATTTTAAATTTTATATCGATTAGATTTTTTAATGGACAGGTAAAAATTAACGACATATAATTTATGAAATTACTTATCATAGAACGTCCCTCAGAATATTTATTTAAGACATAGACAAATTATTTATAAATATTTCGTATGTTAATATATTGCACATATTTTATGTGTGGGTTTTGGGTGTGTGATTGTGTAGGCGACAGGTTAGCCGCTTGTCACTGCTTTTTCACGGTTTTTCATCTAGCCCAGCCCGTCTTTATTTTTGGCTGAATGTGGTTGAAGGGGCATGCTGCCCCTTAGACTCTGCCTTTTGGGGATTATGGGCGTGATATAACATCACGCATGTATGTATTTTATGTGTCTATGGAAAGAACAACCGCTTAATCTTATGTAAGTTACTAAATATTTTTCCAAACCTGAGGAATATAAAGCATCGATTTATTAAGATCAAGGATAATGTGTCTAGCACACGTCCATCACAACAGCAATGCATTTCCCTGAATACTGACAATCAGCAACATAACACGCAATATAGACATTACATTTAATCGACCGACTGATTAGTCAATATACTCAAAATCCCACCAAAACAATTAAAAAACAATCTATAAAAAGTCCCTTCGAAGCTCGCGTCCCTCCCGTCACAGCGTCGGTAACTCACAATTTCCTCCCATAATTTATACGGGGCACACCACTCGTCGATTGCCATAAATTCCCAGCTCCAAATCTCGTTAGGGGCCAAGCGGAATAACACTAAACGCTCGTATTTAATCAAACATTAACTCTAATTGTATTATACTTGATTTACAACGTTGGAAATCCTCCAGTGCCGTTGAAAAGTTAATCAGCTAAAACGTTTTTTCCTTGCCGGGATTAAGAAACGAGTTAATTTATAGGGAATTGAAACCTTTTTTATTATTTTGTTTCTTAATTAGAGTTGTGAGAGCTCTGAATATTTCATTTGGGATAAGCGAGCTTTGAATTATTCTACTTCGCCTATTGAAACGCCGTTTTGAGTAGTAGGTAATTAAAGTTGATTGCTATTGTTTCGGTTTTGGGCTAAAGGAATTAATTAAGGGGAAACTGTTGAAAAATAAACGCTTTTTTAATACCTTTGTTCTTTTTTCTGTGTCAATCATTGTAAGGGTTAAATCTATTGTTGTTTATTTCAACAATGACAACAAGACTTTAGGTAAGCTAAAATGTTTATTCATGTATATTGTATATTGTGATATAAATTAAACCAAATTAGTATCTGAATTAATCTCAGTAATAAAATTGAAAATAGTATATAGCCTGATTTTTTTTAATAATAGGGATTACATAATTCGCTTTAGCCTCCACGGATTTATCAAACATAACAAAAAAAAAGCCAAACTTATTAAAAGACGGACAAGATACATCAGTTTAAGACGAATACACATCTCCCTCAAAAAAATAGATTTATCTTTGATTTTTTTTGTCACCTAAATTTGAAGTCAAACTAAGCGTCGTTTTGAAGCTGGACTATCTCATAGTAGACTTAAACTGAAAAAATGTGCATTTTCCCTATTGCACGGTACACCTCTTACAATGGTATATTGCATCCATTTTCGTGTTCAAACCACACGCTATCATAAATGCTTGTAAAGCCTGCCCCCGTATTTTAAGAGTACTCCTCAAGCCTAGAGCATGCAATAGCAATGCAGGTGCTATATTTCAATCTGTTAGCGAGATAGTCGGCTCTTCGTCAATTTACATACCTACAGTGGTTTTATCGTCAGTTTTGTGAGTGTATTTAAAAAAAAAACGATAACGTATATAAATAGTAATAAATAAATAAATATCTGACTACATCACATATATTGATCTGACTCCGAGGAAAGTAGCATAAGCACTTGTGGTACGGATATCAGAATCAACAGTGGTATTACAAATACTCAAATATTGTATATTAACATCCAGACACAGAACAAACACAAGTAATCATCATACGAAGGTTTGTCCTGGGTGGGAATCGAACCCACAACTCTTGGTGCATGGGGCAGGATCACTACCGAATGACCCATCGAGCCAGTCAAATAAGCTGTTATAAAATTATAGTGATAATATGTTTATACCTATCATTTTTAACGCCCTTTTTTAAATCCCGTTCCTAATCAGATTCCACTTTGTCCCTGATTCTTGTTTTATCAATACATCAACATTCGCCATTTACGATATTCTAGGAAGAAACACTGTAAGTCTATTTGCGTTCCAGATCAATATAAGATTTTACCAGTTTATCAGAAACTTTTTTTTATATATTCCCATCTAACCCAGCCCAGTTTTATTTAATGGCTGAATGTGGTTGACGGGGCTGGCTGTCCTTTTGACTGAGTCTACCCCTTCGGAGATTGCGGGCGCAATGCTATGTATATCAGCTTATCGGAAAAGTTTGTCTTGAAAACCTACATGATTTCACTAAGACGGTAAATATTACAAGATATGTAAAGCCTGTGTCTTGATGACCATGTTGGTCTGGGACTTAAAACAAATGTGCCAACTATGTTTCTTGCCTAGCATATCGTAAAAGGCAGTCGGGTATGAGATTGTGTACGCAACAAGCTAGCCATTTGTCACTACTTTTTCAAAATTTTCTATCTAAACCAACACATTTATATTTTTGGCTGAATGTGGTTAAATGGGCCTGCCCCTTTGACTCTGCCTACACCTTCGGGGATTATGGGCTGATGTTATGTATTTATGTAAATGCCTGTATAGATGTGGCTATTAATGACTGTACAATCAGTATGTATCTTGATTATTATCTATCAAGACGTATTGGAGCTTACCGTGAGCGACGTACGTCAATTAGTTTCGTGATTGTATCTAAACACAGTGGACACGTTTGTGTCTCGATAATAACTTATGTTAACATCTTTGTCGTCATCGCACTTGATACATTCTCCTAATATTATAAATGCGAAAGTTTGTTTGGATGTATGGATGTTTGCTACTCTCTAACGCAAAAACTATTGAATGGACTTTATTGAAACTTTAGAATAATTATAAAAAAACACAAGTAAAAAACTGCCTTAATAGCTATTTAAATGTCTAAACACTAAAAAGTATAAAATTAATTCTTTCGACTGCTTCGATGAAAGTATTAATCTTTAATACGTATTTAAATATTTACAATAATCAGTTAGTTTTGGAGTCGGTGCCTCCTCCTTTTTTTTGAAGTCGGTTAAAAACTAACTTACTGAACTTTACGCCACTTCCCAAGCGGGGTAGGCAGAGAGAACTGAACGCCTTATGGCACGATCCTTACACACCTCACTCGCTTCTTCAACATTCATGATCCTTTTCATACAAGCTCTACGGTTTTTATGACTTCTAAGATGTTAATATACGACCAATCTGGTCGTGGTAGGTGAGCCTGGGCCTTCAGCGGCTCCTACATTCTTCCACTTTCGCATAATGTTCATCTAACATAACTTAAGAATAATGTAGCTTACAGATCAAATAACATAATAGGCTATGTTTTATCGATGTACTGTTATATCTGAAAATGCATGGCCAGCTATTAAAAATAAATAGCTGATTTGTCAACCTCGTTTCCTATTGCATTGACGTCAATGCAACAAGAAACGCGACTTTACGTAAATACAGCGTTTCGTAAGTTTACTAGATTGGATTGGACTTTCGTCGCGTATATACATTAGTATTTTCCATATATTATTATTAGCCTTTTCCATATATAAAACTATTGTGATAATTCCTGAATATATATCTGTATAATATTAATTAAAGTTTTTTTTAAAACCATCTCCTGATCCACCCCGTAACAGTGGTGTCAGAAGTGGGATATCAGCGTTGATACCGTCGTTTCCGCTCCGCTGATATTCCATAACGGGTCGCGTAAATAAAAAACACTCTTCTTGCAAAACTTTATTGCCAATCCGTCTCCGGAGCGTATCCTGTGTCGTCTATATCCTGTGTCGTCTACGCTTCGTCAAATTCCTGGGCGTCCGTAACTGAGTCTCGACAGTCAGCCTTATCTTGTAAGCCTGCAGACCAGTAACGCCGTCGTCATCGACATCCCGGTGGGTGATACCGCTCCGCCTGCCAAGTAACCGCCATCCTCGCTGAAGTTGCCGCTGTCCCTGCGAAGCTGCCCATTTCGCTGTCGCCGTAGCCGTCGCCGTCCCCATCGTCGCTGTCTCCGTGGCCGTCCCCTGTGACGTGTCACCTGTTGTGCCGCCTGTCCGCCGCTGCCGCTGCAAGCTGTCCTGGCCCGCTGAACACGCGTGGCCACCTTACGGCTCATCTTCGCCGCTACTCCAGTTCCTAACATGAAGATCATCCTGATCATGCTATTCCTGTAAGTAAAACATATATTATCTTCTGTTATTGCTACAATTCCCTCGCGTTGAAGTGTCAATCCCTAAACATATCCTATACTATAGTATATCCTCGAAACCGTAATTACTCGTATAAAATATTATCTTATAAGTAGGCACTTATCATATATACAAATTTATCCCATATTTTATAGTAATAATCTCTTATTCCTATTCCAACCTACACATATATGTATATTTACATACTAATATAATAATTTAACTCTTATTCTTACCGATATACTATACTCGATAACTTACCTTCTTTTACTTAATTTTTATTTGTTAATTACAATGTCTGTTGAACATAAACAAACCGAGACATTATCATTAAGCGAACAATTCCCTATTAATGTGCTATGCAACTTTATAGGAACATACAAAGGTGATCGCGAAACACTTACCGCATTTCTTACGAACTGTCAAAACGCTTTAGATCTAGCATCAAGAAGCCAAAAAATCTTACTTACAAAATACATCTTATCCCGTTTAGAAGGGAAAGCCCAAATCGCTTGTTCAAATAAAATTTTCGATGATTTTAACCAACTTAAGCTATTCCTTAAACAAAATTTTGGTGAAAGGAAACACTACAATCATTTGTTGCTAGATCTACAGTCTTGTAAACAACAATCTGCTGAAACAGTATCTCAATTTGCACTTAGGGTTGAAAGTTGCCTCACAGATATCCAAGCCGAAATTTATAACTCGGAATCCTTGAAGAAGGACCTTCCTGGTCGCGTCGCTATGACCGAGGATTTAGCATTATTTACATTCATCTTAGGTTTACATCCTCGAATTAGCAATAACGTTAGATGTCGAAGCCCTAAATATTTAAATGACGCAATTAACATGGCCCAAGAGGAAGAGAAGATTCAAAACCTCTTATTTAAAAGTGTTACTAAACCTAAATGCAAAACCTGTGGGAAAATCGGGCATTCGGAGTCTGAGTGTTTTTCCAAAATAAGACGCGCAACTCCACCGCGGGGTTATTCAGATCGTAGACCGCCAATACCTATTTCCCATGACAACACCCAGTCCCAGGTTTTCTGCAGGTATTGCAAAGCTAAAGGGCACGATATTACAGAATGTCGCAAAAGAAAATACAGTAACACCAATAGGTATAATAATTCAAATAGACCGACTAACACGCATCATATTACCTATGAACAGCCGCAATCGTCGGCACCGTTGTTACCGACACCTCATGAAGTATCCGATGATTTTGCAAACGACAATGATTTAAACTAACTGATCGGATTTCGAAGCAGTGCCGTCGCTTTCCGAATAATTTAGGCACACGTGTATTTTTTCCTAAGCCTACAAATCATACATCTCATCATGCTCCCGGCAGAGCTTCTATTTCGATGAGCCCTAATTCAAATCATACATCTCATCATGCTCCCGGCAGAGCTTCTATTTCGATGAGCCCTAATTTAAATCATACATCTCATCATGCTCCAGGCAGAGCTTCTATTTCGATGAGCCCTAATTCAAATCATACATCTCATCATGCTCCCGGCAGAGCTTCTATTTCGATGAGCCCTAATTCAAATCATACATCTCATCATGCTCCCGGCAGAGCTTCTATTTCGATGAGCCCTAATTCAAATCATACAACTCATCATGCCCCCGAAAGAGCTTCTATTTCGATGAGCCCTAATTCAAATCATACATCTCAAGATACATACTTAGACCAATCTGTTTCAAAATCAAATAACGTCGAGCGTTTCGCGTCCGTATTCGAATTAAATCTACCAGTAAAAAATATATCATTACCTCACATACACCTCAACACTAGTTTCTCTTCCAATTCCTTAAAGTTTCTTATAGATACAGGTGCCAGCATAAGCCTCGTGAAACGTTCAAGTCTGAGTAAAACGCTAGAATTATCCGGGGAAATAGTTAAAATCAAGGGAATTAATAGCCTCGAACTTTGTTCCGAAACATTAGGTACCATACAAATGGATTTTAAATTATCAACAAGGACATATACATACAAGTTTCACGTAACTAACGATGACGTCAGCCTAGATTATGACGGCATCATCGGTAGTGACTTCTTAGGCTATTTTAAAACAAATATTAATTACGACACTAAATTATTAAATATTCTCGGGCAAAGTCTGGTGATTAAGTATAATCAACCGACCTATATTATTCCCGCGCGCTCGGAAGCCGTAATTGAATGCGCGATATCTAACTACATGCCCGATTCTTATCGCAGTAACGAAGCTCTCATCCTAGATCAGACTTTAAGTAACGGCGTTTACATCGCAAATTGCATTGTTACTATAAAACCCAATAAGAAAATAAACATTACTGTTTTAAACACCACCGAGTCTGAAATCCGAGTCAAAGATTATTACGTTGCAGCATCACCTCTTGAAATTGACTCGAACGTTAACTCTTTTGCTAAGGTAAATTCTATTTCTAATTATAAACCTCACAGATCGCAGAAGGTTCTAAATCTCATCCGCTGTTCTCATCTCAATGACGAAGAGAAGAAGGCACTTTTACAATGTTGTTCAGAATACACAGATATTTTCCATTTAGAAGACGAACCTTTATCTTGCACTAACGCCATTGAGCACTCAATTAATACTGGAGATGCACCTCCTATCCATGTAAAATCCTATCGTTTCCCTGAGTGTCACAAGGACGAAGTAGACTCTCAAATCAGAAAGATGTTAGATCAAAAAATAATCCGACCTTCACTTTCACCCTGGAGTGCTCCAGTTTGGGTAGTTCCGAAAAAAATGGACGCCTCTGGCAAAAAGAAATGGCGTATAGTCATAGATTATCGTCGCCTTAACGACGTTACGGTCTCTGAAACTTATCCCTTGCCTCTCATTACTGATATACTCGATCAGCTGGGTCATTCAAAATATTTCAGCACTCTTGATCTTTCATCTGGATTTCATCAATGTAATTTGATACCCAAGGACGCGCCGAAAACAGGATTCACTGTTAACACCAATTCAGACGTCGCTGGTCACTACGAATTCACCAGAATGCCTTTTGGCTTAAAAAATGCCCCTTCCACCTTCCAAAAAATGATGAATACTGCTCTTTCTGGCCTTCAAGGTCTTCACGCCTTAATTTATTTGGATGATATTATTATTTTCAGTCACCAATTAACGAGTCACATCGCCAAACTTCAATTAGTATTCGATAGATTACGTAAATTCAACTTAAAACTCCAACCCGATAAGTGCGAATTTCTTCGACGTGAAGTCGCCTACTTGGGCCATATCATAACAGATAAGGGTGTGTGCCCAAATCCAGAGAAGACCAAGGCCGTCAGTCAATTTCCAACTCCCAAAAACCCTAGGGATATCAAATCCTTCCTAGGTCTTGTCGGTTACTATCGACGATTCATAAACAATTTCTCTCAAATAACAAAACCTCTCACTTCTCTCCTTAAAAAGGACGCCACATTCACATGGTCACATGAACAAGAACGTGCATTCTCCTTATTAAAAGAAAAACTAACGACAGCTCCACTACTTCAATACCCAGATTTCAGCCAACCATTTCTATTAACCACAGACGCGTCAGATTATGCTGTAGGCGCTGTTTTATCGCAAGGTGAAATCGGCAAAGATAAGCCCATTTCATATGCTTCGCGCACCCTTAATAAGGCTGAAGGTAATTACTCCACTATAGAGAAGGAGCTCTTAGCCATACTTTTCGGTGTTAAAACATTCCGACCTTATTTATATGGTCGCAGATTTCAAATAATAACGGATCACAAACCTCTTGTGTGGTTATTTAACGTCAAGGACCCAGGTTCTAGGCTCATAAGGTGGCGCCTAAAACTTGAAGAATATGACTATGAGATAGTGTATAAGAAGGGTAAATTAAATGTAAACGCTGACGCCTTATCTCGATTCCCAGTAAATGTTCTTGATGAATCTACAAATCCCAATTTAACTAATTCAACACCATCTCCTAATAACAATACAGATCCCCAAAACCTTCCTCCTACGACTGAAACGTACGAAAAATTCCTTCAAATTTCTAGACAATCCAGTGTTTCTTACGACACAGTAATCCAGGAACATAATGAGTCCCTATTAAAATCTAAAATAAAGTTAATCGCATACCCAACGTCAATTGACTTAGATGAATCAATTCCGTACTGTTGTGAAATCATAGATGCCTCTACAAATCAACCTGACATTCCTGACATTCGTAATGTCGAACGCGAACTTTATACCTACTATTCAACCTCTAATGATAAACATATATTTACACATTTGTTCGTTAAGCTAAATCATTTCGACGAAATGTCATACAAAGATATATTTAACCTTCTCCGAGATTATCGGGATATGGTAAAATATTGGTATCCCGAGGAAAAGGAAGTAGCTATATCAGATTTTACGGATCCCTTCTCTAAATTGTCTTTTACAAAAATTTACAACATTATCGCATTCCTATTCCATCACACTAGCATAAAAGTAAACATTTATCATAATTGTATTAAATATCCTACACCAGATGAAGTTAAAATTATCCTTAGGGATAACCATGATTCACCCCTCGCGGGTCATCCCGGTATCTCTCGCATGATTGAACGAATGAAGTCCCAATACTGGTGGAAAAACATGCGGCAGGATATTGAAGATTATGTTAAAAATTGCCGCTCATGTCAAATCAATAAGCCCTTACGGCAAACTACTCGGGCTCCTATGATAATTACGTCCACGGCAACCCGACCTAATGAAAAGATCTTTCTCGACTTAGTTGGTCCTCTACCTGAAACATATGAATATAAATACAAATTTTTACTCACCGTACAAGATGACTTAACTAAATTTTCTCAAGCGTATCCCATGCAGTCTTGTTCGGCTGAGGAAACGGCTAAAGCATTCATTACTTACATCTCCCACATGGGAATACCTAGGATGATAATCTCCGATCAAGGGTCAAACTTTTGCTCTGATTTATTTAAACAACTCAATAAGTTATTTAGTATAAAACATATATTTGCGTCGCCCTACCATCCCCAAACCTGTGGCGCGCTCGAACGTAGTCATTCCACACTTAAGGAATACTTAAGGTCTTATATAGGAGAAAATCAAAACACTTGGGACCTCTACATCCCAAGTGCAATGATAGCCTATAACTCTAATGTACACAGTACAACCGGCTTCACACCGTTAGAACTGTTGTTCGGTTTTAAGCCTTATTTACCGTCGAGCATCGACACTCTCGATAATAATACCTATAGCGATTACATTCGAGCTTTAAACCATCGCCTTTATTATAGTCGCCAAAAAGCACTTCATAACATTCAAAGTTCTAAAGAAAGGTCTAAAAACCATTATGATTCACGAACCAAACCTATTTCTTACAACACTGGTGACATGGTATACATACGTTGTCATCATAAACAAAATAAAGCTTTATCACCAGTGTGGAAAGGTCCGTTTAAAATAATAAAACTAAACGGTAAACATACCGTCACCGTCCTAGTCAATCGTAAACACATACGTCATCATTATGACGAAATCAAACTGGCTAGTGACAGCACACCATAGTTATAAGTTATAATGTAAATAACAATGGAATGTTATGAGTCTTATGTATTCTGTTTCAGATCGGCGCGGTCGCCGCTCGCCGCCGGGTTAAATTACGTTACGCAAATAACTAGTAGCCCAGGTCTTTATTTCGATAAGCTCTTAGATATTAAATTTACTAATAGTGACTGGAACGTCGTTACATATATAGATATAAGTAATATTCAACCTAACTTAGATAAGGTAGAGTTCCTATTTCAAAAGCTCGATATTTTATGTAATTCTTTTACCTCATCTAAACTACAATCTGACTGTTCTAATTCGCTCTCCGCTTTGAAAAGCCAACATTTTACCAATGTCAATAAGTTCTCGTCTATATCATACTTATTAGAAAATAATAGTTCTCATAAGCGTGTCAAAAGAGGCCTTCTTGATTTAGGAGGATCTCTCTTAAAATCGATATTTGGCACTTTAGACGCCGAAGACGGAATTAAATACTCTAAGGCCATTAAAAATGTACAGACGGATGAAAAACATCTCGCACATCTCATGAAGGATAATATTCATGTTATCCAATCCACTATTTCATCTTTTAACAATTCTATATCTAAGGTTGACCAAAATGAGAAGCATCTCTTGGAGAATATGCAAATAATATACAAAATTCTCGATACAGTTTCCAATACCAACGATAAAATCGAAATTAAATCACAAATTAACTCATTATTTAACTCTTTAGAAGCCATTATCTTAACGTTATCTTTCGACATCGACGATATTAACAACGCCATCTTATTTGCAAAGTTAAACGTTTTGCATCCGACTGTACTGTGTCCTCATCAATTATATAATGAACTTGATAAGCATAGAAATAAGTTGCCTAGCCATTATGATCTTCCTGTAACCTTAACTCTACAAAACATACAAGAGATAAGTGATATTTCTAGGTTAGTATGTTATTATCATGAAAATAAGATTATATTTATTTTAAGAATTCCTTTAGTTTTACCCCAAATCTATAACCTTTATAATGTAATACCTTCACCTGTACCGTATGACATTACAAAACCTGACACTTATATCCTTATCGAACCGACTAGCTCGTATGTGGCAATAACAGCTGATCGTATGTTTTACTCGCTAGTGAAGGACATTGACAAGTGTAAACTCATCAGTGAAAAGTGTTATGTGTGTGTGCTCTCCAATATGTTTTCAGTGATCGCCAACCCTACCTGCGAAACGACTTTGCTTAGTGAAGCGATAAGCAAACTACCTGATACATGTGTAACTAAACTAATTCATGGATCTATTGACATATTTCATAAATTAAGCCTTAATCGTTGGATGTTTGTTCAGTCAGAGCCAGGCAAATGCCATATAACATGTGATAAAAATGACGTTAACTTAGATGTTATCTTATTTGGAACGGGCATCTTAACCTTACCCAAAACTTGTAAAGCTTTTTTTAAGACCTTGCAATTCACCGCGGCCGGTGAAACTTATCTCGGTAATGTGACAAACATAGTATCAAATTTTAACATTTTATTAGACGATTGCTGTGATCATTCAAAAGTAAATAAAACTTTACCAAGCCTCCCGTTCTCGAAATTAAAAAATATCGGGAATCTTGACTCTTTGCTACATGCCAGTATCCATCTCCAATCAATGGAAGATGAGTTAAATAAATTAGAAAGCCCATCTCACTTCCAAACCTATAGCACAGTATATACGTCATTAAGTCTATTTACAAGCATAATATTTTTATTATATCTCATTTATAAATGTCGAAGACATTTATGCAGTAAAAAGTTG
>OX596205.1:14661562-14702014 GCA_951394215.1 Glyphodes perspectalis | reverse complement strand
CACCTAGCAAGGCTCGCAGACGATGCAGCAGCGTGGCGGCGGTGGCGCGCAGCAGGGCGGAGGCGAGGCACAGCGCGGGGCGGGCGGCGGCCGCGCGGGACACGGCGCAGTACAGACAGAACGCGATGCGCACCTAGCAAGGCTCGCAGACGATGCAGCAGCGTGGCGGCGGTGGCGCGCAGCAGGGCGGAGGCGAGGCACAGCGCGGGGCGGGCGGCGGCCGCGCGGGACACGGCGCAGTACAGACAGAACGCGATGCGCACCTAGCAAGGCTCGCAGACGATGCAGCAGCGTGGCGGCGGTGGCGCGCAGCAGGGCGGAGGCGAGGCACAGCGCGGGGCGGGCGGCGGCCGCGCGGGACACGGCGCAGTACAGACAGAACGCGATGCGCACCTAGCAAGGCTCGCAGACGATGCAGCAGCGTGGCGGCGGTGGCGCGCAGCAGGGCGGAGGCGAGGCACAGCGCGGGGGCGGGCGGCGGCCGCGCGGGACACGGCGCAGTACAGACAGAACGCGATGCGCACCTAGCAAGGCTCGCAGACGATGCAGCAGCGTGGCGGCGGTGGCGCGCAGCAGGGCGGAGGCGAGGCACAGCGCGGGGCGGGCGGCGGCCGCGCGGGACACGGCGCAGTACAGACAGAACGCGATGCGCACCTAGCAAGGCTCGCAGACGATGCAGCAGCGTGGCGGCGGTGGCGCGCAGCAGGGCGGAGGCGAGGCACAGCGCGGGGGCGGGCGGCGGCCGCGCGGGACACGGCGCAGTACAGACAGAACGCGATGCGCACCTAGCAAGGCTCGCAGACGATGCAGCAGCGTGGCGGCGGTGGCGCGCAGCAGGGCGGAGGCGAGGCACAGCGCGGGGCGGGCGGCGGCCGCGCGGGACACGGCGCAGTACAGACAGAACGCGATGCGCACCTAGCAAGGCTCGCAGACGATGCAGCAGCGTGGCGGCGGTGGCGCGCAGCAGGGCGGAGGCGAGGCACAGCGCGGGGCGGGCGGCGGCCGCGCGGGACACGGCGCAGTACAGACAGAACGCGATGCGCACCTAGCAAGGCTCGCAGACGATGCAGCAGCGTGGCGGCGGTGGCGCGCAGCAGGGCGGAGGCGAGGCACAGCGCGGGGCGGGCGGCGGCCGCGCGGGACACGGCGCAGTACAGACAGAACGCGATGCGCACCTAGCAAGGCTCGCAGACGATGCAGCAGCGTGGCGGCGGTGGCGCGCAGCAGGGCGGAGGCGAGGCACAGCGCGGGGCGGGCGGCGGCCGCGCGGGACACGGCGCAGTACAGACAGAACGCGATGCGCACCTAGCAAGGCTCGCAGACGATGCAGCAGCGTGGCGGCGGTGGCGCGCAGCAGGGCGGAGGCGAGGCACAGCGCGGGGCGGGCGGCGGCCGCGCGGGACACGGCGCAGTACAGACAGAACGCGATGCGCACCTAGCAAGGCTCGCAGACGATGCAGCAGCGTGGCGGCGGTGGCGCGCAGCAGGGCGGAGGCGAGGCACAGCGCGGGGCGGGCGGCGGCCGCGCGGGACACGGCGCAGTACAGACAGAACGCGATGCGCACCTAGCAAGGCTCGCAGACGATGCAGCAGCGTGGCGGCGGTGGCGCGCAGCAGGGCGGAGGCGAGGCACAGCGCGGGGCGGGCGGCGGCCGCGCGGGGACACGGCGCAGTACAGACAGAACGCGATGCGCACCTAGCAAGGCTCGCAGACGATGCAGCAGCGTGGCGGCGGTGGCGCGCAGCAGGGCGGAGGCGAGGCACAGCGCGGGGCGGGCGGCGGCCGCGCGGGACACGGCGCAGTACAGACAGAACGCGATGCGCACCTAGCAAGGCTCGCAGACGATGCAGCAGCGTGGCGGCGGTGGCGCGCAGCAGGGCGGAGGCGAGGCACAGCGCGGGGCGGGCGGCGGCCGCGCGGGACACGGCGCAGTACAGACAGAACGCGATGCGCACCTAGCAAGGCTCGCAGACGATGCAGCAGCGTGGCGGCGGTGGCGCGCAGCAGGGCGGAGGCGAGGCACAGCGCGGGGCGGGCGGCGGCCGCGCGGGACACGGCGCAGTACAGACAGAACGCGATGCGCACCTAGCAAGGCTCGCAGACGATGCAGCAGCGTGGCGGCGGTGGCGCGCAGCAGGGCGGAGGCGAGGCACAGCGCGGGGCGGGCGGCGGCCGCGCGGGACACGGCGCAGTACAGACAGAACGCGATGCGCACCTAGCAAGGCTCGCAGACGATGCAGCAGCGTGGCGGCGGTGGCGCGCAGCAGGGCGGAGGCGAGGCACAGCGCGGGGCGGGCGGCGGCCGCGCGCCTCAGCGCCGCGCGGGACACGGCGCAGTTCTCCAGCGCGCCGCGCATGTACAGCTCACGTTCTATGCTCACTTGCTACAAACGTAACGAAACATATTTTACTCGCTTATTTTATAGCTAACTTTCTGGTTCGAAGGACCACTTGGTCCTTCAAACCAGATAATAATTACAGTTATAATAAAAACTTGAAAAGCAATCATTTAATATTGACAAATATACATAAATAAATTTAATGAAGATGCGCAATGTTATATTTAACAACAAACCTTGGTGAAATCTTCATCCGGCCATGGCAAGCCGTTATACATGACATCCGGCGATACCAACTCAACTAGCAATAGAGATACAGATGTTGCCCCCTCCACAACACCGCTGTTACCATCCTAGAAACAAAATACACAAATATATAAGCCTCACTGTCCACAACGTTAAATATTTAAGTTATGAACCAACCAGCGTCCGATTGTAAGCACAATACATACAAAACATTACATATAAACCTTCCTCTTGAATCATTATATTGCTGAAAACAGCATCAATATCCCTTGCGTAGTTTAGATGTAAGCGGACAGAAGTGGCGACCTAATTTTATACTATGTAATGCACAAATCCACTCACCATACACGACATCAAGGCACCCATCAGCAACTCGTTGTTGGTGGTCAGTATCGGCGGTATGTCGTTGCCGTCGTCGACGCCGTTTTGCTTTCTAACGCCCTTCCCAATGATACCCGCGTGGAATACTGATGTGTGACTTTGCGTCAACTGGGTTATGGGACCCTGGAACAACAATTCAATTCAGTAAGAGAAAGCAGATCAACTCAAGCTAAAGTTGAGTTGAAAATAAAAATTATCTCACGATCATAATTATACCCATAGTCTATAAAATGATTTCAAAGTAATTATTTCAAGAAGAAAATCAAAACTTTACTACATAAATGTTAGTTAAATATAACATAACATACGCGATCTAGTATTTTGTCTGTAAGATACATACTAATGTGGTAACATCTACAATATTTTTTTTTTAAATCCAACAAGCCACTTCCTATAACCGTGTCAACAGAAGCTGAATAATTTGTCACGCTGATAAACATATTCTCATCGCTCAGTCCTTACTGCCCGAACACACAACATCAGGATGGCCCTGCTCGGAGGATGCACTCTCTTTTAATAAGAACATGAATTGTATTAACTAACTAGCTGTGCCAGCGGTGTCACCCGCGTTTATGGTTAATATTATAAAGACTATTTCCGTCATACATGATTTCTATATAACTTTAACCATTAAGGCTGCACACGCGCCGGAAGCTTAAATGGAGTAACTTCTCCCGTTTTCCCAACGTTTTCCTTCACTACTCTGCTCCTATTGATTGTAGCGTGATGAAAAGTATACTATAACCTGCCCAGGAGTATGAAGAATAATTGTACCAAGTTTTGTTAAAATCCGTTGAGTAGTTTTTGTTTCTATAAGGAACATACAGACAGACAGACAGACAGACAGACAAAAATTTTACTGATTGCATTTTTGGCATCAGTATCGATCACTAATCACCCCCTGATAGTTATTTTGAAAATATATTTCATGTACAGAATTGACCTCTCTACAGATTTATTATAAGTATAGATTAAAATTAACTAAACTTCACGCCACTTCCCTAGCGGGGTAGGCAAAGAGAACCGAACGCCATATGGCACGATCCATACCCACCTCACTCGCCTATTCAACATTCATGATCCTTTTCATACAAGCTCTACGGTTTAATGAATATTATTAATCTATAAAACCCCTAATATAGTTGTCGAAGTATATAGAAGTCAAACACGTACATGTTTCTGATTCAAATGTATAAGCAGGTCCTCGTGCGCCCAGTCCTTGGCCGCGCTGACGGTGTTGGCGGTGACGCAGCGGCTGCCGAACGCGCGCTCCTCGCGGAACATGGCCGTCTCGAGCAGGTCCCGCAGCGCGACCGCGCGACCCAGCTTGCTGTGGATGCACAGCTTGCGCAGGAGTCGGCAGGCAGTTTGGACGCCTCGGAGTTTGTCCATTATATCTGCGTAGGAGAACGAGTTGCGTGTAAAGGAAATTGTGGAGAGCCCTCATTCTTAGGCTTTTTATCTACTATTTGTCGGCAAACTCTTACACTGCCTAGGTAAACCGTTACGGCAATGGTTGGCCTATGATGTCGGACTCCAGTGGTGGTAAAATTTTATTTCTGCCATATTGACCTCACAATAACTCGCAATTATCATTTACAGTACCCTTTTTTTTATCAAATGACGATTCTGGCTACAGTTTAGTACTGAGCTACCATAAACCTTCAATATTACTAACCTTTTTCATGAAGACACCTGAAGAAATATTTGACAGTCGCTTGCACTACTTTCAATATGACTTCCACACTTGGCGGTGGCGCTTTTATGCCTGACATATCCACCCTGTCTAGTACCTGTAATCAAAATGAAATTATTATAAAGACTAGCTAAGCTCACTGGTAAGAACACCATGTATATCATCATCTTCCTAGCGTTATGTCCCTTGCTTAGACAGGGTCCGCTTAGACCATGATCCAGGATGTAGCGAGTCTGGTAATTACATTGAAGCGACTGCCGATCTGACCTTCGTAACCCTAAGATAGGGGAACCAGACAATTTATGTATAACGGTTACAAATCCAAAGTTATTTAAATTTTCAGGTTTCATCACGATGTTTTCCCTCACCGTCGAGCTAGTAGGATAAATACGTACATAGATTTGAAAAATTCAGAGGTACGTGGCCGGGTTTGAACCCGCACTCCTCGGTTAAGAGGCGCGTGTCCTTACCATTGAGCTACCACCGCTCACGCACGTACCACGTATATGTGTCAAATATTTATACCACTAGCTTAGCAGTGAGGAAAAACATCGTGATGAAACCTGCACATCACAACAACTATGGATGTGTCACCATGATTCAAATCGTCCGGTTTCCCCTATCTAAGTGTTACGAAGGTAAGATCGGCAGTCACTTCAATGTAGTTACCAGACTCCCTAAATGCTGAACCATAGTCAAAGCGAACCCAAACTAAGCACGGCACACGCTAGGACAGCGTTTCTCAAAGGGGGGTACGCGAACCCCTAGGGGTTCGCGGGAGATTTACGTAATGGAGTATGAACGACTGACCCGTGCGACACGCTTGTCGGCGGACGCGCTACTGAACTTACTGTCTGATCTGAACCTACTCTAAGGTGGGGGTCAGTCTAGGGTTCGCCGTCCCCTGGAGACTTTAAAAGGGGTATGTAGAGCCATAAGTTTGAGAAACCCTGCGCTAGGAGGACGATGACTGCCGTCAAATTGCTTGTCTTCTTCTCCTGCGCTCACCTCGGCTAGCGCGTGGCAGGTGGGCATCTCGTCGAGCGCGGCCATGGTGCAGCGCGGCCGCGGCCGCAGCAGCGACGCGTACTGCTGCAGCGCGCCGCCCACGCGGTACAGGCTCGCTTCCACCGCGCGACCGATCGGCCGCGTGCGAAGATGCGATACTTGGTTCGAGTTCTCCCATCTGATGAAAAGAAAAAGCCGCCGCCGCGCAAATAGTTCACCAGACACGTACTAGATGGCATTGCGTGAATATTGGTAAGTATGAATTAATCAATATTGTGAAACAAAAATATGTAACGGGGTGTTACGATATAACACATATGTGATAGCCAAATAACAGATTATTTACATTCAGTTTCTTGGTACACGCGTGGGCGCTCAAGTTGCTTTGAGCGCTACTTGACGCCGGTCTTGACAATTCCAGGGTACCTATTACCAGTGTGATGATGTTCAAGCAGTAATAATGCAGAAACGTCTTCTGTTTGGGCACTTCAGACTCCTCGATGAAGTTTTGTTGATCTCCGCGTCGGCGCCTTTGGCGTTTCTCAGCGCATATTCAACGCCGGTCTTGATGAAGCCCGGGTGCCTATTACCTTTGTAGACACAACGAAAAGAAGTCTTACCTAAGCAATGTGATAATATTCAAGCAGTAATAATGCAGAAACGTCTTTTGGTTGGGCACTTCCGACTCCTCGACGAAGTGTTTCTTGATCTCCGCGTCAGCGCTCATGGCGTCTCTAAGCGCGTACTCAACGCCGGTCTTCACCAAGCCCTGGTACCGCTCGGTGTCCATGCTGACGTCCCCCGAGTCATTGGGCACGTGCATAGTGAGCGTGCCCGAGATGATGCGCACGAGCAACGCGAGGGTGGTGTCGTTGCGCGAGTACTGGAGTAGGTAGCTGATGATGCTCACGAATTCCGATGGGAGGTTGTAGCCTGAATATACAAGAATAGATGTGAGTATACTTACATATATCTTATGAACAAAATCTAGACATAACAATGTAAAGGCATATTCATAAAGGAAGGCACCACATCAGAATATGTAGTATACCTAGGTTCTAGTATTTAGTAGTCTTCATAGACCTCTGAACCTCACTTACAAACTTTATTGCATCTACATATTCTTTCACTCCATCAGTCCACAAATCGGATCACGGTTGAACAATCAAACGCTACTCACTAACCAAAATCAGTACCCTGGCAAACGCTACTCACTAACCAAAATCAGTACCCTGGCAAACTCTACTCACTAACCAAAATCAGTACCCTGGAAAACTCTACTCACTAACCAAAATCAGTACCCTGGCAAACGCTACTCACTAACCAAAATCAATACCCTGGCAAACTCTACTCACTAACCAAAATCAGTACCCTGGCAAACGCTACTCACTAACCAAAATCAGTACCCTGGCAAACTCTACTCACTAACCAAAATCAGTACCCTGGCAAACTCTACTCAGTAACTAAAATCAGTACCCTGGCAAACGCTACTCACTAACTAAAATCAGTACCCTGGCAAACTCTACTCACTAACTAAAATCAGTACCCTGGCAAACTCTACTCACTAACCAAAATCAGTACCCTGGCAAACTCTACTCAGTAACTAAAATCAGTACCCTGGCAAACTCTACTCACTAACTAAAATCAGTACCCTGGCAAACTCTACTCACTAACTAAAATCAGTACCCTGGCAAACTCTACTCACTAACTAAAATCAGTACCCTGGCAAACTCTACTCACTAACTAAAATCAGTACCCTGGCAAACTCTACTCACTAACTTAAATCAGTACCCTGACAAACTTTACTCACTAACTAAAATTAGTATCCTGGTAAACGGCGGTACTCACTAACCAAAATCAGTACCCTGGCAAACTCTACTCACTAACCAAAATCAGTACCCTGGCAAACTCTACTCAGTAACTAAAATCAGTACCCTGGCAAACGCTATTCACTAACTAAAATCAGTACCCTGGCAAACTCTACTCACTAACTAAAATCAGTACCCTGGCAAACTCTACTCACTAACTAAAATCAGTACCCTGGCAAACTCTACTCACTAACTAAAATCAGTACCCTGGCAAACTCTACTCACTAACCAAAATCAGTACCCTGGCAAACTCTACTCACTAACTAAAATCAGTACCCTGGCAAACTCTACTCACTAACTTAAATCAGTACCCTGACACACTTTACTCACTAACTAAAATTAGTACCCTGGTAAACGGCGGTACTCACTAATCAAGATCAGTACCCTGGCAAACTCTACTCACTAACTAAGATCAGTATCCTGGCAAACTCTACTCACTAACTAAAATCAGTACCCTGGCAAACTCTACTCACTAACTTAAATCAGTACCCTGACACACTTAACTCACTAACTAAAATTAGTACCCTGGTAAACGGCGGTACTCACTAACCAAGATCAGTACCCTGGCAAACTCTACTCACTAACTAAAATCAGTACCCTGGCAAACTCTACTCACTAACTAAAATCAGTACCCTGGCAAACTCTACTCACTAACTTAAATCAGTATCCTGACACACTTTACTCACTAACTAAAATTAGTACCCTGGTAAACGGCGGTACTCACTAATCAAGATCAGTACCCTGGCAAACTCTACTCACTAACTAAAATCAGTACCCTGGTAAACTCTACTCACTAACTAAAATCAGTACCCTGGCAAACTCTACTCACTAACTTAAATCAGTACCCTGGCACACTTTACTCACTAAAATTAGTACCCTGGTAAACGGCGGTACTCACTAACCAAGATCAGTACCCTGGCAAACTCTACTCACTAACTAAAATCAGTACCCTGGTAAACGCTACTCACTAACTAAAATCAGTACCCTGGCAAACTCTACTCACTAACTTAAATCAGTACCCTGACACACTTTACTCACTAAAATTAGTACCCTGGTAAACGGCGGTACTCACTAACCAAGATCAGTACCCTGGCAAACTCTACTCACTAACTAAAATCAGTACCCTGGTAAACGCTACTCACTAACTAAGATCAGTATCCTGGCGAGCGAGTACTGCTCCAGCTTGTTCCCGTTCAACAGCCTCTCTCTCACGATGTTGATCTCCTCAGCGGCGCTCGACAGCAGCGGTATCGTTTTGTCCGGGTACATACACTCGAATTCCAGTTTTTGAAGGAGGTATTCTACAAAACAGAAATATACATATTTGGTAAATAAAGCTTTCAAAATAAAGTATGCATTAAGTGTAATTGACAATACTTGTAGTCTCAATGGCGCATTGAGGTGTTGTTAGGTCTTGTTTGATGTGACACTTCAAAATATGAAATTAATGTTAATCCTATAAAATAAACCAATTATTTATAACAGTTGACTGGCTCGATGGCTCATTCGGTAGTGACCCTGCCCCATGCGCCAAGATTTGTGCGTTCGATCCCTCTACAGAACAAACATTCGTATGATGAATACTTGTGTTTGTTCTGTGTCTGGGTGTTAATATTGAATATTTGAGTATATATTTGTAATACCACTGTTGATTCTGATATCCGTAACACAAGTGCTTAAGCTACTTACCTCGGAGTCAGATCAATGTATGTGATGTAGTCTCATATTTATATTTATATTTATAACGATATGTCCCAACTTCAGTATAGCGAAAGGCTTTCGCCGTTGGTGATGAAAGCTCCCTTTAGGCGAGCGCACGGGAATCAGACTTAAAGGGTGAGACGCGAGTAGTGTGAGAACCGTGAGTCTTTAATGCCTCGCAACCTGTAGCTCGACATCCAACAGCTATTCAGCTGTTTCGGATGTCGAGCTACAGGTTACATTGTGAATACAAGGGCGATGATCCGAAGATGATGTAATCGGAACAGGCACCATAGTAGTAAGGATTCGAGGGTTCTGGCTCACCCCAGATTGTTAGTTACGTAGTAAAAAGCTATATCTGGATCCTTAAGAAATACGAAGACGGGAATCAGTGCAATCGACTCAAACCACCCCCAAATCTTTTTTTTTTTTCCTCGGGGCACCCCGAAAGTTTACCAGTTGAGCCAGATCTGGGGTGAGCCATAACTCTCGAATCCTTACTACTCACCATTAAAGGCGAACCAGTTCGCAATACTCGAGCGCGCAGGACTGACCGAGTAGCTGCCGGCAGAAGAGGTTCCTCTGCGCGTAGTCGAGCAGCAGCAGCAGGCAGCGCACGTCGCAGCGCAGCAGCAGCGCCACCAGCGCGCCCGGCCCCACGCTCTCCCACGCCGGCGTGTGCCGCACGCCCGCGCACACCGCGCACAGCCGCTTCATCACTTCCTCTGTCACTGCAATACCACATCAAATATTAACCATGTAAAAAAAATTATCACATAGGCATGGACCCACACAGCCTTTAGGAAACTCCCACAAGCCGTGACCCTCTGAAGGCGGTGTGTCGGACTCGAACCGACTTAACCCCGAGGTGGCCCCCAGCGGCGCAGTTCCGGAGGAGCCGGTAGCCCCACTGCCGGGTCTATACGGCAGCTCCTCCGTTGTGCGCATGCCGCGCCGCGCCGCCTATCTCGCGCGGCGGTGGTCGATGCTGAGCACCCCACGGTCGTTAGGCGCCGGATGCACAGCACCGAGCACACGAGCACGTCGAGACATCATAGGCCACCCAGCATTTCTCAACTACTCCACCCAGGAATTAAACGCCGATCATCCCCGAGACCGGCGTCGTGGGCACACTCTCGCGCTGTACCCTCTGCTATACAAGAGGGACATGCGGATCATCTTGTCGGGGAGGGTCACCTTCCACTTTGGCGACCCAAATTGAGGTCCCACTTAGCTTCAGTCCTGGATGGTCTAAGTCGAGGGCTTACTAAGCCCTCCAGGTAGACCAAACCGAGGACCCCGAAGGAGAGGATGCCTAAATACAAAATCTATGCAATTATAAACTAACTAAACTTCACGCCACTTCCCTAGCGGGAATTAATAATTATAATCTATGTTATATGTACTCACATGTTAGTTCAATATCTTGTGTGAGCGCTTTCAGGACTACATCCGATTTTGAGGCAAGGTTCAGTAAATACGGTATCACATCACGCTTCTTATCGAATTTGCTGTCTTCTTTTATTGCTTCCTGCAAAAAAATATGTAAATTAAAACTATGAACATCTTTATAACAATACAGCTATTGGTATTTGGCCGCGCCCAGCGCCAGCGCGCGGCACGTACAAGTGCGAGCTCACATTGAACAAGTCGACGAGCGCGGCGCGCACGTGCGGGCGCGCGGGCGGGTGCTGCGCGAGGTGCGCCAGCACGGCGCGCGCCGCGTCCGCGCCCAGCGCCAGCGCGCGCGGCGCCACCAGCGCAGGCTCGGCGCGACCGACCCAGCCGACCGCCCACGAACACGCCCACGATCCTGCAGCGAGCCAAAAAATAAATACTAGAGTCTGGCCCATTGCAGACTTCATAATATCAATCAGTTTTCATCTCCTTTATAGCATTATGTCATAAGTAATTTATGATGTAGTGCTTTCGATGCTGATTACTAATCAAGATCCACTTCGACTTTAGAGATTAGGTTAATAAATATTTATTACTATTTTCCATTATGAACTAGGAATTAGTGAGGGTGGCAGCAGGGAGGAATTTGTTAAAAAATTACAGAGATGCTTAAGGTTAGTGTGAATATGTCAGAAAGACCTTACAGCAAAGTTAGACAGCATTTCAAAATAAATTGTTAACATACCTAACCTAGCGTACCCATAAACTGCATTTGATAATATTTAAAATAGGATAAAACTCACCTAACATCATGTCAATACACTTGGCTCGTTCTTCAGAGTTGAGCAAAGTCAAATTCTGTGTAGTCATATCTAATAAAGTCCGTACGGGCTCAATGCTCTGTAGTGTTGCATCTAGAATATAAAATTAAAACCATAATAACATACTGATGATTAATATGCAAATTTTTGTACAAACTAATTGTACAGATGATGATAATGAAATAATGAAAATTTTTATATAGTCGCTATTAGATTAATTCGTTGATATTCATATTATGAACTTGTAATGTCAATAATTATGCTGTAAACTGCTTATTAAGAAGTTTAGAACTTACTTGGTATGGTAACTTTATTAGTGGCAATGTCCATAATTAAGTTAATGCACCAAGGGGCTATGATTGGCGCCCATGACTCCCCTAGACCACATAATTCTGGTCCAATCATGCTCACACTCTCCAGAGCTGCATTCAAATTTAATTCAGACTGTAAAATAGAAAAATGATTTATTAGACTTTCTTTAAGTATATTTGTTTCATACGAAATTAAACAAAATAGATTATCTTAAGAGCAACCCACGTAATAAAGTAAATAATTATGTTTTAATCATTTAATTAAATCTATGTATGGATAATATTACTGACACTAAATCAAAGAAGATTGGTATGAGGAAATAGGTTAGAATTAGGTTATAATATATATATTTTTTATAAATACTTATTTTCTCACCTCGTAGTCAGACGGATTGAGTGAAACGTTCACCGCATCATGGAAAACCATGGCGAAATATTCCAAAACGGCATTTCGAGCTGCTGGGAAGTTCTTTAGAAGTGAAATGCCGATTTTGGTTAGCTCCGCTGCGTTTTGCGAGTTCCTTCGCGATGCACCATAAATGAAATTATTAAGATCGGCAGATAAAGATATCGACTTAGTTTGAGGATTCATTGTGGAATTTCTCGACTAACGCTAAATATCTACATAGGGCCAAAACAAATTTGACAAGCAGAGCAGCATCATCAAAACAAACGTCAATTTTGAACTGTTCCGTCAGTGTCAAAACCTATAAGTACTTTAACATTACTCGTCTGTGATAAGTACTGAAACATATAGAGACGACCTAATGTTCTATACGAACAATCTGCTAATATCGATATTGTATTCATAAACCTCTATCTCTTTTTCAAAAAGTGAAGCCCAAATTTGAGTGAGAAACAAATATGGCGCCTTTGTGTAGTGTCATTCCACTTTACTTATTTACATAGGTACTATATGTCTCTGAACAATTTATTTAAGGCGATGCTTTTAATTTTACAAGTTAGTTAGGTTATAATCACAAATTTTATCAATATTGGCACAATACACCGCAAATTCCACTGACATGTACAACTTAAAGCGAGAAACCAAAATAATAAGCCGGTTCACTTAGGTATTTCTATGACGTCACTTGATGATGTTACTGAAAATAGTTAAGTCATATTTGTTGTCTCTTTTTACGTGCAGAAATGCAGACTTGTTAAAAAGAGATAGATAGAGGTTTATGAATACAATATATATATTAACCATATTTGTATATTAGATTGTTCGTATAGAACATTATGTCGTCTCCATGTGTTTCAGTACTCAAAGGTTCCAACCTAACCGTCGTCGGATATCTTCGCCCCTGGGGGCGGTTTCGGGCCTTTAGTGGGGTGCTCTTTGCTCTTTGATGTTTCTTTCGAGCTCTTCAAGCAAGTGGTAACGTGGGCCTCTCGGCGTGAGAGTCCTCCGCTGGCGCTATCCGCCGCACCCTCGGCGCGGTCGAACCCACCGGGTGGAACCCGTTGGGGAAGCCCAGTGAATATGCTAGCGAGCGGGTGCGGCTTACAGGTGTGGCGCAAAGGGAAGGAAGTCGGTTAGTCTCTCGGGGGGGGGTATGGTATTTGTTAACAAATGTCTCGACGGTCGTGTCGGTCGTGGGCTGGGTATATAAAGATATTGTTATTTTTTAATAAGTCCTCCAGCCTTTTTTTCTTCCTATATTGTCTGTCCGTCTGTCTGTCAGGACCTGTGTCGCTGCGCATTGGGTCGTGGTGCGAGCGCAGCAAACAGGTCCTAGAGTTCCCGCTTACGACCCTGAAGCGGGGACGGGGGTAAGGGGTAGGATTGGGGATGGGGTGGAAGGGGTCGACTGGGTTGGTGGGGAGCAGCGCAGTCGAGGCGCATGGACCCAACCTAACCCTTTAATCTAAAAGCAAGGAAAGCTGTAAAATATAGTTAGAAAAGTATACAATTATATCTTATTTGTAACATACAATTTAATGAATGTATACACATACTAAATGCAAAGTTATTTATAGAAAGAAGCTTTTACCAAGACGAGCATTATTTTTTAATAATAATGGTTATTAATATGGAGTGATGAGTATATGGGCCAGTATCAGATATATAAGTTACTCTATGGCCGTATGGCACAACTTTCACAAGTCATATAGTGTGTTTTGATCACATCACGCACGCATGGACGGAATATAAATGGGGCTTTTACTTTTTACCTCGCAGTAAACCAAGTCTCGTAATAAAAAAAACTTCTTCAACATAAGTAGGTACATCTAAAGAAAAAAACTGTCAGTCATGAGTCGAGTCAAGTCTAGCGATGCCGAACTATCAATAGTGAAACCTCGAAAATCAGTTAGAATATCGATAGGACTATTGATACTATCGATACATCAATAGTATTACCCCAATTTGGGCTATCGATACTATCGATACTATCGATAGTTCCTTAATTTTCGATAGTATTACTTAGAGTTTAAGAGTTTTAGTTTTAGCGGTAATGCTGTATAATTTAGTTTAAAATTATACAGCATTACCGCTAGAGAAGTAATAAAGTCTTAGTAATTAATTTCCGTAAAAAAACCTTTGCGTACTAGTGACCATTATACCAATAATTTCCAAACAATAGTATCGAAAATAAAACGACTATCGATAGTTTAAAACTATCGCTGCTATCAATACTATCGATAGTTTTTTTATTTACGGGGAACAATACTATCGATAGTATAGATAGTATTGATTTCATGCAATAGTATTGCCTGGATCTAAGCTATCGATACTATTGATAGTATTGATAGGCTATCGATACTATTGATATGACGTCAAATATCGATTGACTATCGATAGACTATCGATAATCGACTATCGATCGGCATCACTAGTCAAGTCACTGTCAACTTCAAAAAATAAAACAACAACGCACGTCACATTGTCACAATAAAATATTTTTTCTCGATTAACAATATTAAATATATTGCAAACAGAATTAAACTATACAAGGCACAATAATTTTTGATCTATATATTATTGTTAGGTAGGTAACTTCGCATCGGTAGTTATAGTTTCGTAACCAACTTCGCTGTGAGAAGTTTAGAGGAAGACTTTGTTCAATGCTTTTTTTATTTTAACCTTTCCTTACAAGTATTAAATGAAAAAGAATATGCGTAAAGGTAAACAATACTATATTGATTTTCTAAAATCTTCAAATGAACCCTTTACTTATCTCGAAGGCAATAGAGAAGACACTTTTGAATGGTGTCCTCAACGCCCATCTATTCGTAGACAACCTGCCTTTAAGAAAAAGGCAATGCCTAAGATTGGTTCAAAGAGGGTACAACAGAAACGGACACGTCAATCTCAACAGGATGTGTCACAGACGGGTCTCGCGCCAAAACATGGTTGGGATGGGGTCTCCCGGGATTCTGAACCGCCAAATAGAGGTGTCGAAAACCAAATTGAAGGTTTGTACAGGAATGAAAATCCTTTTAGAGAACCAGGGATTAATCAGGGTACAAAGAGGCCATATGTTGGTAACGGTCCTGATAGTGCCCCTGAAAATGAATCAGAGGAAGGTCCACATATGAAAAAAAGGAGACAGCTTTCAAATGCAGGCTGGATTGGGAACGAACGGTTACCTGAACCGCCTGGTGCAGTTAATGTGGATCAAACAGGGGGAAGCTCACATTGCCAGGGACAAGTACCATACCAGGCTCCCTGTATTAGTCAGGGGAGAAAGAGGCCATATATTGGTGGAAGTTGTGATGATCTAGTAAATGCATCAGGGGAAACTCCAGATATTGAGAAAATAAGAAGACTATCAGCTAACTTTACATACCAGATAAATGGTTTGTATAAGTTGGATAGTAATAAACCATGCACAGAAGAGGCAGAATGGACTGGGGAATACGGTAATGATAGTGAGACAATGTTTAATGACAGAATAGGCATGAATATGCAGCAGTCTCAGTCTACAACTCTGCCCAATGCAGGGAAATCAGTTACCCATAAATTAGCTATTATAAGGGATGATTACCCTGCCACTCTGTTCGAATTGGAACAGTTTGACACAGTCCAAATGGCCATATTAAAAAAACTTGAAGATACTCCAGATCCCCTACCAGTTGTTAATATGGGTTTCATTAACAGTTTAGGCGTCATTCCCGTGAGTTGTGAGGGTAAACATTCGGCCAACTTTCTTTTTTCATTTAGTGGTTGCATCCTAAAAGGTGGCATAAAAATCAAGGTGGTGAATGCTGCCGATCTTCCAAAACCTTGCAAAATGGCATGGAAGACTCGCAATGTTATCTGTACAGATCTGAAACCGGTATTTAGGATGCTACAGAGATGCAATCCGCTTTTAAGGACTGCACATTGGAGAGTTGTTGACACAGAGATAAACCCCCATTCGGTTCGCAGGATTGTATTTTTAGACACTGTTTCAGCGGAATATATAAAATCTAACAACTATTCCATTCCAGATGGTCTATATAGAAGTAAATTTAAAGTTCTAGATGATCCAAATATATTTTCACATGTGCCAAACAATGATAATGCTTTATTGAATAAGGACAATTTTGACAAAGATAAAGTTCAACCCACAATGGTAAATAACTGTCCAGTTATTGATATTCGTGAATGTGAGGAAGATAAGGTGGAATTTCCTCCTCCTCTTCCTGACTCTGGAGGAGTGAATATTGCTGAGCTAGACTCCTCATTGTATGAAGTTCAACAACCTGTAGTAACTGTTGACCTGACTGAGGACTCATCATATGAAGATGATCAGGATTTCAGTGAAGAATTGTGAAGACATGGTAATAATTTAATTATAATAATTATATAATTATTATTTTTTGTCTTATAACTCGAAACTTAACGGAACTTGTTGATTATATTTAATTATTTTTTTATGGAATGTGGCTTCAGTTTTGTTGAGGAAGGTGGTCAAATATCGCATACATTGAGCTGATTCCAAAGTGATTTAAGCACTCAATGTGGAAATTGGTATCAACGGATGTACCACAAACGCCCAGACCCGGAATAAATATCAGTCCCGGGGTGGAAAATACATCACTCTCTGCGACGTGGAGTTGGAGTATATTAAAAGTAAAATAAAAAATTAAGTTTACTTCTTACTGCCCGCTGCGTTGTTTATGTGGTACATCAATGAAACATCGCTTGTGTGCTATTCTCATGTATAAGCGATACTATTATAAAATTTCATTAAAATCCATGTAGTACTTTTTGCGTCAAAGAGTAACAAACATCCCACATCCATTCATACAAAATTTCGCGCTAAATATATTAGTAAGATTAATTTTTAAAATTAGTGATAAAGAAAAAATCAACAAATGTTAATCAGTAGTTTACTGCATGGACAAGTAAAGTGAATGAGAGTAATACTAAATGAATTTAACTTACAGGGATATGAGACTGCACTCATAGAATTTGTGGTTGAAGCTGCAGCCGCAATGGTAGTCCTCTGTTCTTCTGCCCTACAAGATGGTGTTCTTGGTTTATAATTGCAGGGCTGGCTTTAGCGGTGCCGGCGCCTTGGGCGAGATTAATATGGAGCCCATTTATACCCTTTTACTTTCCAATGGAAACGCACAGATTCAGCGCCCCTTATTCGCCGGCATTAGGCGTACCATGGTTGAAACATGTTGACTAAACTAAAGGGTCGGCGTAGAGTATTTAACTCTTCTTTTTTTAGGTCTTGCGCCCCATGACACCTGGCGCCCTGGGCTACAGCTCCAGTCGCCCACACAAAAAGCCGGCACTGTAGTTATTATTTGAAATGACTTCGAACTTCCACTTTTTATACTATTTAACAGCTCAAAGATCAGAATTATAGAATGAAGTAAGATGTACTTATATTTTTGGAAATCTTGTTTGTTTATAAATAACTTCCAAATGTTCATGGCCTGGCAGATGAATTCCATCGAGTTCATTATTTATTGAAAGATGTTTATAAATGTTCAAATGCTTCAGATATAGCAAGCAAAACCTTACATTTCTATACAACATTTACAATTATTAGGTATTATACATAGTATTTGTATTATGTATAATAATATCTAAGGACTAACTTTATTTATATTTTAGTATTTATATTGTCACATTAGTGTCAAGGACGCTTGTCTAAAATATTGTGTACCAAAGTTGTGATATTCATACTTAATAGTATTAAGTCAAGTGTTTTCAGGCTCACTTACTCAAAAATTGTTTAAAATTTTTTTCATTGTTTTAATTTTTTTTTTTCATTTGTATTTTAAACATGTATTTCATATGTACCTAAAACTGGGTTTTAGTTACTTGTGGTCGAGGTCGACTATTGTAGGTTTCGGTAATGTTTTAGGTACATACATGTAAAAAATACATTTTGTATTATAAACACATATTGTATTTCATATGTACCTAAAACTGGGTTATAGTTACTTGTGGTCGAGGTCGACTATTGTAGGTTTCGGTAATGTTTTAGGTACATACATGTAAAAAATACATTTTGTATTATAAACACATATTGTATTTCATATGTACCTAATACTGGGTTATAGTTACTTGTGGTCGAACCTCGACTATTGTACGTTTCGGTAATGTTTTAGTTACCTAAATGTAAAAAATACATTTTGTATTATAAACACATGTTGTATTTCTTAAGTACCTAAAACTGGGTTATAGTTACTTGTGGTCGAGGTCGACTATTGTAGGTTTCGGTAATGTTTTAGGTACATACATGTAAAAAATACATTTTGTATTATAAACACATATTGTATTTCATATGTACCTAATACTGGGTTATAATTACTTGTGGTCGAACC
Source organism: Glyphodes perspectalis (assembly GCA_951394215.1). NCBI lineage: Eukaryota > Metazoa > Arthropoda > Insecta > Lepidoptera > Crambidae > Glyphodes > Glyphodes perspectalis. Next base: position 14,683,467 of record OX596205.1, on the reverse strand, counting down.
TCGACTATTGTACGTTTCGGTAATGTTTTAGTTACCTAAATGTAAAAAATACATTTTGTATTATAAACACATGTTGTATTTCTTAAGTACCTAAAACTGGGTTATAGTTACTTGTGGTCGAGCTCGACTATTGTACGTTTCGGTAATGTTTTAGGTACATACATGTAAAAAATACATTTTGCATTATAAACACATATTGTATTTCATATGTATCCAAAACTGGATTATAGTTACTTGTGGTCGAGCTGGAATATTGTAAGTTTCGGTAATGTTTTACATATATGTAAAAAATACATTTTGTATTATAAACACATATTGTAGGTATTTTATATGTACCTAAAACTGGGTTATAGCTACTTGTGGTCCAGGTCGACTATTGTACGTTTTGGTAATGTTTTACATATATGTAAAAAATACATTTTGTATTATAAACACTATTGTATTTCATATGTACCTAAAACTGGGTTATAGTTACTTGTGGTCGAGCTGGAATATTGTAAGTTTCGGTAATGTTTTACATATATGTAAAAAATACATTTTGTATTATAAGCACATATTGTAGGTATTTTATATGTACCTAAAACTGGGTTATAGCTACTTGTGGTCCAGGTCGACTATTGTACGTTTTGGTAATGTTTTACATATAATATGTAAAAAATACATTTTGTATTATAAACACTATTGTATTTCATATGTACCTAAAACTGGGTTATAGTTACTTGTGGTCGAGCTGGAATATTGTAAGTTTCGGTAATGTTTAACATATATGTAAAAAATACATTTTGTATTATAAGCACATATTGTAGGTATTTTATATGTACCTAAAACTGGGTTATAGCTACTTGTGGTCGAGTTGGAATATTGTACGTTTTAGTAATGTGTACCATTTAACCTAAGCTAATGACCTGAAACATGAAACAATAGCTCTTTCCTCTTTTGATTTTAATTTTTTTTGAAAGTTGGTATTGATTTAATTTTTACTGATATTGCCACATACCTAAAAGGTACCTCATACCTACATATGTAGTCAAAAATGTTTTAATTAAACATTTTTTAATTTTCAGTTTTGTCTTTTTATTACCATCATCAATCGTTAATTATTTTTATCTACCCAATGGTTATTTTTAGTCATTTAACCATACATAACCCACCCACAGTCGTAGTAGGTACTTATAGTTTTTATAGCGAGTATTGGTTGATGTTTGTTTTTATATTATTATTATTATACATATATTAACGGACTTTTTTGTCTTATGTAGGTCCTACTTAATTATAAGTAAAACAACGTGTGATTTAACTAAAATTTATTTATATATCGTTTAAATAGATCGAAATCAAAAATTTGGCTCCTAATCTGAACTAGTAATGATTCCAGTTTTAATGGCGTGAAAATAACGGGGCGAAACCTCGATCTCCACGCCGGAACAAATATTTAGTTGTTAAGGACGACATGCATGTTCGCGATTTCTTTGTCAAATCAGAAATATCCATAAAAATGAATAGGTAAATAAATTCTCCAGGCTGACACCAATTCCCTAGTTCCAAACTTTAAGCATACAATGCTTGTACTATCGATAATAGGTAACAGATAGACATACCTACCTAAATACGTTTTATTAACATCCATGACTCGAATACAAGTCCGAGTTCAACACACGAAGCATTTTCCCCTAACGGGATTCAAACCCGCGAACCTCGGTTTCGTGGCCAGGGTCTCTGAACATTCGACCATTGGGCCTGTCATTTAAGTGCACTAAAAAGGCATTTTTTTTTCAAATCAAATCATTTATTGCACGTCCCAGGTATAAAGAGTCTTCTTAATTTAAAATAGTTCCTATGTGACACCCTGTTAGGGCATAGCAATTTGAGAGTTACAATCAAAATTAAAATTAAACTTCAAACTAGAACATTACATATTTAATATTATTAGAGTGAGATTTATTTCCTCTCATAATAGCCTATATATGTAAAAATATTATATTTTATATCTAACTATCTTATAAACTAAAATTAAAATATTTGTATGCACCCTGTTATTTATGTTTACTTACTTTTAAAATATTCATCTAGTGTGTAGAAGCATGCAGTTACTAAATATTGTTTAAATTTCTTGTTAAATTTTTTGTTTTTTTTTTTCGTTTTTAATATATTGGGGTAGATTATTATAATCTTTTATGACCATGTATTGAGGGCCAATTACTTACTTGAAATGATTACCAGATTATGAAGAGGAGGTCAATGTAATTATGTATAATTCTTAAAAATGTGTTATCGAATGAAACATAAAAGTGTATGCTTTGGTTCGATGCTTAAAACAAAAACACATTTTTTATATGCCATTCAAAGTTTTTCAAAATATTGCTCTCTTGCACCCGACCATCGTTGAGTAATCAATGCTCGCGCGAACATAGTTTTTAAAGCCGAAATAAAGATGATGACTGCACTATAAAATTATAATTCTATGTAGTCCTTCAGATAGATTATACAAAAATACTAGACTTAACAAAAATAACAAGAGAATTAACAAAAAATCTCCAAAGCCCCCACTCCAAAACTTTGATACTCTTTATCTTAAAGAATATCAAAGTTTTGGAGTGGGGGCTTGCGACGTCACTATTTAGTAAAAATTTTACGAAAGCGTAACGTCACGCGCAATTTGAATGTATTGTATCTTTGTCAAAGTTTGTTTGACAAATAAATAAAAAAATACGTGTTCAATATTCGCCTACTCCTTCGGGGATGATGTATGCTACGTAATATTTTTTTATAATCTAACTGACGGACTAAATAGAATATTTTAGTCACCTTGCCTATTGTTTATCAAACAATTATTAAAACGAATTAATTCAATAAGCCCTAAAATCATCTAGCCCTCGACTCCGTTGCTTCAATTGCAGACACCTTATTTATCCATTAGAACAAAATCGATGCGTCTATTATGTGCTTCACAGACGCGGGAGTTAGATAGAGGGATGAATGAGACGGGGGTCGCTGCGATCAATACTGCTACCGTCTGCGCACGCGATGCGCACTAATGCACCCCACTGCGTTCCCCGGCCGCCGACCGGGTATAGGAACTACATAGCAATAATTATACAGTATGGAACTAACTACTTACGCAAACCAAGAGCCATAGTAATTACCTATACCTAGGTCTTTTTTCGACTGGTAATATGGCAGTATGCCACTATGCAAATCACAAATTCCTGTAAATTTTTGTTTCACAATAGTTATAAGTAGGTAAAATGTTTCGGATACACATAAATACAAAACACACTGATACTTGCTGTTAGCTATTGCTCGTAATGGTTAAGTGATCAAACGCTTAATAATACTATACGCTTGGGTGGTAATAATTAAAATTTCTCATCGAACATAAGGGGCGCCAATTCAATCCCAGCACCGAGACAGCAACGGCCTTAAGGGTTAACCACCAAGTCTCGAAACTTGAAACACGAATGATAACTGCGTCTTAAAACCACGCCATTTGTGGTCTTAGTTTAGATATTGGGCAATACAATCCTCATGTCAGAGGATGATAAATAATTAATTAAGTACTAAATGTGTATTTGGAAGATTCCGTGGAGGGTAGAATAAGGGCGGCTTATTAAGTTTGCTTTCGGCCTGGGACTTATAATGATTCACAAAACCATGCGAAAGAAATAAATTAATCACGTTCCACTGTCCCCGTGACGCGAACAAGGCGTATAGGGACAACGCGAATAAACGGCTTTGTCTCAATATTTGACCAACTCATTGTTACACGATGATAATTAAAAGTTGTTAACCATCAAGGGTTAAATGTTTACTTTATATTACTTTCTGTTGGAAACCTGGAAAATACCTCAATATCAATATTCCAAATGCTCGTAAGATGCGAGTAGGTAGGTATACCGCACTAGAAACTTTTATCTCGGCTTATTTAATAAATAAATAATAATAAATTCTCCAGACTGACACACCAATTCCCTAGTTCCAAACTAAGCGTAAGCTTGTGCTATGGATACTAGGCGAACGGATAGAAATACCTTAATACGTTTATAACCATCCATGACTCGAGTACAAATGTCCATGTTCATCACACGAAACATTTGCCCCTACAGGGATTCGAACCCGCGACCCTTGGTTTCATGGCCAGGGTCTCTGACCACTCGACCAGCGGGCCTATTTAAAATTAAATTGAAAATTTACCTTCACCTATCTTCCTCTATTTTACTATTATCTCAAGAATGTTCATAAAACGGTGAGTTTCATTCAAGTAAAACTCTTCAGTCAGATAACTTACTCTATGCTCTCCAGCAATACATTAGTAGGTACCTAAGTTGACTGACTCTATAGATTGGTGACTAATTGCGGGGAGTTCCAATTATGACCAGGAACCTTTGCCTATCTTTTAAAGGCCACACGTGTTATAATATAAATCTTAAAAACGTTATAAAAATGTCAAAAAATCTACATCATAGAACCTACTACCTATCTACCTCCTTGTGTGAAATTCGCTCTTTGTACCAAGATGGTTTTGCAACTTTCGTCGAACGAAAGGGCCGCCACAAAGTTATTTAAACAGGTACCTACCTATTTGGTATTTGTCTAAGATCTGGTTATTTGTACCTACCTTTTTTGTACTTAATTTTTATGATAAAAATGCTTTGAATTCTGTAATTATGTACTCAGGTATTTAAATAACTAACTTAAATTAATCAAAAAGTTGTGAGGTACTAACTTACTAACATTAGCCTCATCCCACGATCGCGACTGTGGGAAACAGAAACTTACTATCTTACTAATATTATAAAAGCGCTGTTTGTAAGTTTGGATGTTTGGATGTTTGTTGCTCTTTCACGGTCAAACCGATTTGACTGAAAGTTGAAATGGTGATAGCATAGGTACCTTGGATTAAGGACATAGGCTACATTTTATCCCGAAAAATTCAATGTTCCCACGAAAATTACATCTTCGAACTCGACGCGGACGGGCTGCGGGCAACGGCTAGTATGTTATACACCTTGTGCTGAGCTGACTTAATGCAAAAATCAATATCACACAATATTACCTGCAAATTACCTAACGCTTAACTTGATCAATATTACTCAGGCAAAGGTATTTATAGTATGTACATTATGATTGTACCTGTACAACACCCTGTCTGCGGGTGTAAACTCGAATCACCCTACAAAACCTACCCTGACCTACGCACGTATTTATAGAAAATCTATCGATTTTGCAACGTTGCATTCCCCCAGCGCATAAAAACAAAGCCTAGGTAAGTAAGTATGTACCTATATAACTATCTGTATTCCTTTGTTCGCTCGGCGTTGTAAATGGCATCGACGAATCAACGTTAAAAATGTCGGGATCCTAAAATGAAGGTCGTTGAAAAAGTATTTTTACTATTAATGTACGTTTGTGATAATAATGGTGTTAAGGTTTTGGGTGTATAAGTAGTTGTTATTCGGTCTTGTTGTGATACCTCGTCATCCATGAATCCTGTTCCTGCTACCTACGTAAGTAGCTGTGGTAGCATTGTAAGGATACGCCCACATGCGACTCTCATAATACGAGGGTTGCTGGCTTAAACCCGGACACATTCTTTTGGAATGTTAAGGATTTTAGAACAAAACAATAGCTTGTATACAGCAAAATTAAATAGGTAATAGGTAAGTAGATTTACTTTTAAAGAATTTATATATTGATCCTTATAGGTTGTCATAAATCTGATTCTAAAGTATAGATATGTTTGTGTTATAAAAATACCGAAGAAAGTACCCAGAACAGACCCACACTATGGATTTCATCAACGACTTATTTGTCCCCGTCAACTACACGGTGTCGAATCCGCGCCCCTTGCGACGTCTCAACCATGATACCAACGCGACTGCAGGAGTGAAATTTAGTTTAAAGTTTTTAAACATCTTAAAATATATAGTTTAATATGTAAATATTGCATGGACATCGCGTTTTCTTTGTTCTTTAATTTCATTTTATATTTTGTTTCCCATATGTTACTTTTCCTATGAGAATATTAGGAGTTCCTAATCATCTCTTTCTTAGAGAGAATATTAGGGGTTACTTTTACAGTTCTCTAATACCTAAGTACTAATTTGTGGTTTTTAATTCTGTTCTACCACATTTGGATATTTTTAAGTTATTTCATTCCTTTTCCAGTTTATGCCACTTACCTATATAACTCTACAGTGAATTAAAAAGAACGACCAGATGCAATTAGTGCTGAGAAGATAACGGAAAAAAGTCAAAAACGAGATAACGCTGAAATGAAATCCTGAAAATGTTATGCAATACGCCCGATATGCGCAGTCGTAAACCGATCATCGAGAGCAATGGGCGGATGCTAGCATTTTGGTTGATTCCATTTTCAAATTCGCGGAAAGATTAGTGCCGGGCGGGCGCGGCCGAAAGTGGTTCTTGGGAGCCGGGACACGACGCAGGCGCGGATACTGGACTGACGCTCTCCGGCGAGGATCAATCAGAATATACGCGCAACCCCGCGTTCGAGTGAAATCAATACAAATTGTATCGATTTTCCGCAGCCGCTGCACATACGGCTCAAGGGTCGCACGCGGTGGTTGCGCGCTCTTTCTATACCTTCTAGTTCGGAATCTATAGGTAATTTTACTAAACTTATGTGCAGTCGAAACAATAAATAAATAACGTCCCTAACGTTTAAAGAAATACCTACGTTCAATAAGCCAATAATTTTTTTGTTAAAAACTAGTATTGAAATCACAAATTACTTGACCCCAGACAATATAGTGTATTAAATTACCAAAAAATGAACTAAATATTACTTATAATTATCACCATTTCCGTTTCCGACTACAAACAAAGCAACGGTTTGACATTAGTGCGTTTGTTTGTTATTGTTTCCCCCTTACCACGTGTACTCGCTCGCATCTCATTGGATATATCTCCCTTTCTTTCCAGATACACTATCTCTATCCCTTTTTGACTTGCGCTTATCAATGAACTTAAGAGTGAGACATAATATCTTAAATGAAATTGTGTTCTAAGGATGTTTATCGACTAGTGTGATGATTTCGCGGTGTAAATCTGGTGTTGATGGAAGATATGGAATCAACGTTTCCCGACTAGTAGTGAATGGTTAGTGATGAGGTGATGAGTGGACAATGACGGCGACGGGCACATACCAGTTGAAATGGCATTCACACAGCTCGCACTTGAACGGGTCGGTGGCGGCGCTGCTCCGCTCAGACCGGTTCACAGACGTGGTGCTGTGCACGATGGACGGCTCACAGATCCCGGCGCACAAGTTCATCCTGAGCTCGTGCAGCATGTACCTCAGCAGCCTGTTCGAGAATCAGCGCTACATCATTCGAATGGGCGGTATGCTGTATGTGGTACTACCATCTGAGATATCGAGCAAAGCGCTGAAGATCCTTGTTGAATATATGTATAAAGGTGAGTTGCAACTTTAAACTTTTCACTTAATTAGGTGAAGCAGTTGGGCTACAAAGGAAAATCTGTATACCTTACACTTAGTCTTAGCCACGCGAAATATTTATGAAGCCACAGGTGGCTTGGTGTCCAGCTTTTCGATCAAGGCGAGGAGTCATGTAAGTAGTCAAGGTCCAACTAGGACAGGCTCCAATATAATCCAGACAATAATAAATCGAACAAAGAAAATTTTCAGTACTAGATTTGGAACCAAGCGCATGAACCGGATAACTCCTACCCCCCTAAGAAGCCTATTTTACCATTTACCATCATTTATATGACTTGCAATTGTATTTAATCTGTCGATAAACGGTGTGTCATTTTCCCGATAAATGGTGTTGTTGTACTCCAATAACAGTCCATCGATGGGGCGCCCTCCACTTGGCGTTGCTAACTTGCAAGGTGCATTTTATGGGATTTGTGCATGAGTCAGTAGTCGTCCTAACCTTTATACTGATTCTTCCAGCTTCTACCCGCCGGGGTCCGCTTGGACCTAATTCTAGATTTAGCTTGTTATATTGAAGCGACTGCCACCAAACCTTTGTAATCCTAATATAGGCATACTCGTAATGTGAGTACAATAGTTAGTATAGTTTACGTACATGATTAGGTACTGCAATGTAGTATTGCCGAAAAATCGAATACGATCGATAGGACAATCGTATATTATCGATAGTATCAATGTCTCTGTTAGTGCAATACTATCAGTAAATAGCGTTGATGTCGATAGCATCGATAGTTTCGATCGCTGCCACCCAATAAACTATCGATAGTATCGATAGTATTGCTATTCAATACCAAATTGACTATCGATAGTATAAATAGTATTGCTGTTCACCAATAGTTTTCAGTATCGATTGTCTTATCGATAGTTCAACTATCGCTGGCTATCGATATACAATTGATATTGGCCTATCAAGCGGCAACACTACTTCAATGTGTAGTTTGCTACGATTTTTCTGTTACCGTCGATCTTATTTTTTTTAACCGACTTAAAAAAAAAAGGAGGAGGTTCTCAATTCGACTGATTTTTTTTTATTAATTGCAGCTTGTCGCTGACTTAATGATGCAAATATGAAGGTATTAAAGGTTGAAAAAAACAACACGCCTTACATATGTGTGATCCGCGTAACTTTGTTATCATTGTCGTTATCATCCTCCACTACTTTTCAGTTACAGTAGGGTAAAAGGAAGACGCGACGCCCAAACAAAACAATGGGACATAACAACTATAAAATATGATCTTATACCTTTTAAAGTTATAATCTTTTTATATAATAATTCGTTAACTTAGTTAAAAAAATATTTATTTAGGTAGGTACTTCTTAATATGATCATATCTGCTAAAAGATAGCGAAAATGCTGGATTCGCGAAATATGTAAGTAAATCGCGAATGGATTATGCACGTGTATCTTAATTTCAGGTGAAACAACAGTCTCAAACGAAGTGCTAGACACAGTTTTGAAAGCTGGTGAGGTGCTCAAAGTCCGTGGTCTATGGAAACAAACTGATGATGTCACCGGGGAGGGCATCCCCATAGCCCCGGTCTTGGCAAGTGCGAATAAACAAGTGTCTATAGTGGGCCAGAAGCCGCCGGCCGAGGTACAGCCAAAGATAACCGTGAAAAAAGATGAAAAAATTATCAAACCGTACAGCCCTGTGCAGCCACAGGGCGAAACAAGGTACGTGTTTAAGATATACATTAAATACTTTTTAGTTGTTAAAAAACTAAAATTTTATAATTACTTAGATCTTTCCTATTTACGAAATGAAATACTGCGCTTGATTGATTTGTTAGAGCTGATCACGGACTAGTATAAAAAGAAGGACTCCGCGTCACTAACTAGACATTGAAGTTCCTCAGGTGCTCCACCTTGACACGCAACTTACGTCACACGTTGACATAATAAGTGCTCCCACCGACAGATAACCGATATCTGGTATCCATAAGTATCTCACTCACACATGCATAAACGTAGCTTCACGCTATAGTATGACAGCGTGGAGTCCTTCTTTTTTTACTAGTCCGTGGGGCTGATGATAAATTTTTACACAAGTAAGAAGCCGCGGGTTCGAACCCTGTCGTTGTCGTTATTACCTATCTACCAAACAGTTCTCGATTAAACGTGTTTGCTGTTATTACCTATGAGATTAATTTCATTTGTGATTCTTGGAAAATGTAATTGTTACTCAATTAGTCCCGATGAAAATATTTTCGGTAATTTAATGTAGAAAATGAAATGGCGTAGACAGTAGCAGTGATATTTATTAGTATTAGTAGTACAGTAGCGTTCATATTTTTCCATAGACCAATGTTTATCAGGCCACCAACATTCGTTTTGATCAAGACCAGTGAAGGCGGAACTCAAGCCCCGCGACTGGCGGCTCCTAAAGGCCAACCTATTCTGGTAACTCCTACGGCAGAACCAAACTCCCTCTCTGCAAAGGTCGCGCCGCTTACCACACCCAGTATTTCAATCACATCTACTACAATAAATAACTCCTCCGATGAGACTCGGCTACCTAGATCGGTGGGAAGGCAAGTGACAGAACGCAAATACAGAAAGAAGCAAAAATCAGGCACTGATGATAAAGAGGAAGACACAATAGAAAATGTTTCAGCGCCAGAGTGTATTTCGGTTGCACTGAGTGAGTTTGTAAATAATGCTTGAAGTAGCCTTTTTTTTTAAATAAACTTTTGTCAGTCGTTTTTAAATTTGATTATATTCATCCATAAGAGTACATACTTATAGGGTTTCACCGCATCCTCCTAATTAAGGCAAAAAAGATTCCTCGATAATTAAAGCAAAGATAAATCTGTGTCACCGAATGTATTCACTGTTTACTTACTTGGGTATAAAGGTAATTTTTTTTTAAACCAACGCTTGAAAGAACAAGTCAGATCCATTTAAAATAAACGCTTATCTATTATTTCAAAATAAACCAGCGGCCTACTCAAACCCCAATTTGCAGTAATTAGCTTGCAGCAACCATTACCTGCCGTTTTATTTTATTTTTTTAGTACATACTGACAAAGTTTACATTCTATTTCATGATTTTTCTATATCACTTATTAAGTGCAATATCTAAATTAGTAGTGCGCTTTAACAGATTTATAATAGTCACATTTAATTTGTCCCTTTTCCGCTTCTCTTTGTATATTCTCTTCTCTATATATATACATATATATTATATTTAGCTATTATCTTATTAGCCTAAGACCGACTTGCAGGAATGTGTGGAGCAAATTTCGTTTGGCAGTCTCTGCATGCAACTAAAGACTGTAAGCAGTCGTTTGAGTAGGCCGTTCCACCATACGAGGTCAGAAGACCCAAATTTTGAACTTTGTATACCTACTATTGGCATTGGTAAGTTGACTTGCGAAACTTTAGCGTACCTAAATACTTGGTAACATAGTTTTGTAATGATTTTTGATAATTGTATAATGCTGAAATTTAAGTAAGTACTCGAACTTCTAGAATCAAAAATAACCGTAATTACTTTTTTAGAAACATCGCCAACAATAAATGTGAATATGGCAACACAAGTACATATCAAAGATGAGCCAGACTGGGAAGCGATTAGTATGGAAGAGCATGAGCGAGCAATAACGGACATGTTACAAGCTGAGATGATCGTTAAATCGGAGCCAATTCACTTTGGTAACGATGAGGAAAGTTTAGTAAGTGCATTTATTATATCAGTTTTTCAACTAACCTATCAGCGATGCCTAGTGTTGAGGGTTGACCTATTCTACTGTTAGACTGTTGCACTAGAACCTAGGGCACCCCCTGAAGTGGTGTTTCACTTCAGAGGGCGTTTTAGTCACCTGTTATAACGGGCCTACTTAACAGCTGCGGGACTTTATTGGTCTCTCCACAGACCTTAAATAGCTCCATGGAAAACAAAACACTTGAATTCTAGCGTTCTAACGTTCTACAGTTTGAATTTGTATGTTGAACTTTATTCATAACCAACGAATATCATTATTTTTATTGCGTAGATATTTTATTTTCTTTCAAGTAAATTAGTCTTAAAAATATTCCTGTAGAAGCTGTGCTCTGCAACATGGTGCCATCAATGAGATGGATTCATTTTTTAATACGTTAAGTCACAGGTGAACTAAATAAAAGAGAAACCTAAATAAAGATATCTTTCCCAACTCAATTAAATTTTCGGTTCAATATGGTTTTATGTATGTATGTATGTACCTACGTATGTGTGTATGTAAGTATTTTATCAATATGCCTAATTTACTTTATCAATATGCTGATTAATAATATTGCAGACATACAGTCCATTGGCGTGCGAGCTGTGCGCGGAGGTGTTCACAGTGCCGGGCGCCTGGGTCCGTCATGTACAGCGTCATGCTCGCTCCAACCAACCCCACTCGCGGAAGCGCAAAGACCGTTCGCCGGTCAGCATAGATCAGTATTCACACCCCAGATTATACACATAGAAGTGCTTATAGTGCCACCCAATGTACCCCGGGACTAGGATTGTTAACATTTCTTTGACGAAATATAGAATATACATATTATTTTGTAAAAAAAACACAAAAAGATATATTTGCTTATAATTTTTTTTTATAAAAGCTATATTTGTTAGTACTTCTTCGCAGTTTTAATTTTTTTTTACCTAAAAGAAAACAGTGAAATGGATTTTATCATTCGATTTTTAAATTAACGCCTTAGATTTTGGTATAGAAAAAAATATAAGTAGTTTTTTTTGCGTACTGCATATATATTTCTTCAACAGTATAGATATAGTATGCAGACCCGAAATATATATATTTTTAACCGACTTCAAAAAAAAGGAGGAGGTTCTCAATTCGACTGAATTTTTTTTTTTTATACGCTACGGTTGGCGGATGCCAAACAGGATGGTTGCTACCCGGGAAATCCGACTGACAGCAAGGCTATAATGCAATGACAATTACGCAGTCAGAAAGCGCTGTGCATCTCTTGCATGCCTCAGCAGATCACATGCTCCAGATTAAACTCCCTGAGCTTCGCATACACCTATAGATACCGAATTTAATTATTTAATCTATAATAGGTACGCAAACAGATTACAGTCAATTTTACAGCCATATTATTAAAAAATAATACAATGTTAAACTTAACTAAGTTAAACTTATTATTTTACAAGATATTTTTTTAAGCTACTCTATACTAAGTTTAAATAATCAAAAAGGACACGACAGAAAAGATAAAAAAAATATATAGTGTTGTTGATGCCTACCAGCTCAGCTTTAACTAAGTCGGTAACAGTACCTATTCTTGAATCGCCGGGACCAGGTGGACACAACCTCTTTTCGATCCCATCAGCTATTTACACAGTGCTAAGACGGTTGGCAGTCAGAATATACACAAAATTATTAGCGCTGCTTCACGTAACTCACACGGGAGATCGGTAGCTGCGAGAAAGTGAAATTAAGGATACATTTTCATCATTTCATTTCAGGGATTTCATAGGCCCATTCCTAGACAGGCATTTCCTTGGCCCCTGTTCCTCGAGGACCTCCTCTCACTTGGCTCATTTGTTATCATTCCATATCTTATATTGTATGGTACCTATGTATAATATATGTACTTAAATTTGTATCGTAAAATAGGCGACAGCTTTAGGATTTTCATTCTATAGTTAAATATGGCCACGTCACAGATCGCTCGTCTGTCGTAAGATTCATGCAACTAACTGCTTGTAACAATGGCTCGTATACTATACAGAGCGACGACACGGAGGAGACAATGGCGCTGCTGCGTTGTGACCTGTGTCAGAAGCACTTCCTCAACCCTGCAGAGTGGGTGCGGCATATACAGAACACACACACGGAATCTGGTCAGTAAACCTCTTCTCTTCACGCAGTCTAAGTCCTTGATATAAATGCCATAATTTAATTTGAAGGAGCTTACTATTCTATTGATCTTGACGTTGAACCTTTCCCTTCGGGGACTGAGGGGCACTTCAGTTGTACTCAAATGGAATATTTTCGAATACGGGAATACTTTGGCTTCAAATATATTTTACCGCACAAAATAACTCGTTTTAGAAATGAAGAAAAATGTTTATTAGGTACTTACATGCATAATACATAACATTGTTACTTAAAAAGAGTAAAACCTAAGCGTACCACGACGCTGGTTTTCTGCGGATGCTCTGAGATCAGGGCGTTTAGTGCTGCCCAAAAACACCTATCATTTGACATTAACATATTATAAAACACTTTTCAATTGCACAGATTCAAGGATTTCATTTCATTTCATTTCAAGGCAAAGCATGCTTCCATGTGGTTGTCCAACTGAGCTGCTTTACGGATCCTGTTCTAAATGTAATGTGTTGGTTGTCTAGAATTGGCCATGTCAAACAACAATGCCCCACCAAACCGCCACAATCGTTTCATAGAAGACGTGATAAATAGCACTTGCTCACACTGTAAGAAGATTTTTCCATCTCAGGCGGCTATGCTCACACATTATCGTACGCACACAGGTTAGTATGTTTTTCTCCACTCACTAAACACGCAACACTTAGTTCGTGTCACAAATCAAAGTCAATATCGTCGTTCGGCAGTGAAAACCTCGTAAATGCTTTTGACAAAATTTTACAGAAGGAAGAAAAACTTGCCTCCTAAAAAAAAGTATGGAGCGGAAAAGTACTGTTTATTGTTATTTTTTTAAGAATGATCAACGGTAGGTACATAATCGTAAGAATTCAAATATCTCGTAGCTAAATAAGTCTGAAGTGACTTACAAAACAAATTAAAAAAGTAAGACCTTTGTTACCTAGGTACGCCACTGAGTCCTGGTCTGCTTCTCTTATATCCATTCGTTTTCAGGTGAGCGCCCATTCATGTGTGGCCTGTGCAGCAAAGGTTTTAACGTGAAGTCGAACCTACTCCGTCATCTCCGCGCCATGCACGAGGAGATCGTCGGTCCTATGCTGATGGAAGAAGAGGTTTTGGTCTCGCTGCCCGGACCTTCGGAGCTCCAACGCAAAGCTTGAGGACGAGGAGAAGGAGCAGGCATGAACAATTTAGCAGTATATAGTAGCTATATAGTAGAAAACTGCTGAGAGAGGTAACGAGCCGGATCTATTAGATTGGCTTTGAGCTGCAGCCCAGAGCCCTTGATTACGAACGATTCTTATTGTTTTCCTGTCTTACTGTCTTAGTCCTTTTTGGCAGTAGAACGCAGCCTTTGCTACGGTACGTCTTGGGCATACGTCACCTGATACTGTCTGTCCATGTCAAGCGGTTTATAATGTAATGTTCTAACGCCGCTCAGGAGTATTCCCAATTTTGAATTAAAATCTTATATTGTATACAGGAAGAGGATTCTGGTCGCAAGTTACAAGAGCCTCACCGGAGCCACATATTAAATACCTATAACTCTGCAGCCACCTGATCTCGAGGCTACCGCGCAACGTCAGCAGTTCTACTCTCTCATTCTGATGCAGCGCGCCGTGCTTTTTTCCACCAAGAAGAACTCGCTACCGGTTACTTTTAGTTTGTCTCTTATACTTTCTTTTATTGACGTTAGGCGTTGTAAACCAGGGATGAACGCACCAATGATGGGCAGGTACTCTGTTATATAAACGCCTTTAAGACCTCGTTTCTGGACTTACATTTTATAAAGAAAGCTCTCCGTTGGTGCGTTTCTCAGTGGAATAAATAAAGCAAGTCTGTGATAATAGACATGTTTAGGTAGGTACTCAATCAAAATTGTCATTATTAGACACTTACTCAGACTCAGACTTAGGAATGGTTAAGGCCAAACTGGGCTAAGTTTTTTATAAAACAAAATAAAATTCATCTAAAATGAATACACCCTTAACTATTTACATTGGAGATGGTGTTATGTAGAGGTGTATGGGAGTGGGCTTTTGAAGAATCTTTGTAATATTTTTATTTTACATATAACAGCGATTCGAGCATAATTATGTTACTTCAGCTTCAGCTCTACCCTCCTTGGTGTAGGTATAATTTATTATTTTATTAATTTAGTCACTACATTTTTGATTGATTTAAAAAAAAATCTACGAAATAGTTGTTAATAACTTGTCTTGGTGAAGTGTTGTCTGAGAAAATAATACATTGTGAAATTTAATTTATTTTATGCATAATATTTAATAAGTGTTTAATACTTGTGGGTATTGGTGTAAGATACTTACCTTTTCGAAATACAGGTTTTAGTGATAAGTTGATGTAAAATAATTTTAATGGTAATTTACCATATGATAGATGTGTAGTTTTATTTACAAAGTTTTATAACTATGGACTGACTATGTTAATTTGTAATTTTTTTATCTATTGGGAAAATGTGATTCTTTTCTAGTTAACGTGACAAAATTTGATTTTATTTTTCTATTCGATATTCGTGTCAAACATGAACGTTGGTAGTCAAGTGTAGATATATATAAATGTTAGTATTAAGTTTGTGAAGAAAATTAAAAATAAACGATGACGATTTGGAATACAGGAGAAACAAGAATACTTATATGTAACATTAGTGTTTTATTTTTATTTTTAGAATAGTTACCCGTTCCGATATGTGTGGAACACAGACCACAGAAATACTCCGTGGTGTGGAATGTTATGAGAAATTCGCATACATTCAAAATTATTCTTTATTAGGTACGAGTATAGTATTATCCGAGTATAACATTGAGGAGGTGTAGGATAGTAGTTGCTAACCCTTTCACACATAAATCACTAATCGATTTTAGTTTATATACCTACGTTATGGTAGATCTCAATTCCCTCAAGTGGGCCCAAGGGCCGAATTTTGGTATATTTTAATCTCCCCATATCAACAAAAACAAGCAAATTTCTAACACCTTGCATACGTAAGCATTGTTTTATTTTTAGCAAAACCTGTTCATGTTAATGACGTAGGTATATGCCTCCAACTCCAACTTTGGTTGGAGTCTGAATGGCGTACCCACAGACCACAGAAAATACTAGGCGTACCTATACGTCACGTAAAGTGTAATAAACCTTACGCAATCCGCTTGGCCTCGATACTGTTCCTTTATGTAGGTAGGTACAGTCGCTTAGAAAACAGAACGTATCTACACAACGGTTCTAACAAACTAAGTAGCTTCAGGCCATTTCCCTAGCGGGGTAGGTAGAGAGAACCGAACGCCATACGACACGGTCATTAATAATAATAATAACAATAATTACACACCTCACTCGCTTCTTTAACATTCATAATCCTATTCATACAAGCTCTACGGTTATTATGGTCTTTAACATCACCTCCTGTTAACACACGACCAATCTGGTCGTGATAGGTGAGTCTACGCCTTCCTACTTTCACATTGTTAGTAGGTAGGTAGGTACATCTTCTTAGTCTAGCTTACAACATTAATTTTTTCCCTTTGTTCCCAACGAGTCACACTTCCACATATCCGCCGTACCACCGAAACATGCCTCTTCTCACTACGACTCCAACGCTGTCTTTCTGACCAACTCTCTTTCTTACATTAAGATTCCGAACGCAGTCTATGAGCGATACACCGCAGATTTTGCGCAGCGCACGCGTCTCGACCACGTTTATTCTACTTTCTCATGCTTTTGCTGCCATACCCAAACTCTCGCTTCCATACGTTAGCGTAGATAGGCACCAGTCCCACATTGTGTCTAGCGAGCTGGGCCTTCTGGCTTAAGACATTACTGCCTAGAAGTTTTGCTGACGCTCCATTCACCCTATTCCATAAATTTAATTCTCTCAATATCAGCGTCATAATTCTGCGTATCCGCATCTCAAGCCGTTGCCGCTTTCGAACTTGTAGTTTTCAAAACCATTTTTGCAACCACATATTACTTACCTAATTATAACACTATTCATTGCGCGAATTAAGAAATTATAGTAACGTGGAAACGTGTTTTTATTGCTAATATTACATACTTAGATATCTTATTATTTATACCTTAATATATTTTGACAAATAATACTTACAAAATCATAAAATGTTATAGTACATCCAACTAAAACCAACCTCGCGCGTGCGCATCGCTTGTCACGACGTGAGGTAGAAATCGTCCGAAGCGAGACACGCGCTCTGTACAATGGCCATATTCGCGAGAGGACAACGAGGCAACAAGAAAAGCACGTAACTTTGTAAGTTATTTAAGATACCATTATATTTTTTTTTATACTGATTCTTCAAATTAAAATATTAGATTCGAGTTTCAGTTTTCGTTTAAACTAATGCTAAAGCTGTATACCAACCACGTTTGTGTTTTTTTGCGAATTTGAACATATAAATAGTGTAGCAATTTAGTGAATTTATAGCACCTTGAAAAAATACGTCCAAAACGAACCTAATAAAAGTATAATGAGATTAATGAGCATTTCTATCCAGTTATTGAAATGCACTGAATGAGAGCAACACGCAAGAACGTGGGTATGGTGTATAACGTAGCTATTAAGTTGTGATATTCCCAAAGATAGGTAACTCGAGGTGCTGTTTTACATGAACATTCAGTTGATAGTGCCATTACGAATTATGTACGAAAGTGCTTTGTAGTGTTCGATTTGCGATGGGTCTGCTGAAATGTCCTGAATTCCCAGTTTTGTCTGATTAACATAATTAGAACGCCTAATCCTCCCGATTTCTCACTAATCTCCTTAGTAGTAAATAAATATAACATTGTTTCTTTTCGAATCAGTAAGTACTGTCCGTATTTGTAGCCCAAAGCTCATAGTCCCTATTATTTTTACCTTAAGTCCTGAAACACCCATAATATCTGGCAACACTACACACTTAATATGCAACATTCCGGAATTCGTGTTGTAATTTGTTCTAATTTTGAGGTCCGAGTTAATCTTATGAAAAATATATAAGAACATTTTAATTAAATGATAGAAATCGTACATACATGCCATCATCTGAAACTTTTTATTGGATATTTGTAGTAAGCTATATTCTTCAACGAAATAAGGGCGACTTTTGCAAATGTAAAAACGACATTGTGACATGGATCTAGCTCGCGTGAGTGACTGCAAGGGTGGGAATGCGTCATTCCGGTCATTCTATATACCTACCTTGACTGTTTAAATCCATAGCCATCCAATGAAATTCAGTAGGTATTATATTAATATGAGGTTCAGAAAACATCTGACTGTTATTATGTAGGCATAGTAATATCAGTTTTAGGTGTTGTGTAATATTTTCTTACAAACGAATAGTGCCGACATTCTTATCAATGAGATCGATAAGGGTAGCTTTCGAATATTTATTGTACTTTATCCTATGTAACAAATTAATATAACTTTTATATACATTAAAGAAAGGTTAACGTTGTCACAAAATTAGGCGCTTGCGTTTTTGCAATAGGTTTACAACCTTCAGTAGGTTTATGTAGGTATACAAAGGTAGTTTTTATTATTTTTATCTACTTAAGTATTTTTTTTTCTAAAAAATATTTAATATCTGAATCTCAAATCCCACACAATGGCTTAGAGCATTTTGAGCGACGCTACTCATTGCGTTAGCGTTACGGCGCAAAAGCGTAATAAATTGTACTCTATCGACTTCTCTGTATTTGCGCGTGAACAGGGTGGCGTAGCGTAGGTGCAGGGCGGGCGCCGCCGGCGGCAGAGCGCCCCTCGCGATACGACGCAGGCGCGGACGCGAGCCGACGCTCTCCGGCGTGGATCGATCAGATAAACGCGCAACCCCGCTTTTCGAGTTAAATCAATACGAATTCTATCGATTGTCGTAGCCGCAGCCGCCGCACAAACGGCTCGAGGGTCGCACGCGGTGGTTGCGCGCACTACTTCTGAACTTCTAGTTAGTATAATTTCAAAACTAATGTGCAGTTGAAATAATGAATAGGATTGTACAAAAGACGTTATCATTTTTAACTCATCGCGAGGTTTTGAGGTAAACGTTTTTATTTTAATTAAATATTTTTGAGTAATTAAAATCTTCAAATTTTAACTCCAATTACTAAGTTACTAACTTTGTGATATTGAGTATCTAATTAAAAAAAAAATTCTAATCGTAATAATTGTTTTACTTCCGTTTCCGATTACATGCAAAGCGACGCCGATTTGACATTTCCGCATTTCCGCGTTTGTTGTATTGCCCTTACTAAATTAACTCGGCCATTTTTCACTCGATTTTGTTTTCAAATTGCATTATCATCTGTCCCTGTTTAACTTGCGTAGTTCAGTGAAGATAAGATAAAGACAACATGCTAAGTGATAAACTGCATGATTTACACGATGTTACCATTTTATGTGAGTGACGCTTTCGCGATGTAAACATGGTGCAAATGTGAAGGTTATAAATTTGTAATTGTTTTCCGATTAGAAATGACCGGTGAAAAATGAGGAGTGCACAATGACGTCGACGGACACATACCAGTTGAAATGGCACTCGCACAGCTCGCACCTGAACGGGTCGGTGGCGGCGCTGCTCCGCTCCGAGCGTTTCACGGACGTGGTGCTGTGCACAATGGACGGCTCACAGATCCCGGCGCACAAGTTCATCCTGAGCTCATGCAGCGTGTACCTCAGCAGCCTGTTCGAGGGCCAGCGCTCCGTCACTCGAATGGGCGGCATGCTATACGTGGTGCTACCTTCTGAGATATCGAGCAAAGCGCTGAAGATTCTTGTAGAGTATATGTACAAAGGTGAGCTCTACATAATAAAAATAAATATATATTCTCTAGGAGTGATTTGAAAGTTTTTGAAATATTCAGCAATTGTTCGTGACTTTCTGTTAGTTCTAGTCTTTTAATTGAAAGATTATGACTTGGCTTTATGGCAAGTCAATACTGACTGCAAAATAAGATGCTCACTGACCTCAGGCTGCTACCATCAGGAAGACTGAACATTTACTTGCCATATTTAATAGTGAAATAATTTAAAAAGGCTGAATAATGCAAAGTATAGATAGGTGGATCTGTTAGTGTAAATGAAAACAAGAATAACAGAAGATAAGTATTGTATTTTCATCCATATTTATTTTATTTCAGGTGAAACAACAGTTTCAAATGAAGTACTAGATACAGTTTTAAAAGCTGGTGAAGTGCTTAAAATCCGCGGCTTATGGAGACAGACAGACGAGGCGGGTGGGGACAGCACCCCCGCCGAGCGGACCTCCACTCCAACCACCACGGCTAATGTAAATAAACAAGTCCAAATAGTGGCCTCCAAGAAAGCTGATGAGGGGCAACCAAAGATAGCTGTTAAGAAAGATGATAAGCTACTTAAAACTTTTAGCCCTGTTCAACCTCAAGGGGTGACAAGGTAAGACATTTTTGTTTATTCGCTATTAACGTTTTGGCAACAGTTATTCAACACACAAAAAAAATTACATGCAAGTAACAAGAAAGAGACAGAAATACAACAAGAAGTCAGTGCCAAAACAGCGCCCACTCAGCTCAGTCATGGGCTACCTGATAATCAGGCAGATCACAACCCTGGTTTTCTATGGGTACCTAATAATTTGATAGAATAAATTTTATTAAATTCTTAATTGAAAGATTTATTTTTTATCATAAAATTTATCAACAATAACAACAAAAATAAAAGAAGAGTGAATGCAGGGAATAGGGTGAATTGAGCGTTAGGAAAACTTTTAGGCAGCAAAATCTTAAGCCAGAAGACCCAGCTCGCCATACACAATGCAGTGCTGATTTCTATGCTAACATATGGAACCGAGAGTTGGGTATGGCAGAAAGAGCATGAAAGTAGAATAAACGCGGTCGAGATGCGTGCGCTGCGGAAAACCTGCGGTGTATCGCTCACAGACTGCGTTCGGAATGATGATGTAAGAAAGAGAGTTGGTCTGAATGACAGCGTCGGAGTCAAGGTAAGAAGAGGCATGCTCCGGTGGTTCGGACATGTGGAAAGAATGGATGACGAAAGATTGACTAAACAGATATACAATGCGAAAGTGGAAGGATGTAGGAGCCGCGGAAGGCCCAGGCTCACCTACCACGACCAGATTGGTCGTGTATTAAAAGAAGGTGATGTTAGGAGTCATAAAAACCGTAGAGCTTGTATGAAAAGGGTTATGAATGTTAAAGAGGCGAGTGAGGTGTGTAAGGATCGTGCCATATGGCGTTCGGTTCTCTCAGCCTACCCCGCTAGGGAAGTGGCGTGAAGTTTAGTTAGTTAGTTAAATTTATCAACACCTATAACCATTATAACCTGTAATAATACAAAAACAAGAAAAATATATTTTTTTTATATTACTTATTTATATATTGGTTAGTTACTTCAAAATATAATACACATTTGTTCTTTAGACCAATGTTCATCGGGCCGCCTAAATTGGTGTTCATTAAGACCACCGAAGGCGGAACCCAGGCAACACTCCGGCCTGGCGCGCCCAAAGGTCAGACGATACTAGTGGCCCCCGCGCCCACAGCTGACGCCAACACCTTAGCGACTAGTATCGCAAC